>JAFBJQ010040714.1:232835-396589 GCA_016785345.1 Trinectes maculatus
TATAGTTTTTATACATATATAAGTTTGTATATATAAACTATATATAAACTATATATATTTATTATTATAATAAAAATAATTATAATTATAATAAATGGCAAGAATGGGAAGCAGAATTTTTAAGAATAAAAAGATCAAATAAATAAATAAATAAATAAGCTCAAGATCTAAATGTGGCTAAAACCGCAGCGTCCATTGAAAACAATTCTATCGTGCTGCGTTTCAGAATAAACAGACGACACGACAAAACAAGAGCAAAACACAAAACCACACATCCCGGGAATGTGTCCTTGTGCCGTGTCCTGGGCAGAGGGTGTGCAGACTTCCGTGATGCCGCGCGTCTCATTATCGACGCTGGCGCTGGAAACACGGAGTCTGCAGAGACCTGACATTTGACAGAGGCAGAGGCAGGCTGGAAAGCCAACAGAAGCCTGAACAAAGGCCATGATAATGCAGCCCAGTGTATATGCTGCTCATGAATATGGCAGCTGGCCCTGACGGTAGTAAAGTTGTACACTGGTGTGTGTGTGTGTGTGTGTGTGCTGCAAACATACATTATACTGCGCAGGTCTCCATGTGTGTTAGTGTAGCTTTAAATACAAATCACTCATCGTTCCCTCGCACTCATCTGTTGTCGCTCTGATTAAATGTGCATGAATCACAATATCAGGCCTGGTGATGTTAAGGCATTTGTGTGTCTCTATCTGTTTGTGCTCTCCCAGTGGGGCTGAAAGTCAATCAAGTAGTCTGTCAGGGGAGCAGGACGCACACTCTGCCCGGGGATCAATGCCCTTCACCCCTGGGACTCTTGCTTAGTCAGTGGGGGCATCCTGAGCCCTGCAAAGCTCCTTAAATCCTTTGCATGGCTCAGACAGCTGACTGCACGTATCACCTCTGTGTGTGTGTGTGTGTGTTGCATGTTGTAGTGTGCATGCCTACATCTGTGCACGTGTCCTTCTGCTCCTTTGATGAAGACAATCACAATAGGTGCAGTGTGCAATACTGCAATCGATGTTCTTTGTCCCATTTTCAGGTTTTTTTTTCTATATTTATGTGAGTAAATACAATTGTGTGTGTGTGTATATATAAACACACACACACACACACACACACACACACACACACACACACATATACATATGTCTTTGTATCTCTACATAGGAGAACATAGGTTGGTGTTCATTTGGTACAGCCAATAGGAGATGAAATGAGAGATTCTCCAGCATTGGCTGATTTACACAGCCGTTATATCGCTATAGAAACCTAATCTCTCTCTCTCTACATATATTTATACAATTGACTAATAGATCCATCTGTGTAGCCACACTCCAAGCTGTTCAGGAGCCAGTTCTTGTAGGAACTCGCTTCTCTTTGTTCAAGTTCTCATCTGCCCCCAATTTACTCTCCGGGTGACCTCCCAACCCTGACCTGTCAGTCCAGCGTTCCTTTCTTTATTACTGAAAGCCATATTGTTTTCCGATGAAAAAGGACATAAATAGTTGCTAATATTCTGGAGTTTCAGTCGAGTGGAACTGGGAGTTGTGCTAAATCAAAGGCCGAGAAGAGGAGCTCCCACCACTGTGTCCATGTGTGCTCCGTTCCTGTGTGTGAGAGTGTGTTTTTGTTTGAGCGGCTACGTGTGTGTGTCTCTCCTCAGTGTGGGAGGGTGTTCTCTCTCTCTTTTTTCCTCTTAACCTCTGTCGTCTTCCTCGCCAGTGTTGGCACAGACCTCCTTCTCTCTTCCTCTCCGGTTCCTGTGGCCTCCTCTGGCTTCCTTTAGCCGTCAAGACATAGCACTGCTGAGGGACCGGGATGATGTTGGTGGGGGTGGTGGTCTGGAGGAACAGGGTGGGTATCATGTTCTCGCTCTCTCTCCTACTACAGATTTATGGGAGCTCAGTCCTTCTCTAAATATTTGCCTTTCCCCCTGTACGGTGGGAGATTGATGGCCTTTGATGTGGGGGTGGAGGGTGGGGAAGGTTGGAGGTGCACAGGCTCCGGGTGCTGGGATGGAGGACGGGAGCGAAGACCCGGTTTAGTACCACCAAGGGGGTCAGTGGTTCTGGTGCGCAGCATAAAGTTGCTGCAGTTGTAATGTGAGTCACCACTTCGTATGTCTGCGTTGTTTAAATATTCGTGCTTTATTATGCATCTGAAAAATCCTTATATAGATCAGCTGGGTCTGTGTGAACATAGTGTACGCGTCTGTACAGTCTGGTGCATGATGAAACCAACCAGCCGATGATTTTAACATAAATGTTTGGGAGCGATGGAGCGATGTCTGCCAATTGCCTTTTCCTTAGAGGATGAAGTTGGGAAAAACCTGAGTGGAGCTGCTAATAATAATCCTATCCAGAGTCAATCACGAGTTACCAAAACATCTGTTATAAAGCTAACGCTCACTCTCTCCCAATCGCCTCTGTAAATAATTGGTTTCAGATTCACAATCTATTTCCAGATACAGAAAACGTTGCATCATCTGGATTTCAATTTGTTCATCGTCTGTTTGCTTTCTGACTCCAACGCTCGCTTTCGCTCCTCCAAGCCTTAATTGCGCCTCCCCACAGCAAAGGCCGACTTTATCCCAGACAATGATGTTTATGTTTATGTCATTCTCGTAAACTGCGCGGCAAGCGGCCTCCATTCTCCATCCGTGGCCCGTTGGCTAATCAAGCCAAATAAATCTTTATAGAGACACGCAGCCAAAGTAGTAACTGCACCGTGAAAGCAAATAATTGCTTTGGTCATTAGAGCTGAAAGGAACATAAACAAGTCACTGCAGCTATGGTGGTGGTGGTGACACTAACTTTCTCCTTCTCTTACGGTTATCCCCCCAAAGTGACTCACATGCATCTCCCTGCCAAACACACACACACACACACACACACACACACACACACACACACACACACACACACAATCCACCCACTCCACTCTGCACATCTCTTCTGCTTTCCGCAGTTAACAGCTCAGTGTCAGGGGGTAAGTACTGGGGCCCTACCTCTGCACCCTGTCGAGTGGGGCAGCTTCCACCTCGCACACATACACATGCGCACACACAGACAACGCACACACACACGCACGCAATTATGCTTTTCATTTGTACACATGCAAACAAGTTCAGTCCTGTGGAAAAATGCAGACACGCACAAAAAATCAAAAAATAAACAGGAAGCACGAAATGCAGATACAGTCGGTGTGTGGACACGCTTCAAACACACACAGACACACACAGACACACAGACACACACACACCGTTCACCTCTGGTTCCTATTTGCCTCCCTCCTCCCCAGGCAGCCATTGCTCCGGAGCAGCGCTGTGGTAGTGACACAGAGGGGGAGAGGGGAGGAACAGCGAGGTCATTTGGATGACTAATGGCGGAATTCACAGGAAACTCCAGGAACATTCTTCCTCAAATTATGCTATTAGCTGCTTGGGGGAGCAGAGAGAGAGAGAGAGAGAGAGGGAGATGGAGGGGAAAGAGAGATGGAAGGGGAGGAAGAAAAACAGGCGTGGACTGTGTGTGTGTGTGTGTGTGTGTGTGTGTGTGTGTGTGTGTGTGTGTGTGTGTGTAGAAGGGGAAGACAGGCCTTAAAACAACAGAAAGAGAAAGGAACTTGTAGCCGCTTGGCCTCCTGTTCTTTAGCGGAATGTGGCACAGTGGCATTTACACGTTTGCGGTGATTTATTGGCACTGGCGTCCCCCCTCTGTCTCTGTCAATACAAGACTCTCAGCGCCAGGAAAAGGCCATAAGCCCGCGGAGACAGTGGGCCTGAACTATTCTCCCTTTCCCCTGCACCTGTTCCCTCGGTGGGGAAATGACAGCCTGTAATTATGTGTGAAAGGGCTTTTCAGTTGGATAGTGATCGTGTCAATCCGCTAATGTTTTGTATGGGATGCACTATGTGACCTTACGCCCTCCTCGAGGATTTGTTACAATATTCCGCATGCACACGTTTGCTTTGTGGGGTATTGTTGTTTGTGTGTGTGGATCATGTGTCCGCATCTGAAACTGTTGATTTGGATTTATCATTTTGCCGACTTTCCCTTAAATCAGAGACAATGATCTGGTATCAATCACCTGGACTGGTTATGGCAAACAGGAAAAAAAAAAACCTGACGCGGCTGAGGAGCCGGCTGTCATGTGACGCGATATTAAATCCCAGTTTCTGTCCTGCTGGAAGCTGCCTTCACGTTCCGGGGCTCTGCCAACTGCAGACGCTCCGACCGGCTTTGTCTTGGAAAACAAAACGGCGTCAGGTGCAGTGAAGAAGGCAGGTTAGGACAACCAGACGGAAAGAGAAGTGTGTGTGTGTGTGTGTGTGTGTGTGTGTGTGTGTGTGTGTGTGTGTGTGATGAAATGTGGGAAAAGATGGTATTCTGTCATTCATCCATGAGAGGGTGGAAAGAGAGAAAGGGTTATTTCAGTTTTCGCAGGAAATGTGTGTACTTTATGTGTGTGTGTGTGTGTGTGTGTGTGTGTGTGTGTTAACAGAAGTCGGCATATATACAGGAAACCACAGAAAGCTAACATTTGTCTCCATAAAATGAGGGGAAGTTTTTTGCTCCACCTGCCTGGTGCAGAGAAAATCACACAGCACGGAGGTCAGACAAAATAACCAACAATTTCTGTGTCCGCCACTAAACTTTATAAACCATCTGACCCCGCGCGCGTGTGTGTGTGTATGTGTGAGCGTGTGTGTCCGAGTTTGTGACTGTGGAGCGACACTGTTTGAGTGAGTCACGGCAAGGCTGCAGGTGATTGGTCAGGAAGTGGTCATGTTATTATCTCTAATTGTAGGGTAATTGCAGAGCTGAGTGTACTGTACTGTATGTGTTAGTGTCTAGGTGTGTGTGTGTGTGTGTGTGTTAGCGTCTATGTGTATGTTTCTATGTGTTTGTGTTTAGGTGTATGCAGAGTGGAAAATTACATCTGGAGTTTAGACGTAGCTGTGATTAAAAACAAAACTGAATAAACACTGGGCTTCGGTGGGTAGCAGGGGGGAACAGCTGAGGGCTTTGTATCCTGTGTGCGTGTGTGTGTGTGCGTGTGTGTGTGTGTGTGTGCGTGTGTGTGTGAGTGTGTGTGTGAATTGTAAAACAGAAGAATATTTTTTAAAATTCGGTTGTGCACGTACAAATATTTAAGTTAATTTCTATTGTGTATCCATTGAGTCATTATCAGCCAGTGTGCCTTGCCCCCCCCACCCCCCTCACACACACACACACACACACTCTGTTCTCACCTACTCTGAGCACAGATCTAATTGAGGGCAATCATTCAGATAAAAAGCCCCCTCCAGTGATGCTGCTGGCCTGCTTGGATGTGTCTGTTTGTGTACATCTATATTTGTGTGTTCATGTGTTTTCTATGTGTGTGAGTGGAGAGTGCGCGTGTGTGTATGTGTGTGTGTGTGTGGGGGGGTGTACCTCAGTGCCCCATCCAGCCCCACCATCCTCCTTACCTCTCTTGCTCTCTCCACCACCATTAAAATGCCATGCTTCTCACTTGACCCATCTACTCCACTATCCCCCCAACAAACCTTTTGTGTGGCAACGACAAGAGGCACTGAGGCAGGGAGACACAGAGAGAGAGACAGACAGACAGACAGACAGACAGACAGACAGACAGACAGACAGATGTGAGTGTGTCTGTGTGTGGGGGGTGAATTAGAGGCAGGCCAGCTTCTGTTGTTGACTAGTACCATTGTCTCAGACCTCTGGGAGCATGTCCTTAACATTAGGAGAAGCAGGGTGCTTCCATCACAGCCCCCCCCACCCCCCACCACCACCCCCGCCTGTCCTCTCACCCTCCTTAACCACCCTGCAGACCCCAACCCCATCCCACTTCCAATCTATATCAATGACTTGCACTTTGATCCTCACGGCGAGACATTAACTCTAAAGATATTCGCAGATGTTTTTTTTAAAATTTAGCGAGCTGCAACCAGTTCTGCGACCGCGCAGTGGCACGTTGCTTGTTCATTTCCAGTTATTGCCTGTAAAGACAAGAGGACACGTTGCAAGACAAACACGGCAACATCGGGAAAAACATGGTTGATTGGGTGTTTTGGGCGTTTCTGAAAATGAAAGCATGATGTCATTTGGCATTGGACACTGTGCTCCCACAAAATATGTACAGTGATGGCAGAGTCCTTAATATGAAGAGCACCAGTGATGGTGTCATTGTGGTGTTGCTGGTGGTGTGACCCCACAGACCATGGGGACACAGTGGTGGTGAGTGTAGGATACAGAGATATGGGGGGTGGGTAGAGGAGGGGAGGTTAGGGGGCAATAGGCTGAGACAGGCTCTTGGGAAGTGATCCAACCCCACTTGGCACCACTCAGGACTTTAAATGTTCCTCAGAGGAAATCTTTCGAATCTCTTCTTCTCCTGTGTCTTGGGTTCTCGCTCCGCCGTATCAGCACCATGGTCAGTGTGTTATGTACACACAGTCACTGACCACGGGTATGGATTACTGACCACAAGGCTTTGTGCAACAGACAATGTCTTTTTTTCTCAGGTTTGCCTTCTCATGCCACGTTCAGTGTCATATTTGTCTGGATTGTATATTTCTGAAATGTTGCCGGAGGTAGAGGAACAACAGCGAACAGCCACAGACAGCATTTACATGACAAAGCAGCAGCTCATGCAATGTTTGCTGGGGTTTAACACCACAACCCCCAATAACCACAAATGGCGTGAAATCAAATAGGACTGGAATAGTAAGGATTATGTAAAAGTTCTCTGCGTTTTCTTCGCCTAGTCTTTCCACATCTTTCTACTTCCTGCCCATGGTTGGTGTCTCTCAGAGGTATTGTGGTATTCCCCACAACTTTATCCTCACAGCTCCCGGTGCATTCGACTTGGCTGGGAGTTCAAAGGTCATATCGTGACCCTCCCAGATCCTCTGACTTTCCTGTGCTACTTTTCAGACACTGTGAAGTTACTCCCCAGTGGCTGCTATTTTCACTTTCTTACGTGTTTGTGTTCGCCTTGTGAGAATGCAACATGAGAAAGAGTGGCAGGGGGAGCGTTAGCAGGAGGAATGTACAGCGATCTGAGGCAAAGGCCTCTCTGGGAGCCTTATTCCGCATTTAGCAGATCTGAGTGAAACCTCTGCTTTACCTCAAATGTGATCTGGAGCTCGTGTGGGCGGCTACTACTCAGTAACATATTGTTTTGTGTGTGTGTGTGTATGTGTGTGGTCTCAGTGTGACGACGTAATCTGTTTGCACGCTCACAACATGGCAACCTCTTCTCCTTACGGGGACGAAAGCAAGTCCTCGTAACGAAAGATCAATGAATTTTAAGGTTAAGGTGTATGATCCTGATCCTGAAGACCCATCTCCAGTATCAGTCAGAGATACCTGCTCGCTCCACCTGCTGCTGTCACCCAGGTGTAATCACTTCTCTGGTGCAGACATCGACCCAGCTGAGAAAACGTTAACATAAGTAAGCCCACTACTGACAACTCTCTCCCTCTTTATTCCTACCTATTCACCTCTTTTCCACATTCCCTCTTTTGCAGTCCCGGTTTCTCTCCCTCTCTGTCTCTCCAGCAGGGAAAACATCATTGTCACGGAGAGAGGGATGACAACAATGAAGCGGCTGCAAATCACACCGATTGTTAGTGCTGGACCCGGCGGATGGGGAGAGGGCTAATGTAATTGTCCCGGCCCTTGTCACTGTTGATATAGGCTCTTCAGAAGCCGGGGTGATTTAGCTAAAAGCTATCTCTGGGCCAAGTAATTAGACACATCATTCAGGGTGGCATTAGCACAGGCTGCTGCCACCGTGTCCCTCGCACTGTGTGTGAATACCCACACAAATGCATGCGTCTCGCTGAGGCTTTATCACGCCACTCTGGGTGTTATTCAAACCATTAGCAGAGAGCATGGTGTTCCAGCGCCGAAAATAAGCGCGCGTGAATTTGTGTGTGTTTATCTGTGGGAGAGAGATCGTGCGTGCTTGCCTCTTTTTTTCTTTTTTTCTTTTTTTTTTTGTTGTTTGCATGCCGTCGTGTATCATCACCAGCGGCTCGTTCTGACACCTGACACAGGCTGTCTAAGATCGAGTTGAGGTAGCGCAACACACTTGACTTCTCGAAAGCATCCCGCGTTCCCCCCCATCTCCCGCCGTGACTTCATGCTCTCCCATTAAATCAATTAAACCAATCCAACACTCAGCTCCAAACAGACGGGGCAGAGCAGAGCGGAGTAGAGCAGGCACCCCTGCGTGCCTCCCTGTTCAACGTGTACTTCAGTGGAATTCTAACCTAAAGCCCATGGGAATTGGACTGAAGTGCGTTGGATTGTTTAGCTGTACTCACTCCAGGATATAATGCCTTCTGTAGAGGCCCGTTTACATTTGAGGCCTTGAGATGAATAACAATATGTCCATTCAGATTTTTTATTTATTTTTCAGTAACTTGGTCATCCGGGTTGTTCGGAACACAAATGACGCATATCACATGTAGAGTATTATCTGCTATCTGACAAAATGAATCTGATGGAACACTAAGAGTTGAGCATGCTCACCTTCGTCCCCCCAGAAAATACAATTATTTCCTAAAATATGAACATTTAAGAGGAAATGTTCTTCTGTAGCAGCAGCACAGTCCTGCTAATAATCCAGGAGTTTTATTTTTTAGGAATTTAGTGGCTCTTATCGTTGTCCCATCTTCATTCATGTTCAAGACTAGAGAAAAAAAAAAATCAATCCACTCCCCACTACTTCATTTGGTCTGAAAACCTTTACCCAGGGGCCACAGCCAAACGTAAACACGCATTTCGCACCGCTGTCAGCCCGTTAAGACATCCAACAGAGGGACTCTCACATCTCCGGCTGTCTCGGGTGTCAACAGACTGTAAAACTTCGACGATCACTTTGTACCTCTAACAGCCATAAAAAGACTGGTAGCGTTGCTGGTGCGAGTTAGCTTTGCCCCGCAAGCACCCGCATGGCCTCAGGGAGGTTTTCATTTAAGCTAAGGCCAAGTGGAAAGCACTAAAACTCCCTCTTAAAAAAATCATTCCCTCGCTCCTCTCTCTGTTTTTCCATCGCTCGCCCCCCCCTACGGCTCTGCTCCCTCTTTATGGGGACATCGGACTCCCTGACAGTTTGTTTTAAATTTGACCATGCAGATGTTTCTCTGGGTGACTGACTTTTATAGTTTGGAGAAGATTATATCAGCTTTCCCTCAGATTGTGTTACTGTATTTAAAAATGACCAGTGATTGGAACGGGAGGGTTGATGGGAGAGGAGTGGGGTCAGGGGCAAGATGGATTGAGGAGGAGAAACGGAGGGAGGCTGCGTTGAGGGGAATCTGTGCGGCGGGAAAGGGGAGGCGATGAGAATGGATTCGCACTGCAGGTCTCTAAATCCTGGACCTGAACAACAGGGACTGGGTGGGCAGTTGCTGGTGAGCAGGGTGGATGGAGAATGAAGAGAAGGAGGACCGGAAGATGGAGATCAGTGGAAGGAGGATAGAGTTCACAGCAGCCAGGTTGGGCTTATTGCATT
Source organism: Trinectes maculatus (assembly GCA_016785345.1). Taxonomy (NCBI): domain Eukaryota; kingdom Metazoa; phylum Chordata; class Actinopteri; order Pleuronectiformes; family Achiridae; genus Trinectes; species Trinectes maculatus. The sequence goes on from JAFBJQ010040714.1 coordinate 242,364, forward strand.
AGACACAGATTCTTTTTAATTTCAAAGGACAACACCAACTTCAAATTTGAGGATATGAGTTTTTGATAGGCAGCTGGGGCAAAGCACCCAGTCAAGGGAGAACAGGGGGAGTCCTGCTTTTTCATCATCCGATGATCGCTCTCTTAGGTCCTAACTTTTTAAACTTTTTTCCTTGTCAACTACTGAGTTACACTGGTTTTGTGTTTTTTTTTGTTTTAAAATCAGTTTTAAAAATTTCAAGCAGAAGTGAACAGAGGGCTAAAGGACAGAGATGCAGACAGGTATCAAGTGAAAAATGCATATAATTTATCTGTAAAGTCAAATTTCCTTCCGTATCTGTGTCAAGACGAATCAGTGAGGTCATTCATCCACATTCTTACAAAGGGCAAAGCCCATTGGCAACAACTTCTAATGTTTCCTTGTGAAAATATGCAGAAAAGCAACAGTGACCATAATTGAAAGATTAAAGAAAGGGAAGGCGGCCATCGAGTCTGGCCCGACGGTAGGTCCGAGTGATTTTAATGAGAGATGAAGAACGGGTGATGTGAAGGTTTCCTTCACAGGTTCAGCCTGTTTGTTTAACAAGGAGCTTGGGTTACATTCATTAAACCATGGGCTGCCGCTGCACTGTAAGGCCATAATGCATGCGGCATCAGACTGCCCTGCAGGAGCACTTGTACTGAAGTCTGCGCCCTGTCTGACTGCCGGTCTGGTGCCCGGGCCGATGCCCTGCCTTCTGGTCGACCCGCTCCTGACTGATTATCCTATGAGCTGTGCGACTGACTGTATGATCAAAAGACGCAATGCGAAACTTGCTCTGAACCAAAACAAATTTTTAAATTTCTTTTCAAGTTTTTAAAATAGCCTTCGTAGGCTTTCATCACAACAACAATACTTCTCCAATGACAGTCCAGCAGCAGCAGCAGCAGCAGCAGCAGCGCTGGCTTTGGCTAATTACAGTTAAGGTTAATTGTCCATTGGTTCCAGTTGTGGTTCTGGTGCATGTAGCAGCATCAAAACAGTTCTTAACATGGGCCCTATACTTACTTACCATATCAGAGGAAATTGGGCTTAGCGCTGGTAATTTTCTTGCTGCGGTGGCCCACCAGTGTTGAGGCTATGCACAGGAAATGGTGAAAGACCAGACACATCAGCTGATGCGCTGTCTGACTGACTGGTGGCATCATCCTCTCTGCCTCCGATATGTAAGATCACATAAATAAAACCATAAAATACATTCCAAATTAAACTTTTCCCCATACTATTAACCACATACGTATCGTTGATACTTTAGCCTAGTTGTTTATAGCCTTGCTATGTTAATAGGGGGAAAAAAAGACGTCACAGTTTTGTCATCAAGTTCATGAAGTACAAATGTAATTTCCGGGCGACTGGGTTGAAATGACATGAAAACAGTTTTGTTGTTTGACTTTTTGGGACATTTGTTACAACATATGAGTTCCAGTGTATGAAGTAGAGAACAGTGTGACCCAGGAGTTAGTCCTGCCACCATCTCGTCTTTGCCTTCTGTAAGAAGCCAAGATTGGTAGTCTGCAGTAATGCACATGTAGAACCCAACATGATTGTCTTGAAATAGATGAAAGGGCATCTCTGCCTTGAACTCTGAGTGGCTTCCATCTTTTTATCATCTCCCGTTCCCGTCGCCCCTCCAGGCTACTCAGTGACGAGGAAGATGGCAGGGGAGACAAAGAGCCTGCACCTCCACCATCTCGCCTTCCCTTTGTAGCCCTCTCTCCATCACCGTTAGTCACACATGATTATGCCCTGTCGACCGCTGACCAAGTGTTGCTATTTGCCTGTAATAGCATGACAATCAGTGTCAATCTGTGCTGGGCTTCAAACCTTGTTCACACTGTCTGCCTTTTGACTATGTGTTTTACATGTTGTTAGCATACAAGGATGTTGACTTCTCCCCCGGTCTGTTGATCCTGTTTACACGTCCATGAGAAGAAAGTGCGCACTGTACACTGTAAATAACGATTAACATTTTTTCCATATAAATACCCACTTGTAGCCTACATCGAAAGGGCAAACAATCGACGGCTTCATTTCATTGGCGGGCACGTCGTTTTGAATTGTTTTCATGATCAACGCCGAAGATGAGATCGGGACAAGGGTTAAGGAAGAAAATGGCGGATGGGAAAGTGAAAGGAGTGGAGACGTGGCGGCGAGGGATCGGCGTTCATCTCCTTCAAAAGTCGTCGCGTTGCGTTTAATCCGCGGGAACCGCGCGTGGAGCAGATGAAGTATAATTGCGAGGTGGTGTTCGGCGATTAAAATGTCTCAAGTTGTAAGAGGGTCAGGGAGACAGAGCGAGGCGCAATCACAATGGGTTCACTCCGCTGATGACGGGGAGGGAATTAATTTACCCGGGAGAAAAACAAATTAAGGCTCTACTTGGTCCAGTGCTCCATCACACAATAGCATATATAAATATTTTATTTTGGGTGATCCAGGTTAACAAAGGTTTAGTGCATCTCCATTCCCAGAAGGGCCAACTCTCACACTGTGGCCCCTGCAGCCTCTCAGCTCTCCTCCTCTCCTGATGAGTGTCTGCTCTGTCCTCTCTTTCACCTCCCTGTCTTCCTCCTTCCACGTTCCTCACCACCTCTCCATCTTCCCGCTCGTGCGCGGTGTTTCTCTTCCTGCGCTCTCCTCGACTTGAACTCCCACTGTCTCTAGTTTGTCCTCTTCCCCCCCAGTTGTTCAATAGAAAAACGCCAAATATTCGTTGTTAAGACCAACTTGCGTGGCTCCAGCGTCTTAATCCCCTCTGACACAGATGTATCTCTTGTTGACAGGGAGTGGGTGGGGTTCGCCATGGAAAAACAGGATTCAGCTGACACGGTTGAGAAATGTCACCGTGATTTATGGACCCGTGTATAAATCAAGCTTGAGGCTGCACTGTATTCTAGAAACAACTTACTTCTCCCATTTAAAACGGGGTACCGATCCGGTTGGATGTTTTGGATTGCAATAAATTTGCCCTGGCAAAAAAATACAGGGTTTGTTATTTCAGCTTCCATTTTCACTTGCTTTCCACTTGAACACTAAAAAAATAAGAGTGTCACACTATATTATAGGAAAGAGAATAATACTGTAAAAGAGCTTTCCACTGGAATGGGCCTCACTATGATTGCGGCGTGTAAAGAAATACCTTCATTTATAGGTCCCCTGGATGCGTCCTCCAGCCGGCTGTTGCATGGTTATAGTATTTATCAAATTAATAAAACTAACTGCTGTGTTTATTTCTCCGAGCGCATGCTGCGATATATGGGCAAAGAGAGTGATCGATGGATGGATGGAGTTTTGTCGGCGTCTGCGAAGGTCAAGTTTTGCCTTCACTTGTCTATGACCAGCGGTGTATGTATTTAGTCCTGGCCTCGATGTACTTGTACTTGAGTATTTCATGCCACTTGATATTTCTACTGTGCTGCATTCCAGATGAAACTACACGTTCTATTCAGGAAATATTTTGATACCTATAGTTGGATGGGATTTTTAGCAAAAAAATGACTATGACTATTAATATATGATTAGGTTATAACTGATGTGTAAGTGATTGATACTTTTACAGTCGATTGTGTTTTTTCCTTTTACTGTAGAGCGATATGACCACGTTTACAGAGTTAATGGATCTCATTAATCACCGCTGTACAATGTTTCCGTTTGGAGTTACACGGGCAGTGAAATGAGTGTTGTCGCTGCCGCGCTGTGCTTTCATGTAGTCGTTGTTGTTGCTGTAAACAAACTGAGACAATTAGAGCCACAGCAAGCTAGTAATGACTGCGGTGTGGAGGGTACACACAAGAGCAGGGCGACACCCGGTGTGAGGAACAGCACGTGCCCCTGCTTTGCATTGAAGCTCGTGCGCTAATGAGAGGGATTTATTGGATTTATAGCAGTGGAGGATTCCTGTGTGCTACTGCCAATGTATGGTCATGATGTAAACAGGCGAGCTGAGCAGTGAGAGGTGGATTCAAGAATTATAGTGTGAAATCATTAACATAATGACGATTAATAATTATTGATAATTATTCCCTCTAAAAGAGAAATACTATGATGTGCTACCATATTACCATATGTTTCACATGGTGGTGCCAATAGAGATAAATCTAACATTTTCTTCATGCAAAGAGAATGCAGACTCTTTAACTGATAATGTACAGTCATGTGATCAATACTGCGCCAATTTATGGTTCATATTTTTTAATGGACCCGTACATTAATAAAAAAAGAAGAAATAGAGTAGGACCAGGTCTCGAATTTTATTTGCTTTTATTAAATAGATTTTCTTTATGTGGTAATGTGGTATAATTGCCAACTGAAGGTCACCCACCCCCTTTATCAGCCACTATCATCCCTATTTCTATTTCTGCCAATAGGCCTTTGAATTTAGCCACAATTCATGGCTTTGGTTGCCTGTAATTCCTCTTTGATCCGAACCCTTTCAGCCTGGGCTACTTAACAGCTGTCACGTTGTCCTCTGCTCTGTTGATCGATAGGCCTAGTCTGCTAATTTATTGTTAATATGTCCATTGATCAGGGGTCCTCTGGGGCCAGATAGAGAAACAGCACTTTAGCCTATCTGCACTAAACCCATGAGTAACAGCACATGAAAGGAGAAAGAAGGAATGAAAGAAAGAGGGAGAAGAAAACAGGAAGAAACATTGAGCACAATTGCCAGGATGAGCCGCGTCAATCTGCTGGTACACGCAGCACAATTCATCTCATTATTGACAATCCAATACCTGCAGTGTGGTGCATTAGGACATTTAGCAGTCACTATCAATATATTTTGCAATTTTAAAAAATGAATTATGACATTTTTGTTTTATTGCCAGAAAATATTTGATTTGTGTTTCCAAATCATGTCCTTATAACGGATGATGACTGTCAACATTTGTCAACATTTGCATCACATCCGACCCCCAAATCCTCTCATCTCCTAAAATTCATCTGATTTTAATAAATCACATTAACATGGAAACGCCAGTGAGAAAGAAACAAAAAAAACAAAACAAAAAAACCCCTGAGCACTTATTGAGTTAACAAGTTAAATTCTCTGGCTCACCGCTCGCAGGCAGAGGAGGACTATAGGACAAAAGAAACATTTAGCATGCGCTTGTTTATTCCTGCGCTCACTCTGTATTTATTCACTCCTGTCACTCATCTCCCCCCCCCCCCCCCCCTCTCTCTCTCCACCTCGCTCTCCCCTGCGGCTTTTTCTCACACACAGGCGGTGTGATGGCGCTGCAGCAGAGGGAGAATGATCTGGGCGACCATCTGAAACCAATTATGGCGGCGCTGCAGCCACCCAGAAACTCAGTGACGGATGGGGATCTTGTATTTATAGCTGGGATAATTGGCAACACTCACACACACACACACACACACACACATAACACACATAACATGCACACGCACGACAGAGGGAAGTACAAAGAAAGAGACGCGTTTAAATGTACACACATAAGGCCCAGTTTGTGTTTACACTTGGGGATAGACATCACGTACACACACACACACACACACACAGGCCTCACAAGCAGCAGAGAAGGTGCACACCCTGTTCAGCGCGTGTGTTCGTCGCAGCCAAAGTGACACGGCGTGCGTATGAATCAAAGGCCTTTGTCATGGGAAGACAAATAAGGCTCAGGGACGGCCATAGAGCCATGTTTGTGTTTTCCACGCTCTAATCAGACCTGATGTTTACAGCCCATCCTGCCGTCTGGACAGAGGTTGAACATCTCAGCTATCTGTCTCGGCCTGTCAGCGCGTCCAACCTGAATGGGAAAACATATACAAAACACATCTGCCTCTTGTTAGGTGCCAGAAATGGCTGCCATGTGGTCTGCTGATAAATAGGCCCGGTCTATTTATTGGAGGACAACAAATTGGCTACAAACACTGACAAGGAATCAAACCGAACTCTAAATATTGCGACGTGATGAAATCTTTAAACGTTCTGCAGGTACTTTACGAGGGTCCCCCTCCCTTTGCCTTTTTTTTATGTAGTTGGAGGTATTTCTCGTGGCTGCTTTCTTCTTTCACGTGCCGCCTTGTTAAATAGGTGGGTGGGACAATAGCACTCTCACACTGAGCATGTCCGGGGCTGAGTGTGTGTGTGTGTGTGTGTGTGTGTGGAAGGCCCGGCCACACTAAAGCCGAGCAGATCCGCCACTTGAGAACGATAAAGAGCCCTGCTACACCCGGACGCTCCGAGAGACGTAACCAGAAATTCCTGAATGAATCGGCAACAGACAGGCCCTAAACCCCGTGTAATTACATATTTGGAGTTTATCGGGCTTTATGCGAAAATGCACAAGTTTCCCTTCCCTGGTGGTCCTTAAACACATCCATATGTCCAGCCTGTTTCCATTTCTGCTCCTCCCTCTGCTCTCTCTCTCTCTCTCGCTTGCCCCCTCCCGTTCTCCTCCATCCCCTTGTTTTCCCTCCATGAAAAATGGCTGCAGCGTAGCCTACAGATGGATGATGTGACCCATCGGAGTGGTGTTTTCCTATTGTTAAGTTGTTGTTGACTCTCTAGACTCACAGTGTGACAGATCCAGTTTGGTGTTTTGGAGCGCGCCGGGGCCCTCGGCACTGGGCCGGGGCCCTCGGTGGAAGAGTGTGCAAACAGAGGAAGCCGCAGCCCGTCCACATCGCACTGACTGGAACACACACAAATCCGGGGAGGCCTTCTATCGTGTGTGGGCCAGTTTTTTTTTTTTCATTTCTGTTCCTCCTTGTCTGCTGCCTCTCTCTCTCTCTCTCTCTCTCTCTCTCTCTCTCTCTGCTTGAGAAAACCGATCTGTTTTAAAACACGTGCTAAATATTACCATATTTACATTTTCCTGTTTCAAAAAGGCAGCGAGGGAGGGTGTGGTGTGGTGTGGATTTTTCTTTTCTTTTTTTCTCCCCCTTTTTTCTTTTTTTTTTCGCTGTGGAAAGGTCTCGGTCCGGGGTGAGGCTCTGTTTGAAACTTTAAACCTTTTTTCATGCTTATTTGTTTAATGATTCTGCAGGGCACCCTGTTTACACTGAGAGTGCAACATCTGGATTAGATAATTTGTTGGGAATTAACCAAGACCGAATGCTTATCGACCTCATTTGATTACAGCTCTTTGATGCTTTTCAGCACTCATTGTTTTTCACTGGTTTTCACTTATTGCCGTCCGTTTTTGCTTTAACGTGTTTTCAGAAGAACGAGGCGATTAATAGCGCACAGCTTTCGCGCTGCCTCTAATCACCAGCAGCACCAGGCTCTCCACACAGTGTACCGTCATACCTCCCCATAATGGCTTTCTCCCAATTTAACCTCACGGGTAATGTTTGACTTTCCACTGACACAAGAGGCTGCTGAAGTGGACGTAGCCGCAGTGGTTTTTGCATTTCATTAAGGGGATACATGAACGTTGACATCCTTAACTCCTTCAAGGAATATTTGGGAGGATATGAGTAAATGTAAAATAAAGGAATGTCTCATAAATTCATCAATAATTTGTCATAAATAAATCTAAATCTAAATCTAAATATAAATCTAAATCTAAATCTAAATCTAAATATAAATATAAATATAAATATAAATATAAATATAAATATAAATATAAATATAAATATAAATATAAATATAAATATAAATATAAATATAAATGTGATATGGTGTCAATACTGTGGAACAATAGAAATTATGAATGACACATAAAAAAAAATTAAATACAATATTGCTTCATGGCAACACTGAAATTACATTATAGTGGAATCTGGGTTAAAATGTTTTTACTTAATTTCATTGGAGAGACTTTTCAAAAGGTCTGTTGCGTTACTATGATTGTATCACTTTAATGTAACATTACATTCAACATCACAGAAAACTTTATCTTCTTAGGGTTAACCCCAACTCTATCCAACAGTTGTTTTGTGTGTTATGTGATTTACAGTTGGTTAAATAATGAACACTCAAGTTTGCAAACAATGATCTATTTGGACATTAGGACATGATAGGACACATATTTCTCTGCTGCTGGCCCCTGGCCCCTATCCAGCTCTATCCCCATTCTTAAATCCATTACCACGCTGACTGGTGTCCCCTGGGCGATCTGCCTTGTCCCCACTAATCTGGCCGAGCTGCCGTGATTCCATCACTCCAGCCGAGCTGCACAGGAGAAGATTAGTTTGCTCCACATACAACAGATGTGTCCAAAACTTGATTTGTGTGTGTTTTATTGACTCTGGACATCTGTTAATACAGTTGCTGGTTCCTCCTCTTGTGTTTGTTGTTGCACACAGACAGGGGAGCAGAGTGCCAGAAGAAACATCCAGCAAAGGGGAGGTGGGAGATCAAGAAATGGGGGGGAGAGAGAGGGAGGGAGTGGGTGACATTTCACGAAACGCTCCTGGTTTTAGAGTTAACCTAAGAATCCGCTATATTTGCACATACGGGACATAGACACTGTCCCGTGGTCGCGTTGTAGCATGGGTTCAGGATAGCATACGGCCAACGCTGGTTGATGAACGAGTCTCAGATGTCGAGTGCTTTCACAAAACAGAGAGAGCTTAAATTCCTTCATGAGGAGGAAAGTGAAGGATAGCTTTGGATATCTTGCATTCCTAACGTTTCCATAACTCAGATTCCCGCTCAGCACTGAAGGTGCATATGGGACAGTTGCTGTCAACATTCCTTGGATTGTCCATTTGTGTGTATCTGCGCATGTATGAGCTTTTGCATGCTTATGTGCATTGCAGGGATTTCTGGCCAGTGAAGGGTCATTTGTGCCGGGTTGTTGTCTTGTGTCTTCTTGGACATTCCGCCCCGACACCTTGTCTGTGTCTTTTCTGTGTCATTCCTCGGTGTCTTCACTCCCATGGTGTCTTTTTTCCTCCCTGCTGCTGTCTCACATGACGCCTGCACAAATGCCTTGGAAGCCGCGGAGCTTATGAAAACTTTTGCTTCACATTAATTATCCCGCGTCTTGCTGCAGCGCCCGAAAGGTGAGACAGATTGTGTCTTGAAGCTTAACCCGCTCGCTCAGCGTGAATTGCATAATTCAGTTATGACAATCTTGGACAATATTTTCACTCTGATCCTTTTCATCTGCTCTCCTCTGGCTGGCGGTGTCTTTCCCTGCATTCCTCACACCCGTCTCCTGTGAAAGGAACGGAAAGTTAAGCGCAGTCTGCTGCCTTGCCAGCGCTTTACGACGGCAGTGATGTTGCTTCGCGCTGCTGCTGCCCCCTCTGCTGTATCACGATGATGGGATTTCTTGCACGGGCGTCACTCGGCCAGTTGAAACCTCAGAACTCCATATGAACCTGTCGAAAGGGAGGTGGCGTCCGGCCTGGGTAAACACAATTTGAGGGACACAGCCTGTTGCTCCTAAATGTGGAGGAAAAATGTCCAATAACTGGCCCTGTGGGGAAAGACTGGGGTCAGGGCTAACCCTTACTCATGCACAGTGGGAGCAGGCCTGGGTGTAAAGTTGGATCACAGCTGCTCTGAGGGACATATTGGTAACAGACAAGGTTCGGACCTGGGTCTTAAGAACAGGAAGACGTTTTCTAAGGGTCAACATTCCCTTTACAAGACGGGAAAGTTTAGTTCAGGTCTACGCCAACGTTCTTAATGATTTATTTTTCGCGCATAAAAGTTGAAAGCGACCATAAAATTGCTGCACCAACTAATAAGAGCGCGATTCATGGTGAAGCGTAAGTTAGCGTTTACCGAAGCGTGGTCTTGAATTACGTGTTATGCTGTGCAAAACCGAACAAGCTAGCGGACATTCGAGCTTTCGTGGACTTGTAGTTCAACCTGTGTAAAGATGATATTGATGTCGCCTTCTGTGCTTTTTACCTTACTGACTCTCTGTTCCCCCTTCAACTTTGACCGTTGGAGGTTTAAGCGCAGTCCAGGCAAGCAGCAGGGGTTTGTGGGAGAAAAAAAAACACACACACACACACAGAGAACACTGTATTCAGCACAGAGCCAGAGGTGTTAACAGTAGTTGTGTCTATGCGAGGGGGTAACTTAGCCAGACCCGGGTCAAATATTGAGAAATGTATCTCATTGGGTGTTTTCACCTGGATAAGGTGACAAGTGGGTCGGGCTTGGGTTTTGACTTGACTCCAAACATTTCTGCACAGTTTCATGCAGTGATGTCTCCAAACCCAGCACCTGTGAGACTACACCCCATACACAAACATCATTCAGTGTTTATTTATTGCAGACCTGGGCAAATTACGGCCCGCGGGCCACATCCGGCCCTTTCTACGTCTATGTCCGGCCCGCGTGAGGCTCACACTAAGAAAAAAAAAGTTGGTAACGAATGCCGTGTTTTCAACAACACATGGACTGCCAAGTATTTCTTTCTCAGAAAGGAAAGGTAAAGCTTAATCTGAAGAACAGAGCGTCCGACTTTTTTTTTTTTTTTTAACATGTCCTGTCCGACTTTGACTGTTTTTGTCTGGCTTTGGATGAGAGCTGCGATGTACGTGACGCCACCCAGCTACTGTGTGGCCCTCTAACACAATTCAGGTTTCTCATGTGGCCTCTTGTAAAAATTAATTGCCCACCCCTGATTTATTGGTTGGGTAACATCATCTTTGCTGATATGTTTTACGGTATGATTTCTCTTGGAGTGAGCGCATGTCAAACGCAATGTGTCAAACCACAAAACGCAGTTTTAAAATGCTTGTAAAGATCTGTGCCATATATATCTGAGACTGTTCACCACGCTGTGACGGCATGATGAATATGATGCAATCATCCTCTCTCTCCCCGCCGTGGTCCACATTCTTCCTCGTCATTGTGTTTTAGGAAATAAAACCCTTTTGAACTTGTTCTGGTTCAGCCCTGTAGCCACTTGCTCCATGTCCCACAACCTCCGGGAAGCAGCTAATGCTTTAATTGGCACTTAATTAGTTAATTGACCCCAGTGTAGTAGGGAAGGGAGTTTGCAGGGTGATGGGGGTTCGGGGGCACAGGTGAGAGTGGAGAGGATTGGCCCAAGGTGCTTCCTGTGTCACATCACCAGCGGAGGTACCCATCAGCCCCTTTGAACCGGGACACAAACACTGGAAACACTTTCATCGGGTCGATGTGTCATCACAGCCGAGTTCCATGTATATGTATGGGACTGTCTGAAAATATACAAAGTCCAATTTGCCCGGGACAGGCCAGCCTCAGGATAATGAATCACATGTGATGTGCATCTGATATGTAGCCTGAGTCATCACCAGATGTTTCAACGGGATCACTTCCAGTTTTGGGGAAGAACAGCGAACATTGAGAAAGAGAAACCAGCAACTCTCCATCAAGAGAACAAAGCGGAGAGGTCAACAGAATGTTTGTCACAACGATGAGTAAGACATTAGAGTTTATTCACATTCGCTCGCGGTGACTTTGGAAGTGAGAAGAAAATGTTTCTCGTGTCTGTAATTGGGGGTACACATGCCGAATGAGAAGATTTCTGAGGTCAAGTACAGAAGAGGAAGTAACTTGGGTACCAGACCTTCAGATAAAAGCTCACAGGTGGAACTAACTACATGTGTGCATGTGTAAGCAAGCTGTGGTGTGTGTTTGTTCTGGTGTCTGTTTGTATGTTGGAAATGCAGCTCCCGCTGCATAATGTGTTTGCTCAGTTGAAGCATGGCATGGACTCTGGATAATATTCCCTGTCTCTTTCACTTTGCACAATCACACATGAACATGTCTGAATTAGAATTAAAAAAAAAAATACATATCTATATATATATATGATTGTTGCTGCTTATCATTCCCCCCATGTTTCTCATTTGCAGTAATTCACATTTCTGGAGCATACTTCGGAGATAAATTATATTTTTGGGGGGGGGAATTGGTGAGAGGAAGGTTGGGGTTGGGGGGGCTTGATCTCTGTGTGGGTTCTTGCCTTTGCCCCTGCGTGTTTGCACCCATGTGTGTGCATCAGAGAGGGACGCCCAGCAGGCAGTGTTGTTGTAGGTGAGGGTGAGGAGCCCCCTGACGGGCAGCTGTGGCAGAGAGGCCAGCTTTGATCAAAGGCCCAAGAACAGGAGGAGGGAGGGGGGGTGGGGTGGGGGGCAGCGGGCCATCTAGGAGAGAGGAGGAGAGGTGAAGCGGGCCTGGAGAATGGGGGACCCGGGATGATGGTGTTCTTAAGCCCATGGTGGGACCCTTCAACGATGAAGAAAAAAACACCTGCTTCTCTGCTACCACTGAACCACTATACTATATATATATATATATATATATATATATATATAACCTCCTGAATTACCCCCCCTCCCCTTAAACATTTGGAGCACTGCAGAGAAGATGCAGAAGATCGCACTTCTTGTATGCATTGGATTTCCTCCTCCACTGTGCACAGCTTCCCGTACACCTGAATAATGTATTTCTTCCATAGGCTCTGGGCAGCGTATTGATTGTCGACAGATTGAGTTACGCGCAGAATCCGTGGGAAGTCTCGTAAGAGGAGACGACCTAACCAAGGGCATGTGTGCGAGGAGCCGTGTGGACAGACAAATGTATTCAGTCGGACGGAATAAGTGTCGCTTAGGTCATCCTGGCTTTACATGTGCCCTGAGGGACGCCTATTCAATTAGGGCCCTCAGCTTCTCCACATAAAGCCGCTTCAGTTCAGACCTGATTTGTTATACGACCTATATTGATAACGTTAGAATAATTAAGATTTCGAAATGTTTCATATGAAAATATTTAAAATGACATGTGTTTATTTTTGATAGTAAAATTATAGTACATTTGTAGTAAATAGTAAATCTGAAACCAAAGAGGATACTGTTCAACGCTGGTGTAATGGTGCGCATTTCATTACAGTTCCGTTGGGGGAATTCTGCCCAGCTCAGGAGCTGAGAATTATTTAAAAAAAAAAAAACGAAATAAACTCATAAAAGTGGTCTTTGAAATCCGAGGTCGTGATATCTTGAAGCATGCGAGCTTTTTCTGCCAAGCACAACTACAAACACTCCTCCAGAGCCAGGCTTCAATGGCCCTGACGCACTCCGAGAGAAAATTACATTTGACATGAGAAATTAATTCCAGCGCACCACTTCAAGTGAGCACATAGGTGGTTGTTGCAAACGTACAATACTGAGTGCAGAGGCGGTTACCTTTTATTATTATTATTATTATTATTATTATTATTATTATTATTATTATTATCTGCTTTTTACGCAGTTTATTTATACATTTGAATAATATTTTTGTAAAAAAAGCAAAATCATCAATCATCAAATCAATCATTTTATTAGTTGCACAAAATTTACATATTTAAATCTCATGTCGCGAAATAATTACTCAGATCAAATGACGGTTTTATGGGGAAAAAAAAAACATTTCGACGAAATGTGTCACTGGTGCTTTTCGGTGTTTTGGAATCCGCGGCGTCAGTGACTGTGTGGAAATGGGGAACATGTGTTGCAGCTTTGTCTACGACGCAGCTTTCGTGCTGTTTCTCGCTTGGAACAATTAAGGGTGATCATTTTCTTAACCCCTTCATTCACCTGCATAATGTCGGGCTGTGTTTTTTTTTTTTTCACCCTGTAACGCCGTGACTGGCTGCTCAATTGGGATAAATACGGATTAGTGCAGAAGAGAAAGAGTGAAATGTGCTGGGCCCTGAAATTGGTGTTAAACGCGTGTGTAGGCTCGGATCAGATCAGGCTTTGTCTGCAGGGGGAAACAGTGAGGGGGACAGAATGGACCTCTGGAGTCTGGTAGCTGTCATTTACCTTGTAGCATGCACAGTAATGACTCAGACAGACAGACAGACAGACAGACAGACAGACAGACAGGACACGTGGCTTCATTCTTATGGGCCCAGAAATGTCACTCTGGTTAACAATTAACTTTGACATTGAATAATATAAGTTAAGGTGCTTAACACCAGAAACAATTGCCTTCAATAATAATAATAATAATAATAATAATAATAATAATAATAATAATAATAATAATAATAATAATAATAATAGTCGGCAAATTGCCTCATTAATGCCAAGAAAATTAACTCACTAATATTTTTGCACAAAAAAAATAGAAATAAGTAATTTGACACACGAACACCATCTCATTAAATGAAAGAAGCTCCCTTTGTTGTCCCTTTAATTATAAACAAAACGCTGTTGAGAATGGATGCGTGACTGTGAGCGGCCTGACATAGGTGGCGGGACAGCCTGTGTTTTCAGGGCTCTTCTTCTCTGATGCTAAAACGGACAGCGACTTCCGTTATAATTATGGCTGTGTTGATGTTGATGTCCGCGGAGATCGGATGACGCGCCCTCCCGGGCCACACGCCCGCGCCGCGCGGCTGCTCTGCGTGCGGTGGGGAGCGCTGGCCCCGCCGCGCGGAGCCGTTTGGTGTGGTCGGAGAGGAGCAGCGCCGCCATATGCGCCGTCCTGTCCTGCATGATGCATGTGCGCCTTGTGGGGTAGGCTCAAAAAGAAAAACAACAATTAGACATGAATGTGTGTGTCCAAACAAACGAATCAAAGGCCCGTTGAGTTTGTGGGAAGATGACTGGTGGGGGACGGAGCCTCCCCCCCTTCCCCCTTTCTCTCCGCTCTGACCCCGCGTTTGAGTCCTGCTGCTCCGGGCCGAGACTCACAGATGGACCGCTCTCTCTCTCCCTCTCCCTCTCTCTCTCTCTCTCTCTCTCTCTCCCCTCACTCTTTCATCACCCGTCTTTTGGTCCCACTTCAATTCATATGTGCTCGTTTCAGTTTATTCCAACCCAGTAACTCGATTTAATTCTATTCTGTTCAGCTCTACAGCACCTGCTTTGCTGCCATAACAAATATGATCCATCTATCTATATATCTATATATCTATATGTCCATCTATATATCTATCTAGCTATCAATTTTTCCATATATCCATCCATCCATATTTCTATCTATCTATCTATCTATCTATCTATCTATCTATCTATCTATCTCTATCTATCTTTATCCATTTTTCCATACATCCATCTATCCACATTCTATCTATCTATATATCCATCTATCTATATACATATCAATCTATTCATCTATCCATCTCTATATCCATCTATCTAGTCTCTTTCAGGCTGTCAAATGATATATTGAATTCTAAAACACATATTTCTCTTGGAGCTTTTTCTAAAATCCACTCTCTATATTTATTTTCTGAACACACTTTTTCTTCATATCTATCTATCTATCTATCTATCTATCTATCTATCTATCTATCTATCTATCTATCTATCTATCTATCTATCTATCTATCTATCTATCTATCTATCATGAAGTAAAGAGCAAAGAGAAAAGTGCATTGAAAACATCTCTGTGTGCGTCTCCGTCCCACAACAAACAGCCGTGGACGAGGAGCCCACGCCTGTCCCAGACAAGCAAAAATACAGTGTTGTTGGTTTTCCTGCACACACGTGAGGATGTGGTCGGCCTCCATCAGACGTAATAACAGGACCAAACAACTGTCATGCTTAGGTCATATTGTCCAAAAACAATGTGACACGTGATGATTTACTCGCCATGCTGCCCACGTTTGAAAATGGAAATTGTAGCAAAGAACAAAAGACAGGCTAAATAAAGCACCTTTATGGAAGGAAGAGCCCAGAGACAGACAGCAATTCCAGGCGATATTTGATATCCCACAGATGTTATGGGGAAAACTGGCTGGAAAGCGATCTCTCTGTTTTGAGTGATTTCTATTTTTATTTCGCCTGTGTATTTATAATAGAAATGCCTCTTAGCAGATTAATTTAGTGCCTTGGGGGTACACTGAGCTCCAAACTCGGGGTGAGATATGACACGGCCGATGATTTGAAGTTTTTCTTAGGCAATAAACATGTGTTTTTCACAAACTTGCACTTAAATGTGTGAACTCTCGGCGCAGCCTGTGTGGGCCTGCAGCGGTGAAAACCTCACGTCCATTTAGCTCTGCTGTCCTGACACCAAACTGTCTGAGCCCCAGCCATGGTTTCTGTCCCTCCCAACCTCCCAGGCTGCTCACAGAAGGTATAGAGCTCCAGAAGTACACCAAGCCTGAATAGACCGGGGGCCAACAAAGCGGTGGAGCTGTGGGGCCCCCGGCAGTGCAGTGTCTATGTTTGCAAGCCTCCAGTGGTTGATACGAGGCCTTACGTGGGGCCGGGGGCTCCCACTGCATTAGGCAGTAATAGGTTTGGGATGACCTAAACGATTAGTTGACTGGGACAATAAATCTGTTGTGTGTTTCTTGGCATGCTGAGGGGAGGATTACAAGTTGTCACACAAAGGAATGCAAATTGCAAGCCAAACTCTCCGAGAGGCCTGTGGAGTAGCCAGCTATTTAGAGCATTTGTGCGGATCTGTGCCTCTCTCTCACTATTTTATGTTTCTCTATTAGTCCTAATAACTGTGAAGGGCCTGAGAGTAGCCACTGTATTCATCTCAAATCAATGGTTGTCCCGCACCGGGCCCTGTAGACCTCCACATTTGCATTCTATGGAGCGAGATGACCAGCAGGACAATTGGTGTTAAGTCTCTTTCAGGGTGTCAAATGGAAATCTTGAGTCCTAAGTGACATATTTCTCTCTTGGAGCTTTTTCTAAAATCCACTCTCCATATTTATTTATTTTCTTATTTTATCTATCTATCTATCTATCTATCTATCTATCTATCTATCTATCTATCTATCTATCTATCTATCTATCTATCTATCTATCTATCTATCTATCTATCCATTTTTCCATATATCCATCCATCCATATTTCTATCTATCTATAAATCCATCTATCTATATACATATCAATCTATTCATCTATCCATCTCTATATCCATCTATCTAGTCTCTTTCAGGCTGTCAAATGATATATTGAATTCTAAAAGACATCTATCTATCTATCTATCTATCTATCTATCTATCTATCTATCTATCTATCTATCTATCTATCTATCTATCTATCTATCTATTATCTATCTATCTATCTATCTATCTATCTATCTATCTATCTATCTATCTATCTATCTATCTATCTATCAGGCTGGTGGTTGCAGGGTTTGTGTCATGCGTATGTTGCGGGTCAGACAATGAGGCACTTGAGTGTTCCCTCGGTGCTAATCGGACTGTGCACCAACTTTCTGTCAGGCTGCAGATGCTGAGCGGCTGAGGCGGAGTGAACAAACCGCAGGGCTCGGATCAGGATGGAGATAACGCCCGGATTCCTCTCCAGTCACAGCAGGGGCCCGGTCTGACCCAGAGAGAGACGCAGCAACTGAGGCTGAAGTTACCAGGCAGTCATCCTGACACCACTCATACAACATATACACTAATGAATCTCGCCATATTAATTAGAATATTTGAATATCTGGCTTCGACATGAGCCTAATTGGACAATTAGGCAACATTTAACAACATCCTAAAACTATAATAAAAATAAAAAACAATAACAGCAATCAATTATGAGTAATGAATGTAAGGTATTTTATCTATTTATTTTTGTTTTTTGGGGACTTTAAGCTACATCATCCATTATTTATTATCTTAAACTAAAGACATAAAAATCTAATATTATGTAAAATTGAATAGTTGATGTGTTCTTAACGTCTGGGTGAGATCTGAGCACAATCAGGGCCACATTCAGTTCCAGGTTCTAATCGTGTAAGCGGATGCTACTTCAGGGGCCGATCGCCTGATTCCTGTAATGAGCTCTGATGGTCGATTCATAACTGTGATTGCAAGATGCAGTTTCCTGTTTGGACTGAGTGGGGGCATTGTTGTAATTTGGCAAACAGTCTGGAAAGTGCAAACACACACACAGACACACAGACACACACACACCGCCATCTTACAAAAGAACCCACAATGCATTTTGCGTGTATTCACATCGAGGCCTTTGCCCAAGGTTACTGTACCTCTGTGCCTTCTCCCTCGCTCCTCCACACGACACAGCACAGGCAGTTTAATTAAAGAACAACATTATTTTAGGGCAGGTGCACTCCCACCAATGAGGAATGCCCTGGTTTCACCGCCGTGTCTCATGTCACCACTGCATTTACCCCCTCCTATACGTCCTGTGCTCTCCCAACTGCTTGTAATGGCGTGATTGTAAAACATCTTGTCATATGAGGGAGTTACAATGATGTTTTATTGCCCACAGCTTTCAAAGATGAGCCATAATATCGCCCCCCCCCCCATAACTTTCAACACAGACTCACTGTGTGCAAAGAGTTGCATAACGCCAGGGGCCATTATTTTCAATGCACACTTAAAGATGGACCCTGTGTGCTCAGATGTGGATCATAAAGTCGGTACTTAAACACAAGGCCACAGATGTGGACATAGGCACACACACACACACACACACACACACACACACACACACACACACACACACTCAGGCCTGAACACACTTGAATGGCCACCAGCACGCGTGCACACACACACATACACACACACACACACACACAGACTTATCTAGACTGAAGAAGTATTTGGCCCAAATAAACATCTTTAATTTGAAGACTAACTGAAAAAAGGCACGTTAACAGATAGATAAGTCCAAAGACAGTGAGAGCAGACAGACAGTGAGAGCAGACAGACAGGGTCAGTGGCCTGCTGGGAAAGAAACAGGAAGAAAGTGGGCTGACCCATCATGGGGGTACAGGTACGGTTTCTATTCAATGGGTTTTCCATTGTGCTGCTGTTTTTGATGCACTCCGGTGTGAATGCTGATGTGTTGGCCAGGTGAAGCCCTGTCCGACCCACGATATCTGAGGCCGGCAGCGAAGGCGGGCTATTTAAATAAGTTTTTTTTGTCTCTCTAATCACCACAATTGTAACCCCCGCAGAACAAAGGCATGAATATCCATTTCCAAGCAAAAGGGTGAGTGCCCTCTCCATGCCCCCCTCACCCTCCTCGCCCCTCGGTTTACTGTACGAGTTACCCTGGTAACCCCGTGGGCATAATGGAGATCAGGGGGCCCGATGAAGCGGCCCCTCGTCTCCCCTCACAATTCACTCTGATGATGACTAACACTTTTATTCATGGAGAGGGCAGGTGGGAGTTACAATACGCTTCAAATCACCGCCCGCCCGACATCTCCCCTTTAATAATCCCCGTTTCCCTCCATTATTCTTCCTTCTCATTGTTTTTTTTCTCTCTCTGACACAGTTTCCTTAACTCAGCAATCGTTTTTGCTTTTGTCTTATTGCATTAGTTTCGCCTTCTTCATTTCCCCTCTTTCCTCTTCCGTCCATCCTCGCGCTAATGGAGGACACCGAGTCCCACGCGGCTCGCTGAGAGCAGAGAAGGCAGTGGTTCGCAAGAGGTCAGTGTTATCTAAACAGACCCATTGGGCTATTTGCTATAGCACCCTCCATCAGGCAGGAAGCTCCGAGGAATCAGCCCATCACTTCAATCAGCCGCGACAGCATACAATGAATTTATAATGGCCACGGCCAGGCGGGCAATGGAATCAGATGAAGCCTCAGAGACAGAGAGAGAGAGAGGGAGAGAGTGGAAGAGAGGGACAAGGAGGACAAGAGAGTAAGAGAGGGTTCTGTCTGCCGTCTGTGTCAATGGCCACTACGTAGGCGAGTGTGTTGTTTGTTTGTGGTTTCAAACAAACAAGTGATTGTTGAAAGCGAGGAGATGAACCCTGACTGTTTGACAGCAAACTGTGTGCAGGAGGTTGTGCAGCCATTCATTCCTGCCGCACGCCATTTGCCTTTCTACAGTGTTTTTATTTGAGCGCTGATGTGCAACAGTTCACATGCGTGTGCGCGTGCATGCGTGTGTGTGTGTGTGTGTGGGCGGTTGCATGCGCTTATTTGTGTTTATTGGCCTGTGTGCACACAGAGAAGAGGTAATCTTATCGCCCTGCAGAGGGTAAGTACATGTGACAGTAGATATATATACAAACTGTTGATCGATATCTCGATAGATTGTCAGATAATGGCCGTTGGGGCAGATATGGACAATCGCTTCAGTGTGTATGTGTTCCGGGCCTGTGTGCAGACTGTTTGGCTACGGCCCAGCGTCCACAGCTCAGGGGCCCAAAAGCGGAGCAGGGTCCAGACTTGGCTTGGACTGAGTGACTGACAGCCCCTCACTCCCCAACACAGCCACAATGCCCTTTGACCACATCAACCTGAGCCGTCCCACTCATCTCCCAGTCCTCTCTTATCACCTGAAATCAAACATTAAAAGAGGGAGGGAGTCAGAGTTACTCATCAAGTCAAAGAAATATGGTCACAAAAGAGGAGGGGGGGGGGGTAAAGATAGCCACAAATCAAATGAGGAGGAGATGATAAAGAAGGGATAGAGGACGAAATATAATTTAAAGGGGGGGGTGAGATCAAGCGAGAGACACCGCGCCGTGTCACCTCGTCCGAGAAGCCCTGGCTTCCTGTCTCGCCAAGTGTGGCATTTAAACCAAGCGGGGGCGGAGTTCAGTTATAAGCAAACAGGCCGTTTTACAAGGCCCATTCTGTAATTACCTGTTACCCTGACTGTGGTGGGTTTAAGAGCAGCGTGGCCTTGGAGTTACCTGGATACACCGGGAAGAGCGCGATAAAAAGGAGCTGCGGCCATTAGAAAGGCAGGGCGGGAAGGAGTTCCTATCTGTGTTGCCAGATTATGCCCCCAAAGCTCCATCTGTCTGTCTGCTGTGCCATGACCGCTGGCGCCCACAACACACCCTGCCTATCTCTCTGTCTGCCTACCTGTCTGCATGTCTGCATGTCTGTCTGTCTGTCTCATTGTGTGCTCCAATAAAGCCAAGTTGTCCCTGTAGTTTCATCAGCTAAGCACACACACACACACACACACACACACACACATATATGTACATATATATGCTTGGCCAACCCTCCTTCATGTACACACACACACACACACACGCGCGCAGCTCAAGATCAAGATTTCAGGTGATTTGTTGATAGTGATGGTAGGAAAATATTTGATGTCGCCAGCTTGGCCATTTAACATTCTCACCCCGTGCTCTGACCTTAAAGAGCGTGCATGCATGCATGTATGCAGCGTGTGTGTGTGTGTGTTTTGTGCTCATGCGGATCAGCACAGCACATCCCTGTATGTTTGCTCACTTAGCTTTTAGCTGCAGTTCGCCGGTCAGACCCCCACGAACCTGATTTAAAAAACCCCCACCCCACACACATACGCACAGTCCTATTAGCAGAACGTATCAGAGGCCATTTGACCTCCACCTTCTCCCTGACCTCTACCTCCATCCCCTGAGAGTGCGGGTCAGCAAGGCGAAAGTGTGTGTGTGTGTGTGTGTGTGTATGTGAGACAGGATGAGGGCTGCCCCCGCCGTCTGATGGTGAGCAAACGCTGATGGTCAAACACACAGCCTCCTCCAACCCTCTTCTCGCCCTTCGCTCATCCTCCTCAGTGACATTCACTTCTTCTCGTCTCTGCAGCGACTTGTCAAGCAGAAACGCAAAGTTCCACCACGCTGATCATAAATTAGACGTGCGCGGGTGGTCCCCGCACTGCAGCTCAAACCACATTGCAGTGTCGTCACACTTCCCGTGATACAGTCAGCGTCTCTTCCCATGAGTATTCAGTAATCTTATTCCTTATTATTTTATTACCTGGATTATTATTATTACACTTGGTTCATATTGATGGTACAGACATGCTTAGTATGTTGCATCACTGAGTCTCGCACAGTTGTGAAAATATCACTGTAATAAAATATGTCCAGAAGCAGACAGACCTATAAATACCATCTCTGTGGTATCATTCGCACTGCAGTTGCTGTCTCTGGTATCAAATTTTGCCATGATGACACACACATACACACTCACACACCACACACAGACTTGCATGGTAAATACCATACCAGGCGTGCTGGCTGGTAAACAAGAAATTTCAGTTTCGTAGTATTTTGCTGGTTGTTTTTACTGAAATGCGTGACAGTTATAGTACTTACTTCAATTTCTAATATCTGTGACCGTGCAGACATATTACTCATTATTGTGTAAACCTTAAACATAACACACTCTGTTCTTTAAATCTCCCACCCCCCACAATCAAGTTGCCATTTTGCTAATTGTTTAATTAGTGGGACTCCTGAGGTGGTCATCAGAGCCTGGTGTGGAGATAGTTTTACTCTTCAGATTGGGGGAATTTCAAATCAGGAAAAAAAACTTCTGGAAAGAAAAGGGCCTAGGTTCGAGCACTCTCTTTAAAGGACTTTTTTTTTTCCCAGACCTGTTCTCCACCAGACAGGGTCTTGTACCCAGAAGGAACAATACTGTTCTTAATCAGCAGACCTTTCCCCCCTCGCCAGTTCCTGGGTCAACTGATGGCCCACAATGCTTTGTCGCAAGTGAACAGCATAAAATATATGTTTATGAAAAGGAGAATTAATCACAGTGGGTATCTTAGGATAAAGTCATATTTGTTTTTTATCCCCTTTCTCCAGCTCCGTCTAGGAGGGCTTTCATGTGACTATAATTACCATATTTCATTAGCGTATGGAGTGTCACTGCTGGAGCATCAAAGCAGTTGGCTCCTCGCATGTGCGGCAACCACTGCCAGGGAAGTACACAACTATCTGTTTTTTTCCCAGAATAAATTCGCCCGCGCCTGTTTTTGAGTGCACTCTCTCCCTCAAGCTGCTGTCGATATCAAAGAGAACCCATTCCGCATGTGAAGTGCCCCTTGTGCGGAATAATAAAGCAGTGCATCATGGCAAAAAACTGTGAAACACAACACTCTCGCCGCCATCCTTCAATGCACACACAAGGACACACATTCACATACACACTGGGGGACACAAGCGCACACGGTGTTCCTATCTCCTTTGTACCTACTTTGCTCTCCTTGGTACACAGACTCTCTTACTACCTCTGCACCGGAAAACAAACTATTTTTGTCTTACGCTGCATGTGGAAGTATAGAACCAGTAGTGCAACATGTCTGTGTTTACTATTCACTTTCTTTCATTTCATTATCGTTCACTCTTAGCACAACATGTTTGCAGGTTGCCATATACACAGAGCACATTGTGGATCATACCATTTAGTGCTGCGGTGAATCTAATTTTGCTTATTTCCCCCAGCTCTTCAAACTGGAGCAGTGTAAAGTTGCTGACTTGTTTCCAAATTAACAACATTTGCAATTAACATGATGTATTTTATATGTGTCTTGACTGCACATTATTTTGACAGGGAGTTTTAGGCTAGATAGGAAATAGATTGTTGTTGTTGTTGTTGTTGTTGTTTTTTAAATGTATTCCCGGGATTGGAAGATTGAAAAAATAAAATAACGTCAGAATTATTTTTTTTAATTATCAAGAAGTGTTCATCAAAAAATCACCCAGCACGTCTTTATTATGACAGGAGCGCTGATATACCTTCACCAGACAGTGGAGACTTGCACCTGACCCGTTAAGACACCTCAAGGCCACATGGGCCAAAGCCACACATCTTCAAGGGGACTCAGACAATAGGAAAGTATAATGTCTCAACCAGCACAAACATAAGTAGAGTTGCGAGTTGTTAGCTAAGCTCGCCGAACAGCACTGTTGTGCCGCCGCTATCAGCAGAATTATCTCGAAGAAGAAGATCTAGGTGCCGTGGAGCTAAACACACTTTTGTTTTCCCAAAGCTTTATGGCTGCCCTCGGCTAGACAGAGAATCAAAGCTCTCTGTGAAATACGGGATAACATTTACCACACAGGACATGGTTAGGGTAGACAGACGTTTCCCTGCAACACATAATTACAGATCCAGTGTTTAAAAAAAATGGCATTTTGTAAACATCCTTCAGCAACGAGCAGACAGACCCGCTGCTCCTTAGGTGGCTTTTCAGACCGCACATGTGTTCCCCCAATGGGCCCCGACGAAACGCGACACAACAATGCCTTGCTTTTTAATGCGTTTAAATGTTAAAGTCATCAGATGTGTGGGGCTGTGCGATAACAACTCCTCCGGTGTGCGAGCTGCAGCTCAGCAATCAGTGCAACACACACTTGAGATGCTCTTAACGGCTCCGAGCCGCCTGAGATCGATGTTCACCTTGGCTCCGGTGACTTTCACTCTGTGTGAGGTATCGATCAAAGATACGGCCGCCGCGCTGAAATGTGGAGACACTGCCAACACTTGTGTGTCTCTGGGCCAGTGTGCATTTCTTCTTAATTTAGCAAAGGATACTTGTGTGGCAGTAGAGTAGCTTTGAGGTTCTGGACCTTGGATCTATTTTTTTCCTATCCCCATCATTTCTTCGTGAGTCACTGGGGTCAGTCATCCACTCTGGGGAAAGACGACAGTTTGATTTTTAATTCTGTTACCAGAGGTTATTTTTTAACAACGTCTTGGTTCCCTTTTAGTCAGGTTAATGGGTCTCACGCCTTAAACCACTGTAGACTTCCTCAGCCCGGGTATAAGCCTTAACCTTGGAGCCCCCCCCCCCCTTCGTAGGAATCATATAACCTTGGGGCCCCCCCCCCCCCTCCGTAGGAATCATAGGCCAACAGGGAAGGAGATGGAGGGAGTGGGGGCAGGCCGGGAGGTGCCGGAGCTGTATGGAGAAACCAAGGACCTGCCACATTATATGCTTTAACATGACTGGCAAATCCACCACGGTTAAACAAACTTAACCTTCATTTGTGAAACGGTGCAAATCAAAGGGCAAATTGGAGCCCCCCCCCCCCTTCGTAGGAATCATAGGCCAACAGGGAAGGAGATGGAGGGAGTGGGGGCAGGCCGGGAGGTGCCGGAGCTGTATGGAGAAACCAAGGACCTGCCACATTATATGCTTTAACATGACTGGCAAATCCACCACGGTTAAACAAACTTAACCTTCATTTGTGAAACGGTGCAAATCAAAGGGCAAAAAACGACTTGTGCAAGTAATTACCACCAGGGGAGAGCAACAGGGCAAAGGAAGGATGGAGGAGAGCGAGGTGGGAGGGAAGGGCTGTCGTGGTGGAGATGTGGGGGGTAGGGTGCTGGGTCTCAGGGACAGCTAGCCGTTAACAGGTTGAATGGAGGGAAATGGGAATCATTTAAGGCGAGGGGCATTTTTAATGAGTTTGCTCAGAAATTGATTTTCCACTGTAATCTTTTATTTATATGCAGCTGGCAGCATGTCCCCGGCAGAGTGAGGGTCAGCCCTCAGAGCATCCTGTCAAGGCCCCCACTCCCTCAAACAACGCCCCAAAGCCTCGGGAAAATGGTATTCTAGCTAAAGCAAATATTGTCATGTCTTGGCTTAAGGGGCGAAAAAGCTGTTTGTTCTAAAAAAAAACTTGCTCTCCACGTGTTTTCATCATCTAAGAGGCGAACGTTTAAGAGAGAAATCCTCTTCTGAAGGATCAGTGTAAAATTTAATTGACTCTGTAATTATCAA
Source organism: Trinectes maculatus (assembly GCA_016785345.1). Taxonomy (NCBI): domain Eukaryota; kingdom Metazoa; phylum Chordata; class Actinopteri; order Pleuronectiformes; family Achiridae; genus Trinectes; species Trinectes maculatus. The sequence goes on from JAFBJQ010040714.1 coordinate 267,747, forward strand.
AAGTATTTTAATTAATTTTGATTAGGTTTTGCATCTGATGAAAAACATCAACAACACAAGAGTTGTGGGTTTAGGCAGCATCTTATAATTTTGATTTGCCACTTCCAAATCCATCAAACTTAAGTTTACTCTGCTTTGGAATAAGTTGAGCTACACAGTTGCTATATTTCAAAATATCGGATGTAAGTAATTTGTCACGTAGAAAAAAATTCTGTATCTGTACATAATTATAACATAAGATATATGTATATAATGTAATCTTGTAACTGTGATCCTTAATGAATATGTAAGATAAAAAGAAAGAAAAACGGACTGAGAAATTTAAATAGTTTTTAGAGAACTTAATTTAACAACAAGAATCACTCATAGTGTAACTTACATTTTATTATGCTACATTTTGTTATTGTCCATTAAAGATGCTTTTGAAAATAAAAAAAATGCAATCAAAATAAAAATAGAAAATATAAATTCAACACATTAATTAAGTCTTCTCACAAATGCAAAACATTATTACGTTCTGGTTGTTGTCCCAAGGTACATTACATAAACGAATCCTATAATTTGATCCTATAATTATCTTATAATTTATCATATAAGAATCCTATAATTTTAACCCTAACCCTAAATAATAAGCTGTACGGTATTTCTCTAAATTGTTTTAAATATGTGAACCTTGAATCAGACTCAGGTGCAGTTGTCATTGGATTCAAATGTTTATTTAAATACCAATGAATGAATTGTTACTCTGTGTTTTATTTCAGATTTCTGGTCTGAAACTTCTCAGTATGAATATTTTAAATCCATTTGAGAAGATGTGCCTCCCTGGTTCTGTGCAGTTCTGTGGACTCCAGTCAAAGGCCCTTTATTAAAGTATCTCACCATCAGTGCTGAGTGGCTCGTGTTGCAGTTGTGCTGTGTTTTAGTTATGACTCTAGCACCACTTAGTGGTAGAACTACAGCAGCGCAGTGCAGACAACTAACAACGTTCAGACAACTGCAAAATGATCACTTTCTCTGATTTTACTGTTTACAGGTATTATTCTTTAAACTACTGACAACACTTCTCCCAAATTACCAATTAAAGATGTTGTCATCTATTTGCAGAAAATGACAAATGGTCAAAACAACAAACAAATGCAAAAACACATATCAAACACAGTGTTTTCAGACCTCTGACGATGCAAAGAAAGCAAGATCATATTTATGTCTAAATAACACAACACCAGCGATTTAAAGAGTTCAGAAAAGTCAACAGTTTATGTTTTTTCATTCCAATTCCCTTTGAGGTACCGTTGCAATAGGAGAGTGATGAGCACAGCAGTGGTTTTTATACTCTTCCTCGTCAAATGAGATTTGGTTCAGGTGCTGGCCTAATCAGTAGTTAAGTGGAATGAGGTGTGCTGGTGTTGGATTTCAACAGACACTGGAACAGATTGGCTGTTACACATGTAGAGATGCTGATTCCAGACACATTTGCAGTGGTCTCTCAACTTTTTGTATTTAAACTGTAGACTGAGAGGGACACTATACTTGTACATATATCATCCATACAATAACAGCTAAATGATAGTTGTAAAATAGACTAGAGAACATTCCTCAGTCTGTAAACCTGATATGACTGCTGGTATTTGTGTCTTAGTTTTAGCCAGCAGGGGGCAGATAGACCTTAGCAAGTTTATGTCTGTGTCATTACCTTAGAAGTTACAACAATCATCTACAACATATAATTGTCTTGAATAAGATAAAAGGATAAGTTTATAGAAAGCACAGGGACAAAGAGTCAGTGTGTCTGCATTAGGTCGCTGTTGATTTATTCTATTCGGCTTCTATTCTATTTAACTAAAACGCATTCACTGGAAAGAAAGACATATTGGACACTTTATTCATTTTCACATTTTATTTTTTTCATTTTCTTCAAAAAGCAAGAAAATATACTCTTTTTTCCCCCAGAAATAATAAATATACAATATTTCTTTATTGACAAAATGCACAATTTACAAAGTGGCGACTGAGCGCGTCACCTCCTATACAGTACACTTTGACTGTACGCATTCAGCTCATTCATCACAGAGCTGTTTAGCTGTTATTAGTATGTTCTATTCTCTTTATTAATGTCAGTCTTATTTTTCTATACAGTGTTACATTTTTATTAGGTTAGAAGACTCCACCACACATAACTCTTTAAAATGACAGGTCTTCATTATGCTATGCTTTTGTTATTCTATTGTAATACTTTCATGAGGTTTGAAGACTCCACCCATGGCTGGGAGCTTATTCCGGACATTTTGAGACTTGGCGTTCCGGCAGACATCAGCTGAACCATCCCTGTGGTGAAGGCTGACAGCAGGATTGTCCCACCTCAGGGTGTCATGTCCTGACTAATATACTCCTGCATGTCTGCGTGCGCTAATAGTCATTCCTTGTTTATCAGGTACATTCCACTGCTGTGGTATGGACGAATTCGTGTCTGAGGGTTTGCCTGCGAGATAATGCTGTCTTGTGGTCAGGAGGTAAACAGCAAGTGTGATAACATCCAGGCTAAAAGACAAGATAGTGTGAGTGAGCTGTGGACTGAGGCTGGCTGAGCTGAGCTGGAACTAGGTGAAGGGACAGAAGGTGGACCAGGCTGTTTCTCTGTGGCGTAGATCTCCAACCGTCTGTGTTGCTCTTGATGAGTCAGAGGGGGCTCCACTGTCACGTAACCATTGACTATCCTCACATTCGGTGATGGGGTGGTGCTGGACAAGAGAGGACACAAGGTTTAACTTTGAAACACAACTGAATGAATAATATAATCGCTAACTTTTTCAAAGGTTGGTTTGAGGGTTAAGACTTGGTTTAGGGGTTAGGGTTAGGGTTAGGTATTCACTTGTGTTGGTTAATGTTCCGGTAAGGGGCTAGAAAGTGCATGATGTCAAAAACAACCCCCTACATTACATAACAAAGCTGAAAATCAGCACAGTCGACAGATAAAGTATAATCGACAGCTCACCCATCACCGATGCGAACCCACAGGTCACTGAAGAGACGAGGTCTCCCATGGTTGCGGTGAGCTTTGCGAGGCCGCTTGTGTCTTCCAAAATCCTCCAGCTGGCTCAGGCTGTCAGGAAGCAGCATGTGCGGCAGCTCCTCATCTCCGAGTCCAGGGATGTCTTCTGGCTCTCCCAGCTCCATCTCTCCTGGACTGGTCTGCCAACTTGTGGGCGATGCAGTGGTCGAGCCGGCGTTCTCCTCACTGGACCCCGCCGGAGGCTCATTAGCCGGTAAACTCCTACGGCACAGGAGATACAAGAGTTCGATCAAGGACGCAAAAACCGCAGAGGATGCCGTGCTCTATCCAAACTGAGTGACAGAAATACCCAAAGGGCAACAACAAAAGAAAGAAGTTGTAAGTCCTGCGACCAAACATCTGCATTAAAAACTGATGTCTGTCCAAAACAGACCACCCAGAATCAACAGCGCTCCTCTCAACCGGGGCCATGCTTCTCTTTCTTCCACCCATTTCTCAGATTTGTGTTTTGGATTGGATTGGACTTCGGTTTCAAGGTGGAACATCAAAAAACAAACCACAGAATCTTTTGAATCTGTGGAATAAAAAACCCATTTGATGTCAAATGTGTTCATGTAACCAAACATTATGTGCTGGACCCTTTTAGACACAATTTCCACAGCTCACTCATGATTGGCTTGATCATTCATTGGATGGTCTGGACTTCTACTGCAGGATTCAGAAACATCCATTTTAGGTCTGGATGGTTTGGTTAGGGTGATGATAGCTCCAGCCCTGTGGTCAAGCTACTGGGGAGAGAAACCAGCTCCGGTCTGCTTTGTCAGTCAGTCATATAATCATTCTCTCAAAGACCTTTGGCCAGTTGAGTCCAAACCCTTCAGGTCCGAGGCCAAACGCTTTCATAAACACCTCACACGCATCCATCTTGTGGTGTTTTTCCTTGCCTGTCACGTCACCTTGTAAAACACCATTATAAGTGTCTGCGCACATGCACACGTTTAAGTGTGTGGTCATGCGGTTGTGTGTGTGTGTGTGTGTGTGCGTGCCATACGTTAGCGTTTTGCGACCACATTGAGTCAGTCCACTTGTCAGCTTTTAAACCAGAGCCACCGGCTGAAGCCCGCAACTGTGCACACACACAGGGTGGAGGGGGAGATAGGGAGGCTCGGTTTACGGCTGTAATTTGCAGTGAGGAGTTTGTAAAAGCCTCAGTTGCATGGAGGGATGTGGATGTTTTTAACTGTTATAGAGTGATTCCCCCTTGTTGTGCCTTGCTTTTCCATTTTTACCCTGATTCAAGTGGCTGTTGTTACTATTTTATGGGCCCATGCTTCACCCCCGCCCCCCCCACCCCACCGGATGAGAGGGGAGCTGATCTGTGCCAAAGGTAGAAAACAAAACACATGCATGTCTTGCTATTATTATGAGAACGTAATGCATTCCCTAGCAACTCACCCTAACTATTTGAACTACATTCCTAACCACAATATGCTAAAGCTAATATTATAAAAATAATCTATCCTCACAACTACAGCACGCACACGCGCGCACACACACACACACACACACACACACACACACACACACACACACACACACACACACACACACACACACACACACCCCGCAGCTCTGTTCCTTGGCACTGTGCATCGGCCTACTCACTCTGCACATATAATATGCATGTGTGTGTGTGTGTGTGTGTGTGTGTGTGTGTGTGTTGACTGTGACTGCTGAGAACAGGCAGAACCACCACTGGCAGGCGGGGGGAGAGCAAGGGAGGAAGGTGAGGGAGTTGATGAGCTACAGTATCAAAGGGTCCCCACATTGCGCAGCTTTGTTTGTTGCACAGCACAATTTGGACTGAACCACCCACAGTCCATATTACCATAACATTGTCAGTCTGACAATAACATACCATAACATAATCACACTCCCCTCTCGGTTTTCCATTCATTATCTTGTCAGGTCGGAGGACTCGTGGTTTAGCACCAGAGTGTAACGTGTGGCTGTAACCAGCAGAAAACTGGAGTCAGCTAGTCCTAATGAGGTAATTACACTGGTTGTCACTGGTTGTTTCTGAGTACCCACTGCAGTCGTACTGCTTTAATCGAATTACATGCTCTGTCATCTGTTAGCGTACACTGCTTCCTGCTTACTCACTCTGCGTCAGAGGGCACGTGGACGATCTCGAAACCCTCCTGCCTCAGGATGTCCAGCACGCTGTGGTTCCCTAGGAAGTGGCCTAACGGTAGACAAAACAAAAGGCAAAACAAAGAAGGTCATGACAGAGTCAGGAGTTGTTTGTCGGGCTCAGATGTTTTCGTTTTGCATCGTTTCAATCTGGATTGTGTTTCTCAGAGAGAAAAAAAAACCAAAAAGAAAATATTCGGATGCTATAAACAGCTATTTAATAATAGCCAGTGTTGTTTGGTATCGGTGCGGTTGCAGGGACGGCAGTGGTCTGGTATGTGATATCATATGAAGTCATGCATCAGTGGTGTTGTAATTTTGTGCAGACATCTAGGACTCTTTCTCCCTATTACGACTATATAGTTGACTTTTGAGCTTGGTTCACACCATTATGACCCCTGTATAGGGGATTAAGGCGATTTGATTCATCATTACACAAAAACACCCATCTCTTGGCTCGATCCTATACATATACTTATTTCATAGAAAGTTGCATGATGGATCTCCACACTGAAGAATATTTACTTACAAGTTGTAGGTATTTTTACAGGTAGCGACCAAAACCAAGTTCACTTTTCATCCACTGGACTCGCTTGCTCGGAAATGACCCCATCATGTTGGTACGACCTCGACCTCCTGCCTGCTGCCCGCCCGTCCCTCCCACTCCTTCACCTTGTACACAGTTCCTTCTGGCTAACATCAAACACGCGGAGCCCCTCCACACGCTAATGAACGCCGTTTCTTTATCTCTCCCACCAGCTGATATTCATACACTCCCTCGCTCCATCTAGTGATTAACTGTAAACTGTAATCGTGCTATACACACTCACTCACACTAACACACACACACACACACACCGTAAGAGAAGAATTCATACTTGTGGCCACACATATACACAAACGTGCAAATGCAAAAACTCCTTAGCTCACTCCTGCAGCTTATTATACAGCACGTTGATAATATTCCCTTGCTTGTGTTTTTTTTTTGGGGGGGGCCCTCTACTCTCACTCCTCTCCTCCGCCCCCCCCCCCACCGCCAGCTTTCTCACCCCCCCCCCCAGCTTTCTCATGATAATGTACCCGATCATTCCTGTAAGGCAAAGAAAAAGGCACGCGGTGTTATACTTTGTTGGCAGTCGAGTTCAAAGGCGGCGCTGGGAGAGGCTGCTTCTAACAACAGTGTCGGCAAGATGAGATGGGATTGCACTGACGGGAGAGTGTGAGGTTTTGACTGAGTAAAGGTGTGGTTTTGTATTTGTGTGTGTGTGTGTGTGTGTGTGTGTGTGTGCATTGTTTTTTCAATGTGTGCAAGCTGAATATCCTCACGTACAGTATTTCTTATTCTTGTTAAACATAAACAAAGGAGAGCAGATGCATGTGATCTTGCCTATGCACAAAAAAAAAGAAAACACAAAAGGAAGATCCGTATAAAATGAAGAAATAAATGCGGCGTTGATGGATATACCGGTTGCTCTGTCAGTCACTCCACCACCTTGGTTAACCGTTAAATATTTATACAGTTATTGGACAGATTGCCAGGAAATTCTGTGTCGCCCAAGAATAATTAGATGAATGATTATCTTTTCCCACAAAAAGTACTTCTGCAATATACAATAATATGCACACATGCCTGTGTAACTCCCATCAAGAAACATTCTTCGTCATCGCTGACATTCTTTCTTTCATCCCTGTATAAAAGATGCTGGGGCCAGAGTCAGCTCATTCAGTGGCTGGACTGCACGCTGACAGACTCAACCACCCTCATATCTGTGTCAAGCAGCTATTTCATTAATGTCTGGGGGCCATGCGGAGAGAAGAACACCACCTTGTGTGCTCGCCGAGTGTGCGGTCAAGCCCACTTTTTGATGTGCTGACTTGCCTGCATTCTGCTGTCATAAAACACACACACATGTGTGTATGTGTGTGTGTGTGTGTGTGTGTGTGTGTGTGTGTGTGCGCTGTCCTTCAAAGCCAGCCGCGTGGTTTTCATTTCTCAGACACACCTGCTGTAAATCTGACATTCTTCAAACATTCAATCAGCTGAATAAACACACACCCACTTTTTTGTACTTTTGTTTGCAACACAAGGGGGAAAAAAGATGCTAAAGGTATGTGTTTTTATGAATTGCTCAAAATCTGCTGTTTGGGGGAAAAAAAACAAAATACATTTATACATTAGCTTTTCATCTGACAACGGTGCTGTGTATTTTGTTCATTTGTGTAACTTTTTGTGGTTCGTTCTTGCGTGTGGGGGAGTGAGTGAGTGAGTCCAGGGATTGTAGCTCCTTGCATGTGTGTGTTTGTGTGTTGCGGGCTGGGCGGGTCTGTTTGATTGTGGAGGATCCAGACAGTAAACAGTGTGGTGCTTCTGCAGCGGAGAGCCGACCACTCAATTAGCCGACGTTTAATGAGAGGTCAGCTGACTCCTAATTGCCCCCTGCTCCGTGCTGAGTTAACTGCACTGGCATTACACTGTAAAACATGTTGCTGCGCCTACTTTGTGTAAAAACTTTTATTAACAGTTAACAAAGCAGTAATCTATGAGATTTTTTGGAGAGATGAATGTTTCTATATTTTCCGGTGTAAGTGGCAGGTGTTGTCAATTAGGCAGTTAGAGTGTTGAGTAATTAGATTACATTCATCTTTATAAGAAACAGAAGAATGTACGTCGCCATGAACATACAGAAACATTCACTATGTCCAAATGACATATGATATATTAATTGTACACAGAACGTGCAATGTCCTGTTTTTCTCCTTTTTACCTTTTCTCCTAAAACTTTTGACGTTTAAATTGCCAATTAAAAGAGACAGCAAAGTGTGATTGCAAAGATTTAATACGTATTGTTCCTTTTTCAAAGTCCTCTGAGAGCTATATCACCACCATCTGCAAATTGTTTTGATACTCTGCAGCTGCGAGCAGCTCCTCTTTTTCCATGATTAATGCTTTCATGATTAGGCTCAGGCATTCGGAGCTCTTGGTTTAGGATTAGGGAAAGATTGTGGTCTTGGTTAAATACTGAAAACATCAAAAGTGACTTGGAGCACGGAACTGGATGTCTATACTTTAATAACTAAATCATTTGACTATATGTATTAAAGTCAGGGTGTCACCCAGGTTTCATTTCTTTGGTGGTACAGTCCCTCTGTCTGTGCCGCGACACCCACTCAACTGCACATTTACAGTTCTCGGGTTTTTAAGTGTGTGCTTAAATAATTCATGCACCACATAATCTGTGGCTCATGCAAAGGCTAAGGCAGCGGAAAAAAAAACAAAAAACGTTACTTGTGGTCTTGCGGCTTCAAATACAAACAACCACTTTCATGCATCACCCGACAATCCATTTTAATCCTGCCAGCTGTCAGCCTTCTAAAAGAGAAGGCAGCCTATGCCATAACCATTCTGTAGTCTTAGAGGGGGGGGGGGGGGGGGGGTTAATTACATAGGGGCCAACATGACTTTTTGTAGTGTGTACACATCCTTAAAGTGGGTTTCCCCTCTGGTGGTTTCTGAGAGCAAAGTTAATGAACCACTAATGACCCATCCCTGATTTCCACTTACAGTAGCAACTCACTGCATTCCTCGTCTTCCTTTGTCTGTCTGTGTTTACTGTTTACCGCCACCTCCCGTCTTCCCTCGTTCCTCATCTTTCCAGACTTAATTACATCCTCTTAAACCCTCTTTGCTTGCCTGGGTGTGACCGTGTTTCGGTTTTCCGTCCTCTACCTGTTTGTTTCCTCTGTTCTCTTTCCATAAAAACATGTTGGTGAACGCACCACCTTTCTCAAACCATATCCCGAAATTTCTCTCTTGATCACGGGCTGGGCCGCCTCATCCCTCCCTTTCTGTCTCTTTTCTCCACACATCCATCTCTCATTCCTTCCTTTCCCCTGCTACATCCTTTTGGACAAAATGCATAGAGAAGCTCGTAGTGAAGCTGGATAAGAGATAAACACAGGAAACACAGAAAGCAATTTGGCAAGCAATACTGATCCAAAAAACGTAAAAAGAAAACACACACAAGAAGATAATTATGTTATTTTTCAGTTTTGGTACAAATGTGTTTGCAATTACACTGTGTAAACAATGGATCAAGTGATACGCACCAGTGGTTTGCAAAAATCCCACACGGCCTGCAAGCAGACCACCTCATATAAGTTAGGATAGATAATAAAAGGCAATTTAGTGGTAGATTGAGTGAATAAAAACAGGAACAGAGGAGGAAAAGGGAAGAGATGGAGAGGGAGCACAGATTTGCGGTGACTGGAAGGAGGAAAGACGGAGGATGAGGGCAAAAAGGGATTGCAATGAGGTACACCCTTGCGCCCTGCTGAACTGCATGCTGGGTACTGTTGCCACATCATGGTCCAAACAAACACAAGCTGTTGTCTCCGCGCCAGTTGAGGAGCACATGAAAGAAAGAGGCAGTGATGAGGGGAAAACAGAGGGGAAGAGGGAGGACACGGTGGTGAGTGGAACCTAGTAAACAGAGAGGAAAAATAAAACGGAGCTAAACTGGGTTTGATATCGAGGCGTGCTCCTCTTAAGATGTCTTTGAATGTGTTCAAGACTGATTTCACAAATGTTGCCGTGTGAATAAGTGTGAAGGTGTCAAATTGGTGCCAATTTAAGGAAACATGTCGGGCGATGGAACATCATGGACCATCATGGACCATCATGGACCACCATGGACCACCATGGACCATCATGGACCATCATGGACCATCATGGACCACCATGGACCATCATGGACCACCATGGACCATCATGGACCATCATGGACCACCATGGACCATCATGGACCACCATGGACCATCATGGACCATCATGGACCATCATGGACCACCATGGACCATCATGGACCGTCATGGACCATCATGGGCCATTGGCATCAGAACTCTACTAATGTGCAGAACATACTTTTTACCTAGGACGATCTGTCATGTGGTGTTTTGATGATGGTGGATTACATGTTGGGCCAAACATGTGTTGTTGTTATGTGTATATGTATGTGTGTTGCATGGTTATAGCGTATCCCTGTTTTCTTCAGTGCAGCATACATGGCGCTCTTTCCTCAAACAGCCTATGAGTAATGCAGCAAAGATTTTAATGGGCCCAGCATCCCCACACCTTGCTGTGAATTAACAGCTACAGCTTTACTGTACCGGGATCCCTCAGTAAATCACACGGCAACCTTTGGCTTGACTGAGCGGAGCCAGAGAAATAACAACCCACCATGTCACAAAAATAGTTGAACTGCTGCCCTGAAAACAGAGAATCAGTTTCACATGATGTGTAAATCTGAAGAGGCTGGATGGTAAACTCCACCTCTCAGCCCAGCTCCAGGTTCACAGAGAGGGAACAACGATAACATGAAGTTTCCCCCTCACCGTTCCCATATCCCGTACTCATTCCTCATCTCCGTTAGGACTTTCGCATCCCTGCGAGCGGTACGACCGGCATCTGGTTCTTTGCTTGGCTCCAAAGTGTTATGAGTGACAGCTGTTGACGCGGCTGCTCAAATCGAGGTTCTGGCTGGAGTTCTGGTCAAATGCAAAGATCAAGAGAGCTGGGGGCTGGGGTCGTATCCAGAGGCAGACTGCATGCGGTAGGCCTGACACCGGTCCATGTCAGAAAAGCTGAAGGGGAGGGCTCGGTGGTTTCAGTGCGAGAGGCTTTAAAGTGATTCCCCACGTTTAAATATTTAGGCTGTGCGAGCTGGCGCTGCAGTCTGTGAAGCTCTCCTGGTGGCCAGGAGGAAAGTGGAGAAAGTGGGCGACGGAAGCAGCGGAGGAGGAGGAGGAGAAAGAAAACACAAAGCACATAGTAGTCGGGACAGGAAAGGAGGTGAGCGAAACCTACAGTCAAGCGGACAACAACATTAATTGTGAAAATTGCCCCATTGTTTGTTTTTTTCCCTTCAGCTGTGGTCATCTCTCCCTGCCGGGGACCAGGAGATGATCGGGAGCAGCTGGCTGACCGGAGGAGAAAGACTTCTTTCTCATGGACACACAAACACGCACACACACACACACACGTAATGGAAGAAGCCGTGTATCCTCGCAGAGCTCAGTCTCACGACACTCGTTATCTGGCTCATCTCGCCCTCTGCAGCGTCACCACACTTCCTCTCTGTCCGCCCGGCGGAGCAGGGAAGCACATTGGGTTTTCTTGTGAATGTGTAAAAAGGAACCGCAGATTTACTCATGCGCACGTCAACACAAACACAAATATGTGTTTTAAATAATTGCATGTTTGTGTATGTGCATCAAGGTGGTGTGTGTGTACATGTGTGTGGACCACTTTTACCTATTAGACCTTATGAGGTTGCGTTGACACTTGAAAGAGCTGTTTGAGGGGTAAGACTTGGTTTTACAGGGTCAGGGTGAAGTTAGGGTTAGTTGTTCAGTTTGATGGTTCGGTTTGTGCGTGCATGCGTGTGTGTGTGTGTAAGTAACGGATGTTTCACAGCAGTCATTTCTTGGTACCCGGGGCCCAGCTGGTTTTAATTGCTGCCATGTAATCAGTAGTTTATTTACACCTGGGACAACAGGTGAATGCGATTAACTACCAAACAGGAAAACCCAGCAGCTCTAAGAAGTGAACCTTTGTGTTGCAGTATTCTATCATCTACACATTTTCTCCCATGTGCGTGTCGCACAACTTTTGAGTCCGAAGCATCAAAGTAAGACCGAAGCGTTGCAGCGTTCAGGTGATTGGCTTTAAAATAAGGAATAAGAGGTTCTTTACTTTTCTAATGAAGTATTAAAATATTTGAACGAGCTAACGGTCCGAGCTGATTCAATTAAAGGTAATAGTTACCTTAGATTATTGGATAATTTTCTGACTCGTAAAGTTATATTCCAGACGTTTTTATGATAGGACGTTACACAGGTACTTGCATTAGCACTAGTTCTGTGGTCACAGTGTTATTACGGTTATGTGTAGTAATATCCTCCGTCTGCTTTCTTAATTATTGGTCCCTCAAAACTGAGAGCATATAACATAGGGAAAACGATCTCGTTACCACGTGCAGTAAAAATATATATGCCTCATACTTATAATCCAAGGGATTTGGATAAACAATATTTGCTGTTTCTTTCTGTCCAAAATGTTTTTGCTTGATGAAACCTTTTCTCCTTTGACATGCAGCCTGCTTAAATTGATTTTAGAAAAGTTTGAATGTACTGTAAACATATTGCACACGCAGATCAACAACTGGAGAACCATTTCAGAGGCAAGACCATATGAAGGTACCCATTTGTATATGTTTTCTATGTTTTCTCTTTTGTGTATGAAAAACAGGCCATGCATATCTTACTCTGAGTCCTGGATTAGTTTGAGTTGTACTTACAACATAGTTACCATATAAATAACTGTGTGTGTGTGTGTGTGTGTGAGAGAGAGACAGAGAGAGAGAGCAGCATTGGGAAAGTGATGCGGGGTGTTTTTGGATCTAATGTACCAAAATGCAGTTACGCACACAGCCACTGGCTCCGAGGCCAAACCCCACTCCTACACTCCTGATAAAAAGGAATTTAAAAGTGTGCTAAGCCCAAACAGTCAGATGACAAGCACTAATAATATCTCCCCGTCTCTTCCTGTCCGTCCTCCCCGCTGTGCAGAGTGCAACACATGACACACACATGGTATCTCTGTCACTGCGTAAAAAGCATCTATATGAATGGAAGACGAGAGCGCAGCTCGTCAGCAGTAAGCTATGGCGTCAGTTTAATGAGTGTGAGACAACACCAGATGGAGAAAACAAATGGAGCGGGCCAGACAGATAGCAGCTCTCAATACATATCCAGAGTGAAAGAAAGACAGGAGACAGACAGACAGTTATGCACAGAACAGAAACACAGTGACATGCACACTCGGCAGGATCTCCCTCAGTCATCACTTCAACACCGCAACGCCACAAATGACTTCAAAACACATGGTCCTGCTCTGCTGCACAATGGGCTATTATAGGCCTGCCCAGTACAACATGCGCTGGAAAATCAGCTTTCAGCAAACACATCCAAAGTGGCTCCGACTTCACAACAAACAATAGTACATGTGTATTTTTTTTGACAGTAACTACTCTTTTTTTTTGTTGTTGCGATGAATATCTCCGTGGGTCGTCTGACTTTGTGTCACAAACGTACACAAACGCACGTGTGCGAGCGTGTAGCACATGTGTGCGTGAAGTGGTGGCGTCTCGGGCCGTGGCAGCGTCAGGAAATTCCAGGGGATGTTTTCAATAAGAACGGGCAGCGGCTGCCAGAGAACTGGCAAATGAAAACCTGCTGCAGTGCACCGCCGAGCTCCAACAGCCCAGAGAGCGCCCCCCGCCTCCCCCCACGCCTCAGCACAAACGATAACCCCGCATTCACTTGTGTGCAAAAATCAGTGTGCGTCAAGTTGTCTGTTAGTGGGAACGATGGCAATGGAGGATTCATAGTTTGGTGCAAGTGATTGCAAAACGAGTACATTGGGAACCGTGTCTGTTTATGATAGCAACAGGAAAAAGAATCGTGTGTACTAATTTGTCTGCCAGCAGGATTACAGCACGGTGCTGCTGTGGCGCTCTGTCCAAGGGGAAACTGTGATGCGTTTGCTTAGCCTCATGAAAAGCACGACGTCATGCTACAGCGGATGCTGACGATTGGTCCCCATTACGTAATACTGATAGTAATCGTAAACAGCAGTGACCGCGGTTACCGCAGTTTGAGAAATGAGGATGAGACGCTGTGAGGACACAGGGGGACGAGGATGGAAACGCTGAATGATTGTTTGATAAATATTCATCAAGTGACACATGGTTACACACTTGAGCCAATTAAAGATCTGTTTGACACTTTCCCCATTTTCAGTTTTTCCACTGCATCAGCTCACCGGTTGTAATTATCAATAATCAGACAGACACGAGAGCGGTACATGTCTTATTACAAGTGTTACAATAACCAATGCTAAAACAGTGTTTCACCTCACCCTGACCTCTAGTTAACTTTTCACATGACGGGAAGTCACATGACACAATGTCAATTTAACAAGTACAAAGTCGGGACGTCTCCTGACGAACTGCAGACTTACAGAAACACAAGCTCAGCGCATAAGAATTCAATTATCCCAAACATATTCTGAATTACTGGCTAATATATGACCGTTGACTGAGTTGCTGCTGTGGACCATCAAAACATGAGCCCAACAGCAGGCTCCGGTGCGGGTATTACTGTTCAGTCCTTTTCTTTTACACTAGCCTGGAGTCATTTCATTATGCCTGCTGGAGCTCATTGGGCCCTGCCTCTGTCAACTCTAGTAGTAACCTGTTGGCGAAAGTGGAAAAACAACACTGTTGTGGTGTATGAATGCAGATGTGTGGACCACGAAAAGAAAAGGGGACAGTTAAAAAAAAGAGAGAGAGAGAAAGAAAGAAAAGCACATATTTTACACATGAAGGGGCTCATTCTGCAGGAAGGTGGAGGTGTAGACTCAAAGGAAAGGGGAGGCTGGGAAGTAAGTGAGTTGCTGAGCTATGCAGAGATGGATTTCCTGCCTGAACCACTTTATACACACGTCGTATAGTTTAATTACCCTGTGAGAATAACTCCTGGATTAGACTACGACATCTGTAACTCTAGAGCGCCGTGACCCGAGTGCTGCTCTCACCAGCAGTCCTGTTTTCCTTTTAGCATGTTGGACAAGGTTCAGCCTGGAAACGAGGGGTCCGAGGCAAAGCTGCAGAGGGGTCATTAATATTTAGCTGTTGCATGGAAGACTGCAACCTGATAAAAACAAAAAAACAGAAAATGATGGCTACAGCGAGGGACCATGAGCCTGTCAGAGCCAGAGCCAGGATGCAAAAAGCCCCCACGTTATGTTTACAGGGGGTCTTCGAGTTACGACGGTCGCGAGTTACGTTGTTTTCGTGGTTACGACACATCTCCCGTGAACTTCCTTGTTTCGGCTTAAGCGGTTTGCCCCGTAAATACGTACAGACTTCACAC
The DNA here is from genome assembly GCA_016785345.1 of Trinectes maculatus. Classification (NCBI taxonomy): domain Eukaryota; kingdom Metazoa; phylum Chordata; class Actinopteri; order Pleuronectiformes; family Achiridae; genus Trinectes; species Trinectes maculatus. The sequence continues at coordinate 282,943 of JAFBJQ010040714.1, forward strand.
GGGAACTAGTTGGTGAGCGCTCTCTCTGTCTCTCAGCGCGCCTGCCGGCTCTCCAACACCTCCACAGCACAGCTAGGCTACTCTGCCTTGTGTTTACTTATGTGAAATGGACGGCTAGCGGGGGGGGGGCAGGGGGGGGGGGCGTCAGCGGCAGCCGGTAAGGAGATGCACACGGACACAGATGCGTTCAGGATCGTGGCAATACCGTAGGTTTATTCACAACACAGGGTCTACACGGTTGATCGCGATATCAACCCCTACGGTGTGTCAAGAGGGACAAAAAAGGCAATTCACCATAATAAACTCTTATTTTAGCGTGGTGTTATAGCGACAACTAGTGGCACAATGTATGCACAATGGCACAATGAATGTATGGTCCGACTTACGTCAAAATTCGGTTACGACACATTCTCAGGAACGGATCTCCGTCGTAACTCGAGGACCCCCTGTATTTGATTACATTTTGACAGAGAAAAATATTGCTGTCAATATCAGTTTTCTGTCATGATGAGTGCGGTAATGTAGAGCTGTACATACTGTCCGTGTCTTTACTGTGTTTACTGTCAGTGTTTAAATTCTCTAATCTTGGTCCTTCTCCACTGAACAAAATCATCTCAGGTACTACTGTGGTATGTAAACACTCAGGTTTATAAATAAATACTGAATGTGGGGGTGGGGGTGGGGTTTATTGATGCCATTGTGTGAGTCTTTGTATATAAATGAATAATGTATTGTATCTGGTGGTAACTACAGGTGGGTAGTTGTCAATGCTACAGCACCAAACCAGTGTTACACCATAGCTTTAACACGGCCTCATTCCTGTGAAAGTTCATGTGCTGTTCTGTAAATGATCAACAAGACAAAATACTAAAAATGTTTGCAATTCTTAAAAGAACAAAGAAAAAAAATTTTTTTTTCTTCCTTGCTCGGCTACACTCCAGCTTCTCAGTAACATTTTAGCCTCAGGACTGTACTGGGTTTGTCAGATTCCCTTTTTTTTATAAAAAAAAAATTTGTTTCATCAACACAACATGAAACAGGAGAAGCACAAATCAGCCTTTGTGTCCTGATCTATTAACACTTAAGTGAAAAATGCATTTTTTGAGCAGAATTGGACAAATTCGTTCAGTCATATGAATTCCCAACATCAAGAGTACAGGGGTAACAATGCAAAAGAGCTGGGAGAAAGGAGCCAGGCATTCAGTATTAATAACACAACACACACACACACACACACACACACACACACACACGCACACACACACCCTAAAGGCAGTACCACCCATTTTCAGATGCAGAAACTGCAGACACACAGTTGTACAGTAAACAGACACACAGACACCCACCCACCACCTGTTTTTGGGGGAAACATGCATGTGCATACACACACACACAAACACACACACACACATTCCCTCAGGACCCACAACACCATTCAGGAAACATTATCAGCATTAGTCAGGAATGCTAATTGAAACAAACAGCTCATGGTTTCTTTATTTCTGAGGTGGGAGATGGCTGTAATTGAAACTTCTGTGCATGTGTGTGCATGCACGTGCATAGACACACATTTTGTTTTTTAAACACAAGGCTCTGGGAGCTCTTGTACACTACTATTGTCCTGCATTGTTTTTTTTTTTTTTGCAGATTTGCTTGAAAACACAAAGACGAGCAAATTGTTTACCATTAACACACATTAGCTTTTTGAGCAAAGTCAACCTGGTCTCTCTCTTTCACAATAACAGAACAGGTTTGGAAAGACCTACTTTCCTATTTGCAGTTCTAGCAGTTTCTCACAGTGGTTGACTCTATTCCTTCGTATCGCTGGTGTAATATTTGAGACTTACCTGCACCGAAAGCAAAAAAGTACGTCTGGTTGGGATTTCTCTGCAGCAGCGCGGCCACGCGGCGAGCCATCCGCTCGTTGCGTTTGTAGATGAGCTCCTGGCGGAAGTAGCTGTCGATCTGTTTGGCCGTGGTGCGGTCGTGAGCTGGCAGAGAGCTGTTGATGAAGTGAGGCAGCTGAGAGAAAGAGACAGTGAGGAACTTTGAATTTACGTCAGAATCAGAAAACACTGAGATAAAATGAAAGGAAACGACCCAATAGACAATTTGGCACAAAATGCCCACGTTAGTGTGAGACCTGGCAACCAGGAGCGTTTATGATATAGTGGCTTGACAGTTTTGGCACAGTTTAATGAATGTGAGAATAGAGGATGCTTTTTTGTTTGTTTGTTTGTTTTGGCCTGACTGTGTACACAGACATGTTTATGTGTGCACTTGCAGATACAGGATGTCAGTGTGTTATTGATTGCTGTATGATTTATAAAGAGTCAGATAGTGCAGACAGGCCACACTGACTCACTGCCATTCTTGGCTGCATCAGTGGATTCAACAGGCTGTTAATCTGTGAGGAGGCGCGGGGGTCAGTGGCATGGATGCAGGGGGTTTCACATCAGTTTTGCAACTCAACAACACACTCTCTCTCTCTCTCTCTCTCTCTCTCCACACCTTATAATTCCTTATGTGAAAGTTGTAAAACCTTTTTGTCAGTATGGGCATGTACCTAAACTTCCTCATACTTTTACTTATACACCTCTGCATATGTCAATCATATGGAAAATAGATGTTAATAATGATTTGAAATGTGCTGAAACTCGATATTAAGCTTCAGAGTTGACAGTAGAGTTGGCGGTAAAGTGCTTCAATGCCATTTCACGCTGCATTTTCCAACGTCCAATCTGACCTTTGGAAAGTTTATTTCTTCTTTCGGAACAGACATAACAAAGCGACCGGAATTTGGGAGAAATCCCAGATCGGTTATTTTACAATGTCTTTGTGTCTCCCTGTGTGTTTCAGTGCACATGTGCGAGACGTGTTTAATCTGGAGTCGTTGTTGGAGTGTGGTAAGAACACACACGCACATGAAATGCGCACAGTGTCTGTCGAAGTAAAACTGTGTTACAAGTTGACACAACAGTCGAGCAGCTGCAAGTGGCGCATAAATCAGTGTGCGTCTATGTGTGAGGTGTCTGAATCCTGAGTACGTGGGGGGATTTATCGTACCACATGTGAGCAAGGTGCTGCTCCACAGCATTTATCCCAAATCTGTGGCCGACACATCTGTGCTTCACGTACGGGTCGGGAGGCTCCGGTTCACACCTCCACTGGATATTTATTTATGTCATGTGTGATGTGCTGTGAAGGCGAACGTGCACAGAAGTCAGTGTCAGTCCGCTGAAGCAGTGTCAGTGTCAGAGATTGAAAATAAGCCTCAGCTGGTGGGTTGAGCTGTTATGGGTTTAGTTCAGAAGTGTTATAAGAGTGTACATATTCACGTTAATGTGTGTGTGTGTGTGCGTGTGTGTGTGTGTGTGTGTGTGTGTGTGTGTGTGTGTGTGTGTGTAGTATCTGATGTTCTGTCTGAACATGATAAGTTAGATGTTCAGTTTTAAGGAAAGGGTTTTTTTCCTCCCCATTTGATAAATGCCATCTGGTTCCTGTGTCGTGTGTTATCTTTAAGGTAAAGGCTAGTTAATCGCACCCAGATAAACTTCATGTCAGACAATGCTATACAGTGAGATGGTGCCATTTTGCGTGGGAACATACTGCAGTGCATCAGGAAAGTATTCACAGTGCTTCAATTATTTGATTTCCTCAAACGTCAGGATGATGCGTTTCCACAAAATCTGTGTTTTTGCTTGATTTTTTTTTTTTTTTTTTGATGTTTTGTGTCTGTAGGTTGTGTTTCTTGTCTTCAAAAAAATCAAACAAACATTTATGCATATTCCTTTTGAACTCATTGGCCTTAATGAGAAATTCCAGATTTTTATCACAAGGAAATGTAACTGTATGTCAAACATAAGAAAGAAATGGAACCCTGATCTTGCTTTTACCGTAGTGATACCACTGTTTGTCGTTACTCATGTTTGGCAGGTTAGTTGTTGGTGATTTCATGGCCTGGTCCATATGGTTCGTATGATACAAGTCACGTTTACATGTCTCACTTATCTGCTTTTACAAAACAGCATCTGAGTGGGAACAGAAAGGCACATTCACAAAGATCCCTTTGGCCCGAAGCCTCTCACTGTTTCTTCAACAGGTTCATCCAGACGGACTCAGCCTTTTTTTTCTCCTCCTCCTTATAAGTGAAGAGTGAGAGGTGAAGAAGGAGGTTTTCATCATTGCTCTGATGAGTGGGAATAGCGTGAGTGTTTCAGGACGAGTGGGGAAAAAGTGTCCGGTCGGAGAGGGGTCAAGGTGGGAGTGCAGCGGTAAACGCAGATAAGTTATCGCAGGAGCCTGTAAGCTGCTCTCCATCCCACACTGCACAGGAAATGTGGATTGACAGCGAGATATTTCCTCCCTTCCTCACGACTGCTCTCTCTGCTCTCATTAGCCTCATCAGTTAGACCTGCCAGCTATTTATCACTTCTCCGTCTCTCCCACTTAGCTGTTCATTCCTCTCATTTTCTTTTCTTTTCTTTTCTTTTCTTTTCTTTTCTTTTCTTTTCTTTTCTTTTCTTTTCTTTTCTTCAATTTGTGTCATTTCCATTGCGGGGGTCCTCGAGTTACGTCGGAGATCCGTTCCTGAGAATGTGTCGTAACCGAATTTCGACGTAAGTCGGACCATACATTCATTGTGCCATTGTGCATACATTGTGCTACCAGATGTCGCTTTAACACCACGCTAAAATAAGAGTTTATTATGGTGAATTGCCTTTTTTGTCCCTCTTGTCACACCGTAGGGGTTGATATCGCGAGTGTAATGAGCATTTCCTTTAGATTTCTTCGTGTAGACCCTGTGTTGTGAATAAACCTACGGTATCGCCACGATCCCGAACGCATCTGTGTCCGTGTGCATCTCCTTACCGGCTGCCGCTGCCCCACCCCCCCCAATTCACATAAGTAAACACAGCTGTGGAGGTGCTGGAGAGCGGGCAGGCGCGCTGAGAGACAGAGAGAGCGCTCACCAACTAGTTCCCGTGTGAAGTCTGTACGTATTTACGGGGCAAACCGCTTAAGCCGAAACAAGGAAGTTCACGGGAGATGTGTCGTAACCACGAAAACAATGTAATTCGCGACCGACGTAACTCGAGGACCCCCTGTATTCCCCCACTTAGCTGTTCGTTCCCCTCATTTTCTTTTCTTTTCTTTTCTTTTCTTCAGTTTGTGTCATTTCCATTATTCCAAAATGCTTCCATGCATTTTTTTCCTCTGACATGTCTTTCATCATCTTTCCTTCACCACCACTTCTCTCTTTTCTATTCATGTCTTTTCTTCTGTCGTAGACTTTATGTCCTGAATGGATTTGGGACCAGTTAACCTGTATGGGAACATTTTCACTCTTCCGTGTTCTGGGGCCCATCATCTGGGAAATGCTAGAGGATGGTGGATTAAAACCTATTTATCAAAAAACACCTGCTCGTTTCTGCCCCCTGTAGAGCTCTCTCTCACTCGCTCTCTCTCACACACACACACACACACACATAAACACACACAGAGAGAGAGAGAGAAACCTGCAATAGATCACCTGGCTCCAGAAACAGGCACCAGAGTCAGTCATCTGATTGCTCTAACATGTGCTCGGGAATTTTGATACATGTTATTATAACACAGGGAGCAGAGGCGAACTCGTTTTATTTCAAGGCATTTGCCACAGAGACAACTGCAGCCGTGGCTGCAGGTGAAACCGTGGGTAACAAGCTCAATGTGGACCCCAGAGAGCAGCAGAAGCACTGACACAGAGGGCGAGCGAGAGAGAGGAGAGAGAGAGAGGAGAGAGAGGGTGGAGGAAGGGAAAGAAAATGTGTCCTATGTGTCTGAACTGTGCATTGTGCCTATTTTTTCCTACTGTGTGTGTCTCTTGTGGAAATTGTGTGGAATGTCTGCAGTCGAGCTGTGGATGGCGGTTACACGGTGTGTTGTGTTTAATGGCACTTGACGCAGTATAATGAGGAAGATCCACAACTAAATCTAAATTTTAATGGTGGAGATGGAGAAAGGTTTGATGTATGGGATGTGTGTGTGTGTGTGTGTGTGTGTGTGTGTGTGTGTGTGTGTGTGTGTGTACTATATATCGGATGACCGTTTGGCAGCAAAGCTGGGTGTGCTGACTGGTGAGCAGGCCATCGCAGAGTGAGCGGAGGCTATGTTAGGAAACACAGTTAGAGGAGCTCAGATGGTGTGTTTAGTCCAGAGAGCTATTAAAGTGTCAGACGATCGCGTAACTTGAGGTTGAGTGAGATTAATATGGCAACGTGCAGTTCTGTGGAGCTGACACGTACGCCTTAAAGGTGACGATAGCGTAATTACAGAGAAGTGGATGCGCGGCGGTTGCCAGCTCTAATTGGGGGTCGGACAGATTTGTGTTTTTGAACAGCGTTACATGTGTTTTTATTTTGACAGAAGCCGCAGATAGCTGTGATTATTGTGTGAGCGTTTTAGTGCACAGTATACTTGAGCATTCTTTAGTTAATGGAAAAAAACACTTATGTTGTGTGTTGTATGTGTTGGGACAGATTACACATTCTTTATTGCCGTTTATTAACAATAATATAATATAATATAATATAATATAATATAATATAATATAACTGTCTGTACAAGCTAGATGATCTTAAATTCAAAAGGAGCCCGACCTGTGAGGTGTCATGGTTGAAGATGATGGAGCTGAGGTCACCGCAGTTGTAGTGTGTTATGAGGTCCTCCGTGGTGTAGGAGCCCTGCAGGCTGCCCGCTCGAACGCCCTCGTGCTGCAGCAGTGTCTGGTTCAAAGCAAACAGCACCTGCAGAGAGAGAGAGAGAGAGAGAGTTGAAAAGAGGAGACGGGAGGGGAGAAGTTAAAATCTGGGTCCGAAAACTGCTTTCTCTGTTTTCGGGCTTGACCCTTTATCGGGCAAGTGTCTATTTCTGGTAACTTCCACACACTTTATAAATATGGCGCCAATCCCGCTCCTCAGTGAGGTTCAGAAGCATGTGGTCGTCAACCAGCCAATCAGCAAAGATCACCCTACATCACACAGCTCCATTCACCATATACAGTATGTGTTTTTTCCTGTATTGGAATTACTTTACCACTTACAAGCATGGAACCAAATATGGTAACTTCACTGACCTTTATTTTCTACATGAAGAGGAAAGATGAAGTCTTGTTATGTCCTTGTATAACACTCCAATTTTGATTTCTAAACTAGTCGGAGAGGACATGGAGAAAAGGAAAAAATCTAAAGAGAGACAGAATGAGGGAAAGAGAGAGAGACTTTAAAAATAAGCCGTCTTTCTCCTTCACCGTGACCAGGGTTCCCTAAATTTATGGCGCCCATTAAAATCAAAAGTAAACCCTCTTTAGGGTGAATTTACAGCGTGCAGCCGCCAGCCAGTGACTACACAGCTGTCCCAGACACCAGGGGTTAACCTCCCAGCACCCGCCCTCTACAATCCCACAAAACCTCTGACTGGCCTGGCAACCGGGACAGAACTGTCAATCACTGTTAAGCTCTTACAAGAACCAGAGGTGTTTCTGAGGTGGAAAATGTGGTTAGATTTTCTTTCTTTTTTTTCTTCATAGATTTGAACTCCACAGACTGGCACTGCACTAGTGCAAGACAGTTTCACTTTGCCTGATTAGAACAAGTGACTCAACTCGTCACATCTTCAAACTCAACGGGACAGATCTCCGTCTATGATCCTAATTACCAAGAAACCTGACTAGCACTTTGGAAAATACTGCAGGGAGAACGTCAGAATCCTGGCCCGGATGATTTGTGGAGCGGCTTAAGGCCGATACAGCTGCACGACTGATTGAAGCAGATGTCAAAAGGCTGGGTCATAATTCACGCAATTAAGTTATAGTTTTGCAATCATAAAGGTCCATACTGTGCATACTGAGTGGTTCAACTCCAGGTAACCTTCACGTTGGATACTCACAACCAAGCGCAAACTTCAACCTTGTGACTTTTTCGCTGAGGTCATAACGTTTGCTAACCAGTCTTGTGAGTGTTTTAACTAGAGTATCATTTTTCCATAACGCAAAGTGACAGCTGATGAGCTAACGGCATATCTAACTCTTATTATCCCCTTTCTGCTCTTAGCTGTTCTCTTCCCCGGCTTGTTCTCCACTTTCACTCGTCCTCTCATCTCTGCCAACACCGGATCCCGAGGCCTTCCTTCCTGCTCTACAACCAAGAACCGACTCTGATCTTATTTATTCTTTTTGACAAACTTCATCCACCTTTTTTTCCCCTTTTTGCTATGCTCAGCACATCGCTGTTGCCCTGCCAGAGACACATAATCCAAGAAAGAGGCTCAGACAAATCTGCGACCATTTTAGCCAAGAAAAAAAAGATGTTTCGTCTTTTTTTCCTGCACTAAAAAAAAATTCCCAAATGCAGAAGCATCCTTGCTTACTCACTAATGATTCCTTGTATTATTTTTGAGCATGAGGTAAAGTGGAGCCATGATGCCAGACCTAGAGAGGCTAATAGCTGCCTTACCAACTAGTTACAGTAGCTCCTTCTGCTTCTGCAATTGTTGATTCTGAGCCAGTAAGTTGCCACCACCCCAGGTCATTGACCCACAGGGCTCTTTGCCAGGTCTGAAGTGCTTTTCCAAAAGAAACATCAGAGAAGTCCCAATGGGCAGAGTCAATGTCCGGAGCTGGCAGAGCACACACACCTGCAAGTCTTTTTGTAATGCAGCCAGGTTCAGTAGTTTCGCTCAACATGGCAAGTTGCACCAGTTTATAAGTACCATTTTGAGCATACAGTTTACGCAGTGTGGACATTTTGACCAGTTCACACTTTGAAAGAGCTATTTTAGTGTTACGATTTGATTTTAGCGTCGGTTTTGATGGTTCAGGTTAGGGTATGGATCTAGGGTATGCGTTATCAATGACTGTCCTAAGACAGAAGTACAAGAACATGTGTATATGTGTGTGAGAGAGGGTGTGACAGAGTTAAAACCTATGTCATTGTGGGGACCAGTAACTATTAGCTCTTGTAAGGACATTTGGGGAAAGTGACATCTTCTTCATTACTTCAAAGTGCTGTTTGAGGTTTAACATTTGGTTTTAGTTCAAACTTGAACAGATGGAGTGGTGTAAGAGGACATTTTGACCAGTCCTCACTGTTTAAAGAGCTGTTTGAGCGCACGCACGCGCGTATGTGTGTGTGAGTGCTGTTAAGCGAGCTGTTTTCTTCAATATTGTCTGTCTCCCGGGGATAGAGCATCGCCACAGCTGTAACCATGGTGCCTGAGTCTGTGCGGGTCTGAATGAGTGGACATGTCAATCAGTGCAAAAGGGGCACTAGGGAAGAAAGCGGATGGGGGAAGGAAAAGCATTCCTTGTGTGTATACACTGCATATATACGTGTAACTACAGTATGTGTGTGCAGACACACGTGTTGACTGATAGCGTGGGTGTTCCCATACTGAAGTGGTCCACTCACTCTGACATACTGATCTCTTACAGCCAGGCCTTTTCAAACCAACTAGAACTAACTGAGTTCACCACATAGTTTACTACTGCAGGTCTAACTCCTCTGTTTTTTTCCTTTTCTTGATACATGCGTGAGAAAGTCTATTTTAATGAAATAAAAGAACAAAGCTGGAAGGAGCGAGGCACATGGATGGTCTTGGAAACCTGTGAGCTGAGCACAGCAATCCAAAAATTCATTAGTGAGCATTGGAAAGAAAACAGAAAGAGCGGGTCAGGCTGGAGGTGGGAGCACCATAAAAAACATCTAAAAAAAGAAAATCAGCAATCGTCTATGTTTCACAACAAAAATGCCTTTTATCAGCATGTGTGTGCATCGCAGTAATTGACCTTGAAGTGCATTAAAATCGGAGATCTTAGCGAGCAACAGTGTTAGCTCATTTGAAGGTTTTACGAGTCTGAGGCATGTAACGAGTAGGTGCCGATGACAAGGTGCTGGAACTGAGAGCGCTGACTCAGTGACAACATCACTCCTCTATTCATCCTCCCTAAATCTGAATCAGAGAATGTGAGAGATGGGTCGAGCTAAAAGGCGTCAGGCTGTGATACAGAAAAAGGAAGTGTCAAATGGTGGAAGCCAAATGTTGAACCCACTCAAAGAGAAAACAACCCAATACATATAATTACTAGTGATTTAATGGTAAAATAACTAAGTAATAAGAAATATATTACTATAAAATAACTAAATAATAAGATAATATGCCTGTCCCTTCTGCGTCAATCCTATTGCAAGTTCACTTTCCCCCGAGTCAGCATTTCAATTTCTCTCTAAGATGTGGCGAAACAACAAGGCATCGTTCTATTGTTTTTGTGTCAGAGAGAAAACAAAGAACAAAAGGAGAGAGGTGTCATGGTATGGGGAGGACACAGAACGAGAGCCAGAGAAGTGAAAGTGTGAAAGAGTGGTATCAGACAAAAAAAGCCTTGTTATCTTTGAGAGGAGCATGTGTTGTACAGATGGAGGAGATTCTTCTGTTTTTGTGTGGTGGAGTTCTTAGGTCTGGTACATGGGTGTGTGCCTGGCATGGGAAATGACTGGGTATGACCATGCAGGTGACGGAAACCGCAGTGATGCCTGCCAGCATCATGTAGGAGAGATGAATAGTTTTATTCCAATACACATTTTCATCTTTTCCCCTGATCTTTAGTATTTCTCTCCGTCTATCTGGGTATTCTCCCATCACACCTTTAATTCTTTCATCATTTCATTGGAAAAGCATAAAGATAAAATGACCCAATAGTAGTAGTGGGTCCTGGTTTACAGTTAACATCTCACAGACAAATAGTTTAACTGTTTAACTAGCTAAGTTCTTCTAATGTGAACCATGTAAAGTGCTGTTGTTTGGCCCTCTCCACGTTCTTGTACACGTGGAACGGAGAGATGAAGGATTCATTCCTATTCTGGCAATATTTCTGTGACAGATAGCAACTGGATTTATGGGAAATCTGGTCTTCATAAAATCAAACCAGTAAAAAATAAAAACAGCTATCAATCACTGAGAACACGGTGCTGTGTTTATGGTGTTCACAGCAGGATCTATTAAAAGTGTAATGCACTGATTAAACAATTAGCAAATTTGGACTCATCGTGGACAAGAACGGATGAATCAGAACCAGAGATAATAATAATTTTATGTGGATAAAAAAAGGAATTAACCCCTTTAAAATAACTAGATACAGAATAACAGTTTCTCTCAGTCTTTATCTCTTATCTGATCAGTCTCATTCAGCAGTTCCCTTCAGCCGCTCCTGTCTCTCTGAGCCACTTGTGTTTCATTGCCTGAGAAAGAGAAGAAGTAGACCCCTGACCCAGGACATGCACTGCTGGGTTCCTCTGGGTAAAGCTGACTTCCCCCCTGGGCTCTGGCTGCAGACAACAAGGGGACACTGGGTTCACAGTGCCCTGAGGTGAAATGGATGGATGTCGGGAGTGGAAATAACATCCTGGTCAAACCAAGAATAGGAGACGTTTGATATCTCATCCCTGTTCCCCACGGAGAAACCTTGAAAAGGGTCATACCAATTTTGCATATGCTACTTCTCCTTCATAGTCACAGTATAGAAGCATTGAAAACAATTTGATGAGGGTCCCACCAGGGGTGGACTGGGACCAAAAAACGACCCTGGCATTTTGGACCAGACCGGCCCACCACATTCGATAACACACACTTTTTCTGTCTTTTCGGCCACGTCGGCCCACTGGGAAAATGCCTGGTATGCCAGATGGCCAGTCGGTCCCTGGGTATCACGTAACCTGACAATGGCTTTAAAGGGGACATCCGAGTAAAAAAAATCACCTTAACCACCTCCAACATCAGGGCATTCCTTCCTTTCTCTCTTCCCTCTCTTTCTCTCTGTCTTTCTGTCTCCATCTCCCTCTGTCTCACTAAGTCTCTCACCCTGCCTCGTCTACCTCCTGTCTCAGCCTAGGAAATCCAGGGATTACCAGAGGGACAATTCCAGTGGCAGAGGCCTGCTGCTCGGGCTTCCACAGAAAGCCTCTCTTTCTTCTCTCCATCCTGTCTTATTTCCCCTCTGAGGCGGGGGGTGAGGGTCTAATGATGGGAGAACACCCAATGGTGTTGCATTGTCTTTGTTGTATAATTCCTCCTCTAACTAAAATTCATTCTCTTTACATCCTTGCTTGTTTGTCTTTTTTCCACCAATGAAACCGGACCTGTAGGCCCCCCGCACCTACTCACACCCCTCAGGTCCCCCAGTGGCTCCTTTCTCTCTCCATAATAAGAGTCTTCAGTGAATCGAGGAAGGGTGTGTGAGGCGGTGGGGGTGTGTGGGGGCATCACCCCAGCTCTACCTACACTTGTCCACAAATAAACCCTGCTGTTTGACTTGGCCGCGCTGCCGCTGAGCCAGTCATCCCAGCTTTCCTGCCTCCCAAGAAAACAGAGAATATAATAAAGTATCACTTGATCCGGAGTGAGCGAGCACACAGCTGCCCACAAGCAGAGGGTGTGGGGTGTGCTAGAGTGTTGGAAAATTGTAGAGGTTTGTACTAATTCTTGTTTTCTTTCAGCATCAAAGAGCCGCTGAAGGGGAATAAGCGAACCTAAATATACAAGCAGGACAACTGGGATGAGTGTTATAGGAGTGATGCACATGACAGGGCTTCCTGTCTGGAGCCAACGCATGAGTAAGATCTAGATGCTTAATTACACAGGTAATTAAGTTATAGTGAACCTTGATGTTGATGTTAAAGGTTCATGATGAATCTTTAACGAGGGTTCATCGTGAAGTTAAGGTTATAACCCGACTCGGCAATTCCCCTCGACTCTGCAGAGGGGTTTAGCAACTTTTTTGGGTCGTTGCATTGGGTTTTATGACCCATGACTTTAATATTTTCATTTGCTCTCACCTCTTTCATCGGCCCACTTCACGCCATGGCAGGAAGCTGCTGCCAAAGTAAGCTACCTGCTCAGGGTTTAACATCCAGCAAACAGCTGGAGAGTTTAGAATTTAGACATATAACTAATCATCATATTTCTAGATATAACTAATCATCATCATGTCACTGTAAATACATCGATAACAAACGCTAACATTACTGTCAGTGTGATAGTATGCCAAGGGTTAGGGTTAGCCTGGCCGGTTGCATGGTCCCAAATTGCATTAAATAAATAAAGCATTATTTTAAAAAATGTAAGTCAGGTTAAAGATGCCTGAATTTACATAGTAAATTATCATTTTCATCCCTCGTGATACAGTAATCTACTTTTTTGCTAGAAACTGCTATATTTCCTTTAGAATTACGATGATGTAAATTAACTTCAATTGCAGCAGATTAAATGATCTCATCCTGCGCCACATCTGTCTGACTTCTCTTTGTTGTTTTAAGGGAACCAAGATTAAAGACCTTGCTAAAATCTAGCCTAGATCAGGTCACTCTAACCTTATCTCCCCCTAAAGCTCCTAGTCCACCACTAACATCATGGCCCTTGCTAATCCTAACACATTTCACAGACTGCTTTTTTCCAAGGGAAAATTCTCATCGAATTCCTTTGGATTTATCCGGATCCCATTATGATGTGTGATGCTATCCAAACCAGATGAGCGGAGTCTTCCCTGCAGCATGACAAAGGAGCAGTCAGAAACAGCCGTATATGCTTAAAAATGCCTCCTCTGCCCCAATCCAGGGCCCGGCCACTCTCTCCTGTCTCTCACTGTCTGCGTTGGCTGGACTAATGGCTTTAGACAGATTAATTCCTAGAGAATGCTTTGTCCTTTGCAAAGTCCACATCTGAGATCCGGCTGAAACAAGAGAGCAGAACGTAATCCAACACGTGAACATCAATTGTGTAATGGAGGAAAAACCGGATCCAGATTGAGAAATGTCCTAACAGTTAGGAGGAGCTGGTCCAGGTGACCGAACTCATTTCTTGTGAATTGAGGACTCCTTGCAAAGGTTTATGTACGTTCATGCATGTCAGGCAAGCGCTCAGCCTTCAATCATCACACATCATTCTGATTATATTCAAATGATGCAATGCCGAGGTGAGTCTAACGGAGTTTTCCTGAAATAAATCCCAGTTTCAGTTCAGGTCCGTGTGTGCACCTGAGCCAGAATCCACAACTGATTTGTTCTTGTTTGCACAGTTTGACAGGCAGAGTGGATTTCTCCTGCGGAGTAGCGGACATTTTGGTAGCACAGAGTTAAATGCCGCAGACCCGGGATATAAAAAAGAGGCTTTTATGAGTTAAAGTCTGAATCGTGTATCGTCAGAAGGGTAGAGGATCAATGGAGGGGAAGAGGAAAGAAAATGAAAGAGATGACATAAATTCAGAAGAGAAGAAGGTGAAAGAGAACTAAGTGCAAGACTCACAGCGGGAGGCATAATGTAAAGAGTAAAAAAGACAAAAGGCCAGATGTTGAGGGACTGAAAGCGAAAAGGGAGCAGACCCAGCGTACCTCCTCCTCATTTTCCTCCTTCTCCTCTTATGGGTCTGGAGCCCAGCTGGCCAGTTTTGTCTTCCACCATCTCTTCCCAACGTCTCTCTATCCTCAAAGCGGTCCCCGTCCCTCCAAAATCATATCCTGTCTCTTCATCACCCATCAAATGCCAAAACCTGTATCGCAAGGCACCCTCCATTTTGTTCGTATTGACATTGGTCTCTAGATTTCACAGTTCGGAAACAACCCTTCATCTCTCTCTCTCTCTCTCCTACCTATTCCGCTTGTCCTTTCACCTCAGTCAACGATCTGTTTTTTCAGCTAGTATGTCCTTCCTCTTCCCTGTGCTCCACTTTGTACACACTTGCTCTCTCTGTATGTACATGCACATGTAACTCAATTCCCCCATACGTGCATGCATGTGGATACTCTGTGTTTACATTTCCATATGTGTCTGTCCTCACTACAGAGTTTGTCAAATTGCACAGGGCTCCGACTGTTCAATAGACTGGAGCTGCAGAGGGAGGCGTACGTGGACCAAACATCTCCTCTCTCCTCCACAGTCACGGCTCTCTCCTAGCCGTGATGCAGGAGCTAACTTGGCGTAATCCCACACAAGCACACCATTTCACGGCAAATCAGTAGGAGAAATGTTCAATTTCATGCAAGTATATTTGGCCGGCAGAAAAACGGAGCCGAGAGGTAAACTGCAACGTAAACATTTTGACGAGACTGAACGAGTGAGTACTAAATGTGAGATTTCAAGGGTGGAAGTCAAGTTGTCAGTGAGAGTCGAGATGTTTTGTCATTTCAATCCAGTCACGAAGAGGCTGAGTCCAAATCATCTCCACAATGAGATCAACAATCTGCTTTAAATCAAGCACTGAGAGGGACACAAAAAAACCATATACAACCTCCATCCCACTGCTCATGAAGGCTTGTGAGCCCCTAACAACTGTGGGGCCTAGAGAGGGACTTTTACCAGACTATTGTTAGTGTTGGAAAATATTAATTGGCAAAATCTTCTCAAACAGCAATAAGAAAAAGAATAACATCTTGCCACGTTGCATTAAGTCAACTGTAATTTTATGTGTTGTGTGTAAATTGTGTACTGCATTCAGTGGCGATATCAGTCCAGTAAATGTTGTTTGACCTCAGGTTAAAGAGAAGAAATGTGCGTTTCAAAA
Organism: Trinectes maculatus; assembly: GCA_016785345.1. Lineage (NCBI taxonomy): Eukaryota > Metazoa > Chordata > Actinopteri > Pleuronectiformes > Achiridae > Trinectes > Trinectes maculatus. The sequence goes on from JAFBJQ010040714.1 coordinate 298,532, forward strand.
AATCCATACTTTTGTTTGTTTGTTTGTTTGTTTTACCTGCTGCCTTCTTGTGAGCTAAGCTCTTAAACAAAGCTATATCCAGGATTCGAGTTTTAAAAAAAGTCATCAGTACAGGAAAGTGTGGACAAGATTTCTAAAAGGCATCCTTTCAAAGCTGGTAGGTGTATAATAGTATATGACTATGACATATGCTCGCTGTCGTTGAATAAATAGTAAATTAGTTACTTTTCCACATATTATAAACGACTCATTTATTTCACGTTTTAAAATGTGTCCTACACTTTTTGCTGTATACATTCACATACATACACACCACAGGACACATCCTTTCTACGCTGCCCTGGCCTGATGCCAGATGTCATGAAAATCTCTAAACCATCTCTCTCTTTTTTCTGTGCAAATGAAAAGCAGATGAAGAGCAGACGAACAGTCACACAAGGTTTCATGGGCTGGACTGAACAACCTGGGAAACCTTGATACACGAACACTTTTTAAGCCACTTCCACATTATATCGAGTGATCACAGAGAGCAAGAATGGGAACGCTTTCCCACACAGGCCTTTAAGTGGCAGCCAACAACCTTCACAGAGAAGTGGAGGATCATTCATTGATGGCCAAACCAAATGAGAAAAAAGTTAAAAGAAACATAAGATGACAGTTGAGGAAAAGGGCGTTAGAAAAGGAAGAGTGCGTATAAAGCTGAAAATGAGGTATAGAGCGGCAGCATAATAAGGATTCTTTGTCTTAATTTTCCAGCACGTTCCTTCAGAAGAGCTTGTCAGATAGTTGAATGGCTATGGAATCCTCCTCTGCCCAAACCTTTCAGACGTAGGATTATGGTGGATGTGTCTGGCCATTGATGTAACTTTCCGAAACCAATGATCTGACAATTCAGTCTTCCTTTTCTTCGTTCTTGATTTTTTTTTCTGTCACTTTATATGTGAACGACCGACTGCTATTCTGTGAATGTCTTCCAGGAGAGTCTTCCCATATTAACGGGATGACGTCTTTGTCCTCGACCGTGGCCAGCTGTTCACTTCGCCATCCAATGTGGCCACTTAAAAAGGACTGCAAACCCTTCGTTCTTCGAACAACATGTCGTTTAAAATCACCTTCATTCGAGCGGAACCTGTCTGTTACCCATTAGACGCATATTATACTCTTGGTTCATATGAAAGTTCGCCACCAGCTTTAGCTAAAAAGTTCCAGAAAGTATGCTAATCATAGCAAGAAGATCTTTTTTGTGGAAAAGAACAGAATTATCAAAGTACAATGAGACTTTCACTGCCAGTGTGCACTAGTGTGTTTTAAACACAGAATGTTCTATTGTGCCCGTTTTGATTTGAATAGTTACTAAGCATGACTGAATGTAAATTCTCTTGATCAGAATTTGTTCAAGAAACGAAAATTTGATTCATGAAGTTAGGACAGTCCGGAGACTCGCAAAGGGCTTCTCCTTATTACTCAGAAGTTCTGGGCTGCGCAATAAATAAATAACGGGACTTGTTTATGCTGACAGCAAAAGCAGACTGAAAACTGAAATGTGTAAGAATTAATCATGTTTACGAGCAACCATAAATGAGCCCGCCTGCGAGATCGGGCCATTCATCAATGTTGGAGGAAAGCGAGTTGGAGAAAACATGTACAGTATTTATGTAAGTGCAGAATCGCTCCGCTTGTGTTTGTGTGTCAGACACCGAGAAGACTGAGACAGGAAAATCAAATCTGTGTGTCCTTTCCAAAAAAAAGCATAGAGACAACATAGAGACAGAGCAAAACAGTAACACAAAGTGGGAGGCAGTGTGAGAGTGAGGGAGAGCCCGGTGATCGGATATGGGAAATAACTCCTCTATGCTGCCGGTGGTTTGGAGGTGGAAGGCTGAGTCTTGAGGACATGTGGTGGAGGGGGTTACAGTAACACCGCCATAGATGACTAGCCCTTCCTCTTTCTGGCCTTGACGAGGAATGATGCTGGCTGTCACATCAGAGACGGTGCATTTAAGTGCTCTCATAAGACTCTCATTATTTCATAAATCTGCAGTTTGGGCATTTGGCCCTGTTGATTTGAGGCCGGGCCAACGCTTCGAGAATGTTTTTACAATCTCCTTAATTTATTTACAACCTTGATTCAATTTTATGTGTTTGTGTATGTATGTGTGCGGGTATAGGTGGGGGTGTGAGAAAGTCTTTTTTGGTGTTTGTGTGATAGAGCTTGGTCGCTCTTTGCATGTTGTTTGTTAGGCTGCCACGTGAATTAAAATGCGCATGTATGTGTTAAATAAAACAATTACGTTTTACTGCATCTGGTGCGCACATGAATTTATCTCTTTCTCCAACCAGTTTTAGTTTTCACACTCTTGGTTGGTGGTTCTTTTATCCTTATTTCCACTTGTGGGTACACCGCAGATTTCTAACCAGCACATAGACATAGATACATAGACTATGGTCTGTATTTGCACAAAGATGTGCATTATATGTGTTTATTTTTGTCTGTTTATATGTTTTTATATGTTTATCTTTTATATAGGTATCTATGTATGCGCCAGGCAACGAACTGCACAGCATTTCATTTAGTATGAAAAAGAAAGAACTTGCTTTTTCATAAGGAATGGATATTGACATTTACTTTCATAAGACACCAACCACCCAGATATCCCAGCCCTGTGGCCTCTGAGGGAAAGTGCTTGGTATGAAGAAATCCAATATGATTAAGACTATGATTGCTGCCTCTAATAGTTTTAGCACCCATACCCTCTATTAAGGAAAACATTGGGTTTGGACGACAGCTCAGCCCAGGCTTTGACAGAGAGGATCAGCCTGTGGCAAAGAACCATAATTCAGTGTGTGTTTATCTGTGTGTGTGTGCGTGCATGTACATGCATGTGTGTGCAGTAGGTGTGAGTTGTACATATATACAGTATGTGGACATATGCATCTGTCTGTGTGGCTGTGCTTTTTCAGCCTACATCTAAAAAGTGTGTGTGTGTGTGTGTGTGTGTGTGTATGTGGTGCACATGTTCGCGGCCCACAACGACTCAAGGGTAGACATTGTCAGCCATGCTGAGGGTTTGTGGTCGCCCTTACCGACAGATCACAGGATTGTGGCTTTAAATGGGCCGCAAATCCTCAAACAGGCCACACTGATGGAGAGGAATGCTGAAGCAGACGGGAGGAGTATTGGATAAACAAGATTACAACCGGGGCAGTTTGTCTTCAATGCAAGAAGGCAAAGAATAAGACCTCAGAAAAACAATAATGAGTAGCAGAGATGAAAATAAAACGTTTAGTGTTATATAATACGGGCAAGAATTTCTGTCCAACCAGACAATAATAGCATTTAGTGTAATTGTCTCTGTTTTATTTGTATTCATGTCCGATTTTATTCATCTCTCTGTTTTCCTGGTTACTGTGGGAGAAAAAAACAAAAAAAACCTCAAATGCATTTTAGTAATGCTTATGAACAAATGTCGGAAATAATCAGGGTTAGGTTAATTATAAGAAAGGTTATGGCAACAAGGATATATTGCACCCTTTTAATGACCACACTATTTGTAGTGTGAATGTATACGCATGTTTAGGTCCCCCTAACGCTGCTACTACAAGACCACACACACACATACTGAAATGTGTACACTACATCTTGGTGACCCTGGCCTACCCTTCGTATTATCACTCTCTCGATCACTGCAGGTCAACTGTCTGCCCAGCTCTGGAGCCACAGACACACAAACTAACACAAACACACTCACACAGCCCTTCACACTCACACGTGCACAAACACTGGAATACTTGTCAGATTAATGGGCCAACTTTCACCGCAGAGGAAATCATTTCCTATCAAAGCTTCCGCGAGTTTCCAGGACAGTTTGTTTAGTTTTATTGTAAGAGACTAGTGACCAGTGTTTCACAAAAGTGCTGTTTTCTCCGTCTTATCTTTGTGTGCTGCCACGGTGTGACTAAAAGAACTGCTTCACCATAGCCCTTGTCTATTTATATGTGTATAAATGGCGGCGCTGTGTCAACATGTGAGAGCTTTCCCCTTTCCAAGTTCTATTTCCATCTTACCACACTCCCTGCTGGGCCGGAGCCTTCATCTTAATTAACACTCGGATTTTACTAGATTGCTGCTGATTTACTCCCAGCTATACATCAGCTTTGAAGTGTTGGATTCAAGGCTGAGGCTCCAGTTGTGTTTCTTAAACCGTGATTGCTCGGCGTCGCATACTTGCACACATACACACGCCATGTTGTCGACTAGAGGGTCACTGAAAACAATATCCGTCAAAGTCGACTGAGTAGCGACGGAGCCACTTCAAGCAGTCCCACAGTCTGTGTACGAGTGTTTATGTGTTCTCTTGCATGCATGAGTGTGTGCCAGTGACCCAATCATCAAAGTGTGGTTAGGGGTGAGTAGCCACGCTTTTAATGGCTCCACACACACACACACACACATACACATACACACAGACTGATGCCTCACACATTTCAGGGTTACAACTGAAGAATGGGAAAACAATGATAGTACTCTGCAGCCCTCACGAATAAATACCTTGTCCACCACAGCTATTGTTGTGAAAAAGCCATAAAGGAAATAACACACAATTAAACAAACACTGGAGTAAACATACATTCATACAAAACAAAGTCCCACAGACACACACACTGCGATGTTTGCCGTGACCTTCTGAACGACGGCACCAAGCGTACGAACGTTTACCTCGCCAAAACAAAACTCTCTCTCCCGTTCTCCGTTTCTCTTCAGGGTATCCGTCTCCTTCACGCCGCCTCATTTCTTCTCCCTCCTTGACCCCCTGCTCGCTCTGTCCGCATCCACACCCCCACCAACTGCACCCCCACCCGGTTCATTTCAGGCCAGGCTGGCAGTGGCCATGGCAACACTCCAAGAAGGTGGGAGAGTCAACAGAGGGCCACAGAGGCCCGTCTCTCAACCTCCATCTCTCAGGGGGTGAGACTTTTACTGCTGAGGCGGCGTATGGAAAGGGAGAGTAAGTGCATTGGACAGTAGTAATATATATAAAAAAACGTTTCTTGATTTTGAGAGCAAGAAGCCAAACAGGTGAAGATTGGAGGAAAAAAAGCATAGAGATTTGATCATGTAGACTGGGATTGCATTGCACATATCCCCCTGTGGTTTTAGGTTTAGACAAATGAAGCTCCTTTGTAACTTTAGACAGACGACTACTGTTTCGCACGTGTCAGTTGTGAATGGAGTTATAATGGAGTTATGTATCTGCCATTCGTGCAATTAAGCTAAAACATAGCTCCTTAACCAAGCACTTATTTTAACCACCTACCATGCACCCCCCTCCCCCCCACCATCCAAAAGATGAGATGAAGTGTTGGGGGAAAACACACTGGAGATTTAGATACTTGCTATTTTGCGGCTACTTGATGACGGTGTTTACACAATATTTGTTCATTCGTCGGTGGTGTAAGTGAGCAGCGTGTTGGGGGAAGGTGAGGACAGACTGGGGAGGGAGGGTGGAGGGGTGGAGATGCAGTGAGGTCTTATCTGGCTCCTCATGTTGTTTGGAGGCTGTTATGGCTTGTCTCACTTAACACTCCCTAACGCGCAGTGTGTTTTCCCCCTACTGGTGCCAAAATGGTGGACGAGGTGTCAGTGTGTGTATGTAAATGCACATTATCATCTGCACTGCCAGTGTCAGGAGTCAGGCTGTCTGCAGTAACACACACACACACACACACACTGACAAACACGCACACACAGAGTCCTGGGATGGGTGACACAGACACATGTTTATCATTGAGGGGATTGGTTGGATTCCTTTCATCTGAAAACGTCTGACTGTTCCCTCGCTCCCAGCCTGACCCCTTTGGCTGCCTTTATCTCCATCTCACTCTCTCTCTCATTCTTTCTCTCTTTCACTTTCTCCTTAGCTCTCGGTTTTTTTTTTCCTCCCAAGACAGTTTCCCTTAAACACTATTTCGTCTCCCCTGTCCAACTCTGACCTCTTATCCTTCATCTGACTTTACACCCATTCTATTCCCGTTCATGTTTCTCTTTTCCTCTGACCCATCTGCTTTTCATCTGACCCCGAGTGAACGGAGAAGGCTGGTGATGATGATGATGATGTTAGGCCTTTTCCAATCAGATTCCTTAAAGATTATTATTGCTGACTGAATGATACATCTAAATAGTGTGTGTGTGTGTGTGTGTGTGTTTTAATTTGTGTGTGTCTGTGTGTGTCCCTGTCTGTGTGCAATTTAACTCATATGTACTCATTTTGAAGTGTGTTTTAAGTGGGCGCATTCCTTCATGCGTGTGTGTGTGAAAAAAATATGTTATTATTGAGTTATTAAGCCCAACCGTGGCTGTTTGCCTTCTCATAATAAATGCACACAGACGTTTGGCACGCTCTGACACCAACTCGCAACCCTCACACACACACACACACACACGCCGCAGTTCTCAGCGCGATGAGCTGTCAGTCCGTGTTAGGCTTGGCATTCCCGTTAGCACGCGGTTTTGGTTCTCTTTTCAGGGGACCTGAACTCGGGACCTTTTCCCCCTCAGCACTTACAGAGAGCGGCAGAAGCCAACGCAGAGAGGAAAGCGGCGAACAACAGGGAGAGGTGACAGGCAGGAAGTGAGAGCCAAGGATCTCTCATGATGTCAGAGAATTTGCATTCAATGATTTGTTGAATTATTTCTCATGCTGTGCGAGACGTCGAGTCCACAGAGACCGTCCTTAAACATTTTCAAAGCCCACAAATGAATTAGTCTTCGAGACGGCAGTGAGAGCAACCTCGGGTATATCAAAGGCCAGTTGTTGGATAAAGAAATCAAGGCTCAACACGGCACGTTTACCTTATAAATAAGTTACTTTGAGTTTCAATTACATTCTTTCCGAATATGCCACCGAAGAACCCATGGTTGATTAAAGGGAATTTATTTGAGTTTCTATGGGAAAGCAAAGTGGAATAGAGTTGCTTTTTGCAAGCGGTTCCCTTGGGTGGGCAGAGCTGCCCAAGAAAAGCTGAACCCAAAGCAGACATCACTCAGAATGATTTCATCCACAATCACTGCTGCACTAGCAGCAGTAACCGATCCAAGATAAGCATTAAAGAAAAGCTCCAGTAGAGGGAAGCTTCAACCATCACCAGCACAGATGCCCAGAGATTTTGTCCAACCAAAAAAACTCCTCCGTTCCCAGTCTGCACCATTCCAGGTTGGGCTGAGTGAAGATGGATGGAATTCCTGGAACATCTTGCACATATAACAGACTTCACACTTTGTGAATTTCTTTTCATCATGGATCCTACTGATGGTTTCTACAGATAATCCATCAGTCCCTTTGGAGAGCAGTTGGGGTGTAGGTGACGTGTGAGCGGCACATTTGCCTCTTTCACGTTCGGCAGTTTGGAATCAGAGTCGGGTCCCGCCATTGTTGTAGCAGAGGAGATTCACTTGAGGTTAGTTTCATTTTCATCTTCCCTTCCCATGGTTTCCAGGGAGCCTTCCAGATTTTGTTTGAGTCTAGGGGCATTTTATGTAAACAGCAGTGGGGTTGAGGTAAGATAACAAAGTTTATACGGTTTATAAAACCCCAACTACTTTCTTACGTCAGTGTTTTTAAACACAATACATAGAGAATCTCTGTCTGTCTGGTTTTCTATCTTTCTTTTTTAACATTTTTACTGGTATGGAGCATGTAGCTATTTATTACCTGTGCTCAATTTTATGACAGTGCAGCCAATAAATTATTTACAAAACCCTTTGTTGCTCAGTGAAATAGTAACTCTTTATTTATTGAAACCTTTTGCACACGCAGGCATACTTTCTTCAACAGCAGCAACAGACTCAGACGTTATCTGGCCCGGCTCTCTCCCTTGGCGCAAAGCTAATCTGTTGCGTGCAGCAAGTGACAGAACACGCAAGTTATGAACTGTCCTCTTTGAGGGGGTAACACGTCATTTTATGATAGCAATATGTTAGGATCAGTAGTCAAAGATCAAAGATCGTATCTTTTTTATATATATTCGTAACCTACAGACACATTTACAGCCTTATTAGGCTTTAGGCAACTTTCCTGTGCCGATTTGCTTTTGTCTTGAGGAGGCGGAAGGAAAAATCAGCAAATCAGTGCTGGACCAAGATGAGACCAAACAAGAGTGTGGTCCAACTCACGATGGAGACAAGGCTTCCTTCTGACTACTGCCACGATAGTGTGCAAATTTGTCAGGCTTGTTATTGATAGTATATTGGACTTTATATAATGTTTCTAGCTTCTAGCTCCATAGCATATAATTCACTTTACACTAAGTGTATAATCACTTGCCAGCTGGACATTCTTCTATAGACACCAGAGCAATGAAAAGCAATTACCCTTGTGATTTCCACATAATTGAGACTTAATTTGTGTCAGTCTCGGGCAAAATAACAAGACCTCAAGAAAAACACTGAGACTGCAAGATTAATGAGTTTGGAGTCAGAGAAGCGACCACAACCTTTAAGGATGTGATTATGAACTGCATGAAACCCAGAGTGAACTTGAGTCCTGCAGCCATGCAGAGCCTATAGCAACGGCAGCGGCGTTGCACTTATGGTCACGCGGGACCTCATGTCCAAACATTTCCTTTCTCTCCCATCATTCAGCGTATCCTTTCATCCACCTCCCCATCCCACTCAACACCCCGGCTGTTAGCAGGCATTAAAAAGCCATTCGCACTGCTCTCATGTGCTTGGGTTGGCCATCGCCATGGCTGACTACAGAGGCTTTAACGGGGGCCTAGCCTCTCTAACTCCGTCTCTCCTATGTCTCAGTCTCTTTGTCTCTCTTGCACTCTCCCCTTTGCGTTTTGGCAAGAAGATGAAATATACCTCTGTTTCCATTCCACTACTCATTTGCTCTCTTTGAGCTTCCCACAAAGATCTAACTTTTGGCTCTGTACAACAGCATGCGCGCCTGCACCGTCGGTCTACAGGGCTTCTGTCAGCCGTCTGAGGCGTTGACACTATTACCTGAGAGAATCATCGCCAGAAAGATCCATCAAAACATGGGATTTGTTCACGTCAACCCAGAACGTTGCTTGGCTCACACTGGGCCCAGTACATATTTTTCATATTATCGGATTCTGTAAAGATGCAGCGTGACATCGGATACAGCAGGCCACTTCTGTCAGTGACCGGGTGGGAAGCCTTTCACTGCACACACCAAGATCTCCTTCTTTAACAGAGTTAAGAGTTTTAAACACCACACACAGCTATTTTCACAACCTGGCAACCCCAATGTGTTAATTGTTGATCAGTGAATAATGAGTTAATGTTTCATTACAGTATCTTAAAGTATCTTAGTGAAAGACGTGCAGATATAAATAGTTTCAGCGCAAATTGCGGTTGCCGTCCACATTGGGGGGGTTCAATATGGGATGCTTTCACTAGCCAACGGCAGGTGGTCTGGCAAAGAACTGACAGGGGCATCAGAAACCAATAAGTGTGTCTGCTTACACAGTGACTTTCTGCAGCCAAGTTAAACTCACATATCTGAGTGCTTGTACAGTACGTACATGAGATTTCTTACTGGCTCTTCCCGACACTCTCCGATTGTCTGTCTCCTCAGCTCAGCTCCAGGAATGTTCCCTTATGCCGCATCTGTCTGTTCCCACGAGCAAACGGAGTGGTGCTGTATTTTATCTCGAGACAGATTCTGTCTCTTATTTAAAGATTGATCGTTATATTAGGACAGCGCAGATGTGGATTGATCTTGAAGGAGTAATAAATATTTAATTTGATGTTGTTGTTTTTTTAGATACCTTCACAGGAATCATGATACCCCTGACCAGTTGCCAGGAAACTGGTTTGGACACCCAGCAAGGTCACTGTTCCTATATAATCCAGCTTCTGGTCCATTTTTATAATAGTGTCTTCGATCTACTGAATCACTTGACTATGCGAGTGAAGTTCGGCCATAACTAAGAATTGAAAATCTGTGCATGGATTAAAGTGCCTGTTTTCAAAATGTGTGAAAGTGTGCAGACAGACGTGAGGTCTAGACATTCCCAGCACTCCCACGACAACAGATTTGTCTACGACAAAGTCTTCTGCCCCACCTGTTCACCATTAATATGGGTTTTACTCCATCAAACCATTTCCCGCAAAATCTCACACGTGTGATTCACACAACACACACATTCGCTTCAGTCGCCCTTCAGGCTGACGCGTTCCCCTGCTAATCTGTTTGCACAACTCCGCTGCGACCACAGGCCAATTACACATGATGCACACCCACAAGACAGGATGAAAAAAAAGGAGGAAAGAGCCACCCACTGAGAGCACCTCTTTCTCAACTTCTACAGTCAGCCCCCCCCCAACCACCCCCCACCCCCACCACCACCACCCATTCTCTTCCATCTCCAGCTCCCCCACTCAGACTGGGGCTGTAGTTGCAGCTGCCCATCATTTAGTATCTCCTTAAACAACAGCACCCCTAAGAGACCTTGGTCCCTCTAGAACTCTCGGAGTAAATTTAATTTCTCATCTCATTTACCTTCCATAAACTCTGCCATATGTTTGATATTATACTTAAACTGTTCCAGTGGAGGCCAAGAGAGTGGACGCCTTGGGAAAGGTAGGAGAACTGTGTTGGAAAATCTGCGCTGGTGACTGACAGGTGAAATTGACCGTGATGTGAGCGAGCAAGGGGGAATGAAAAACTCACACCAACCAAAAGAAGAGAGGCGAGAGAAACTTAACAGAAGTGATCTCTTTATGTTTTTTTATTATTATTATTATTATCTTTTGTGTTTTGGCTTAAAGGAAACTGTTGAGTGGAGGGAGTGAAAGGTTTCCTGTGTTATTGTTGCTTTTGTGCTCTCCGCTACCTCCAAAGTGAACTGTTTTGTTTTCCTCTTCCTCTCCTTTACTGTTTTGCCAGAGTCACTGAGGGGGTTTATTCTGCTCCTGTCCCTCTACATTGACTTCTCTTTCTCATAATCCCCTCTCTTTTCCTTTTACTCTTTCGTCTTTTGTTCCTTTTTTCTCGTGGTAAGGATTGACCAGGTCACGTGTCAACAGCGGAGCAGCCGGTGTTATCATTATTTTTGATACCGTTTTATACGAGATGAATGGGAATTTTCCGATAGGACCCATCGTATAGTGCCAAACGAACTAGAAATAATCTCCCTCCATTCGTGTGCTCATTAAAAGTCTTTGAGTAGATTTCAAGGGCATGACGTTTTTGTCATTGTAAAAACGTCATGTTCAGAGCAGTTTGTGTGTGTGTGTGTGGGGGGTGTACTAAGGGTCTAGTCGAAGGGATGGGGTCATCCAGAGGACAAGGACAGGGCTACACAGCTCCTTCAGTCAATCTGGCTCAGAGAAAGCTCTGGAAACTCTAATTTGAAAGGTGAAACTGGGGCTGAATCCCTGAGCTACTGAGCGCTCACTGAGGTAAAACTAATTTATTGACCAGTGGCTGAAGGATTTTGATGATGGCTTGAGAAACATGTGGGCTGTTTCCAATCAGAGAGGCCGGCTCCTTGTTTGGGATCAGTTTTTAAACAAAAGTCTGGCACTTTTGGTGTTTTAATCAAGACTAAACAGGTGGTATGTCAGTGAAAACGCAGCCAAAACAATTCTCAGTCAACGCAGCATATTGCACAATCGGACAGAGGCGGACTCATGCAAACAGACGCACGCTGCTGATCCCTGTCATGCATGGCGAGGAGGAACTGGGCTTGTGAACAGTGTCTGTAGGAGGAGGATGAAGGTTTGTGCAGATGGTAAAGTTTTTCAAACCAGTGACTCAGCTGAGTTTAACCTGAGAAATCTTGTGCTCATGCTTTCACATATCTACAAAGTAATCAGTCCCTGTAAACCTGACATGTATTTATTGGTGCTAAAGCCTGTCGCCTGCCTCCCTCCCTGTCTCTCTACCTGCAGTCTCCCGTTTCCTGTTTCCTTCCTGGCTGCCAACATGTCTGTCTGATTGTCTGCCTACTTGTTTCTGACACGCATGTTCCTCACCATACTAACTGGACAAAAACAATACATTAATAATTATTATTCGACTTGGAAGCTTATGCAAATACGTGTCCCGAGAGTGAAAACGAGTATGTATGTGTCTGTGTTTTTGGAAGAAGGGGGGTAGAGAAAGGTGAAAGGTGCAGGGGCAGGGTGTAAACAGAGCTGAAGTGGTCCACTGGGTTGTGTATAATGAGGACAGGGCAGCAGGGGCAGAGAAGACGCATGGGTCACATTAAAACCAGGTTCAGTGAGAGGGCTCCACTAATGCCGCCTAATCCCTGACATGCCTGGCCCAAGACACACACACAGACACACACACACACACACGCAGTTGTTCTCTCTTGGTACCTATTTATGACTGTTGGCCAGTGGTGTGTGAGAGGTTTGGTAGTATGTGTGGCTGATGTCACAGGCAGACAGGAACGCTGAGTTCATCCCAGACCGCTGAGCATTCGACATGGAAAGTCGCATGCCATGGCGTACTGGCAATCTTTTCTCCATGTTCACCCACGCTGGCTGATATGGATACCTCACACTTTCTGGTCACTTGCCTGGGACTGCTCGCTCATATCCCATGTCTGTTAGCACTGTTGCAAAGTGTTATTTATGGCTGCTGCGCATTTACATGGTTTGTTATAAATACTGTGGACAGAAATCAAAATTACTGGTAAAACACACAAACTGCTGACGTAGTGCACAACCGAGTTGAAGTCACCAGTATGTTTCAATACAGTTGCTTCTTGGATCACTCAATTTCTAAATCTCTAGATTTTGTGAAACCAACAATCCACTCGTCACTCTGCGATTGGTGGGTTGTGAGAATGAGGACCCAGGCTTATACAGTACGTGTCTCTCATCTGTCTTTTTCAGTCTTTACAACAGTGTGGTTGATGAGTTGACACGTATGTACACTGCTCATTTTCAAGCATAATCCTTCTCTACAAATTATTCACAATGCACTCGTTTCAGTCAGTGCCCTAAAGTAGCATTGGGTTGCGTTCAAGGAAACCAGCCAGTCGGTCTGAGCAGTTTAATAGATTTAACAAAATACTGGACTTTAACACAGTAGTCTCCTGTTCACCTACCACTTACCTGCAACTGCAAGACAGTGCTGAATTCATTTCTAAGCCATAGCCATGTTGTTTTTGTCTCTAACCTTATCCAGACTTTGACTATATCTGCTAAATGTCACAATAAAATGTAGTATTTAGTTGTTTTAAATTGGAGAACACGGCGTTATATCACAGTAGACAGTTAGCAAATAGATAAAGGTTAGCGCTGCATTTACACCAGTAAAAATATTGCCAGAACACTTGATACAGTGTGCACCAATTGTTTTTCTACATTCAAGTCCAGAATTAAAGTCAAAACTGTACAAAGCATAGTGGGGAAACTATGAGTGATAGCATCTAAAGAAAAGCTAGAACCCCGAGTAGCATTCACGGTACCGTGCACGTACGTACAGTGAACCAGTGGGGTCCTGCAGGGCTAACCTGGTTAAACAAAGGTTATTAAACAACGGCGTCCCAAAAGACAACAACATTCCAGAGGGGCCAAGTGGGTCTCTGAGGAAATCAGTCAGTCACATTCCTGTCTGTGATCAATCAGCCTCTGGCCCACACAACCTGGGATTAACCTCAGCCTCCCTGCAAGCTACCTGCCCTTCCCATGGAAAACAACCCACCAGCCCTAATTCACCACAGCTTACTTTGTTGTGATGAATAAAGATGTTATTAAAAAAAGTGTGTGTGTGTGTGTTGGGGGGTGGGGCATCACATGCTGAGCAGTTCTGGTCTTCGTTTGAAGAAGATAAGTGGAGAATGAAGAGCCGTCCATAGAGTGACGTGGACGAATGTGGGCGAAGGAGGGGGGAGGGGGGGATTTGGCGAATACAAACGTGAGCGTATGGAAGATCACTCCACCTGCCACGCGTTACTCACGGCGTGTGCGGCGTTCAGCAACAATGTGGTGGAGTCATTACCATTGGTCTCTCAGGTAATCAGTGGCGGGAGGGATGTGACTTCACTGTGTTGAGACCATGCGTTGAGTTTATAGAGGAGTGAGTCAATCGATCACTGTCGATTAGTTCAGGATTTCGTCAAAGTCACAAGTTCTGAAAAAAAAACAACCTAGAAACACAAATACTTTCCCCGTCATCACTGTGTGATTTATATTGCAGTGAACCTGTCACTTTCAACTTTGAATCTGGGAAAGAGGCGTTGACTGACATTTTCCAGGTAAGAAAATGCTGAAATTGTGGCACTCGCTTTAAACGGAACATTTCTTGCAATCACGTTGTGCTATTCTTCCATCAACTCTTGTTGGCCGCCTGCGATCAAAATCAATTATACCTTTCACATTTTTTCCCCTTTCACCTCTAATTTTTTTTTCATTGGCAAAATATGGATGGAGAAAAAGAAGGATTTAGGATTTTCTTTTACAGTCAGGAAGTGTTGCTGTTTCCCAGCGTCCATATCAGCCTTGCTACCGCTCCATCTCGCCTTGCGTCTGCAATGTTCTGGCCAGCGCATAATTGTCTAAGTGCTTCTGGATGGCAGCAGGCTATTTGGTCATTAAGGGGCCTATTATGTTATTAGTGCAACAGTGGGACCGCCGTCTGCCTGCCGACACAACCAGATGATCAACCTGATACGTGTAGCCTCACAGTTTTCCACATATTTGCACAGGTAATTATAGCTTAGATGTGAAACACCCTCAGATGTCGCGCTTAAAAGACGGGATACACATCGCCAGTACACTTTAAAAGGTAATCTCCTCCTCCCCCTTCCTTCTCCCGATCTTCTTCCATCTCTTTTTTTTGTGCACGTGTGTTTATGTGTGGAGAATGAGCAATGGGTTAGCAATGAGACAACCAGAGCCTCGGGACATGTCAGGGAGAAAGATAGGGAGTGAGATGCACTGAAATGAAATCCAAAAGGAATGAGGGGGGGTTCAGAGGAAAGAAGAGCAGAGTGCAGACACAAAGTCACTTTTTCCATCAGTCAGACTCGATGGCCAATAGATCCCTTCAATGTAAATATTTGGATATGAGTATGACTGGATGTTCCTTAATTCCTCCCTTTAAAGATGTCCTGTTTAGGCGAACACGCTCCAAGAAACACAGAGTATTCCGGATGATTTGATACGACGCAGGAGAATATTATTTTGATTTCATTTCTGCTGTTTCTCTCAGTAACCCTTGCCCGGCCTTTGGAGACGTTCACTACCCGGGGCCCACACACTTACATTCACCGCTTGCTATAAAGGCTCATCAAATAAATGGCGCGCGCTGCCAGAGACTTCTGGACCAGGACAAAGAAAAACATTCCGACTGGATATGTGCCGTTTTTCACTTTTACCGATTTAAAATCGTTCTCAAATCACGCGTTTGTGTCCCGAGGAGATGCATTTTACAAACGGCAATCCGACCTGGAAACCTAAACACAAATCAAACTAACTGTCTCATAAAGTAACGCTGAATGATGGGAACGAGTGTCTCTGGCACAGACAGACAGGATTTTCACTTTATGACCAGTGAGTGTTAACTCAGTGGTTGGTGTCCTTACACCATCTGCTCCTCATTACACGTTTCATACATGCAGCATATTGGAAAACCTAAATTTAATCACATCATATTATTAAATCATCAAGACATACATTACTGCAATTCCTTTGTATCCATTACTTTGACATTACCGTGATACTGACAGTCCGTGCACACAGCACAACTGCAATGTCAGTGTGAAAGAAAGTTTCGTCCACAAGTCTTCACCAGCAGAATGATGGCATGGGAGTTGCCCTGATTGAAATAGACATGTCACCATGTCAGTGAAGCTGTAAACAAGTCTCCTCATCACCAGGAGGAGGAGGAGGGCAACCTCCCGCTGAGTGGAAACCAGATTCTGTCAGCCGTCATGCTTCTTGAGACACCCAGTCCCTTCTCAAGCCCGAGGTGGCAACCCTGAGGTGTACTAAGCTAACCCCCCTCTCTCTCACACACACACACACACACACACACCGAGCACAGTAAAGTAGCCCTAGGTGATGGGAATTCAGTCTGAATAGCAGGTACTCTATCAGATTGGGTCCTGCCTGCTCAGCAGTGTCCGGACTGACCCCAGCAGACTGACAGTCTCCTTACCGCTCTGCTGCCTCGCGGTTCCGCTACCACCTCCCACCGTGACCCTTGACCCCTGCCCAGGAGACAGGCGCCATCGATATGATGTAATTTCTCTCCGACATGGGCCGGTGGCCTCGGCTGCAACGCGACCCAGGGAAAATAAATATGGGTGTTTATTTGGTGGGAGTGAGAGAGGCCCGCAGACTGGAGCCACCCTCAAGTTTCCCAAAAGCAACTGTGCACTAAAGCCATTTTGTTCTTTGTCTTATCTCCAAAAATATACAGTATCCAGGTTGAAATGAGCCACGATGGTTTGATACTGGGCACCGTCAGCACGCTGTACCATGGTGATGCTGAGAGCGGTGAGACAGTTTCACAGGATTTCTGTTTCAGCAAATTTCACTAAAAGTACCTTGTATCTTTCGGATCGTTATTTAAATTGACAACAGGAACGTTAACTGTTAAGTCCTGATGGTAATTTAGCAAACTATCCTTGCGGGAAAAAGAAACGTAATAGGTGATATGGAATCCCGGATCTTTGGTTGTAGAGCTTCCACCCTTTGAGGCTCTAAGGTTTCTGCAGTTGTTCCCATTTTGTGCATTCAAAAAGATTTCGGGACTTGCTGGCTCGCCCAGCTGTCAACCTACATCAGTTTCCAAAGAGCTGGAGAAGAACCATGCATCATGACCCGTCTTTGTTTCCACTGCTTATAAACTCCCTCCCATAGAGACACCCACACCTCCCTGTGATCTGAAGAGAATATTGGGTGGGCTCAGACAGACAGAGCTCTTCATTAGACCACAAAAGGTCTAAATAGGGCTCTGGCACACTCAGCATCCCTGTGTCCCTCCTACGCTACCACCAACACTACCACCACAAAAAGAACAGCAGACTTAAAAACACCCGCTCCGCCTCCTCCTATCCCACAGGGAAGGATTTATTTGCTGTACCACTTTTTGTCTGAAAACAACATGCTCTGAGGTCACAGGTCGCCACATGAAAACTAACTGCGGAGGTGGTCAAAGCACTGCCTCAGCATCTCCCACCATCTCCAACTGGTGCCAGTTCCGCTGCCAGGTGCCTCTGACAAATCCACACTGTGATAGATGATAAATCCTCCATCTTTTATGTTTCTCAGAGCAAAGATACAGGATACTGTAAGCAGCTACTTTTTATGGAGAACAAATAAAATGCGAGCCAGCGGAGTTTGGATCCTCTCCCAAGTCTCCTTTTAAGACTAGCTTGTGTTTCAGATTAGCGTTAGCGGTGGGATGTTGTACATCAGTCTCCCTGCATTTTCGACCCCACGGCTGCCTTTACACTTTCCCTGCTCTCCAAGTCTGTACCGCTGCCGTTCCCCGTCCGGTGTCTTGCTTCCCTTTTTTTCTGATTCCCTCCCACGCCTTTTCCTCTTTGACCCCATCGCTGTTGCAGTCGAGTACAGGAGGGATCCAATCAACCACAGTATTTAGATGAAATCACAAATTATTATAATTGAGAATAATGGTTTCCATGTCAGTTCCACTTCAGCTCTGAATTGTTCTCATACATACAGTATCTGGACGGGGGGAGGGGGGAGTGATTGGTGCTTAGGCTTCGGAGGGGTGAATTTCAAGTTCTCCATGATTCAGTTTTGACCATATTTCCAGGGCCGTAAAGCTCTTCTCTGAATTTGAGCACCTGTCTCGTAAAACTTTAACTGTCCACTGTGAATTCAAAGCATTCTGCCTGTACCTTTTTCTACTGAAGGACAATAGATTATATGAATCGAAGTCGAACAGAAGGAGCATAAACGCAGTTTTCTGAAGTACGATATTATATTGCTACCAAACTTTAAACGGTAGTTTAGAACCGAGGTCAGGTAGAGCGTAGGTCAGGTAGACTACAAACATCCATAATAAAGAATGACTTGTCTAAAGGAACTGAAAGACCTTCCTAGCAGCGCTCCCATTTGTCCTCCCTCATGACTGCAAAGCCTAGCATGGCTCGCACTGAGCTTATTTCTAGGGGCAGTAAAGCTCCCAGGCATGTGCAGGGCGTGCAGTGCGATTCTGACAGCGTAGTTAGGAGGTGCTGATGAAAGTGGAGAGGCTGGGAGCCCACTGCCTCTCAAATTAGCCTTACAGACCTCTAACCTGTCACATGGAGGCTTAGGCCTTTGCAGATTCTGTTGCACCACAACACCAGTGTGCATATAAGGAGTTTAGCGCGCTCACAGCGAGCCGTCGTGTGTGGCGTGCTGTGCATGCAAGCACATGTGTTTGGTTATGAATACGAACACACACACACACAGACAGACATAGTGAGATATTTTTTTTTTCTCCCTTAATGTAGATCAAAGGTTGCACTTGAACGGCGCATCATCTTCACAGACGTTTCTGGGACCTCCAACAGTTTGAAAAATGGTTAACCGGGGTGACCTGCAACTGCCTCATTTTTTTTTATGTAGACATATTTTTTTATCATCATCACGCAAGGAATGAAACATGGATCCACTCCCCATGTTTTGCTCATCAAGCAATTTTCTTAATCCGTCCATCTTTCATTCTCTGATTACAATAAGAGCCTTGTGTTACCATGGAGCCAGACAGGCAGTCTGCATCAATGAGAGAGAGAGAGAGGGAGAGAGAGAGAGACTCCTGCTCTTCTCGCCTCCTCTTATCTGTTCTGGATGTATACCCTGATACTCTCTGCGACTTCAGCTGTTGACTGTGTTTGTTTAGTGAGGTGGAGGAACATCCATAACCGTAAAACTGTCTCCGCCAGACAACTTTTAATCACCTTGTTTCTTCTCATATTGTCCTCTCCCACGTTCTCCCGCCGCTCCCCTCAAACGCAGCGCAATTCCAAAAGTATGTGCACGTACTCTCCACTTTTACAGTGGATTAAACTGTCCGGCTTGTTTCCCTTCAAAGCCACATTATTACAAGCAGAAAGACACGGGATACACGGTGTAAAGATTACAGAATGCCCCGTCTGAGCCGGACTTGCCTTTACTATTTCTCCAGCTGTTCCAGCTGTGTACACACCAGAGAAAAACATATTTATATTAGCCTTCTTACCTGAGAGAAGTTGAGCCCATTGAGAGGGTGACACTGCTCCTCCACCCGCTCCACTGCCCCCGTCCGCTTTCCCACTCTCTCGGCCTCTTGAGCCAGGAACAGGTCCAGCACCGGCGTCCCCCTGGTCCGGACGTCCCACTCTGTCAACGAGTTGACCATCAGCATCACCCACACGGGCCTTTTCCTCTCCCAGTTCCCCGCGATGGCATTGAACAAGTAGTCAGCGTACAGGCCGCGGCCACGCTGGTCGGCGGTCATCCAGTAAGGCATCATGTGTTTGACATAGTCCAGGTGGCGTTTGAGGCGGCGGTATAAGTCGCGAGGTAGCAGCGTCTGCAGGTTCTCCCCGTGCGGCAGTAGCTGGCAGCTAGTCAGCTTGGAGATGGTCAGAGGGTCGGTCAGGTCCAGCTCAAAGAAAACATTGGGGCTGTTGTGGAAAGCCTGCTTGGAGCTGTTAGGGATAAAGTCCCAGACGCGCGTGTAGGGGACGTGGATGGTACCAAATAAGTACGATGGTGGGTGAGGAGGCGCGCGGCGTACAAGCCACAGGAAGGAGTTCATGTCACTTTGCTGTGGAAGAGTCAGAGGAGGGGGGGGGTTAAGAAAACAGAAAGATGAAAATTAAGATTTTGAGAGCAAAAGGAAACAGAAATACCAGAGCCATCATGTTGGAGTTATTTAACTTGCCTTAAAAACCAAACCTGACACATTCTTTTCTCTGTTGTGGTTTGCTGGCTCATAGGCCCCAGGTCAGCAAGTTAAAGACTGAAATAGCATTTTGAGAAGATGGCAGCTCGGGGCCGTGCAGGCAGGGAGTTTATAGAGGGGCCTTCTGGGCTGCAAACAGACCCCCGTGTATTGTTGAGGTGCATACCTCCGTTGCCAAAGCCTCTTTTGGCCTGGGAAGCATGAAGCTGCAGTGCAAATATACTCCACTGCAGCTCATAAAAGCCAAAAGCTGAAAGAAACCTGCTCTCCGCTCCGACCCCGCTCTGACACTTTTGTTTGTGATTTTTTTTTTTAAACACCAAGCAGGGATATGTGGTGGTGACAGCATTAAGTGCAGCACTGCTTTTGTCCTGGGTGGTTTATATAACAGGAAGTGTTTGTCACTTGTGGTTATCGTTATGGAAAACAATGTCACAATGGGAATGAAATAATCGCAGCCACTTTAAGTGAGCATATAGTCCCATTGCTTTTAAAAGCGTGTTTCTCGTTAAGCGCTGTGAAAATGTGCAGTGCATGTGTATGGGACTTTGATGTTGGCATCAAATATATGAAAAAAAAGAGAAGAAGAAGAAAAAGAATTTGCTCTTATAAACAATATCAAACTTCTGGCTTCTGGGTCACAGTGTAATCAGGCATCATTCGAGGGATGAAAACCATTACTTTAAAATAAAGTTATTCTTAGAAAATGTTTACTTCTGCAATTTAATCAAGATTTCCCTCAGCTGTGTTCCACTTACACTGCACACTGCCAAGCCTGCCTCTCTCTCTGCCATGTGAACACTTCTCCACGCGCTGCCAGCAGCGAGTGGAGTCGCCGCGTGGATGTTCCGCTCTCATCGTAATTAACTGCACTGCGCATGCCGCATTTTCTGGCACGAGCCCCTTCCAGACAAAATAAATCTAAAGCGCTATATTTAATTTCGGTGCAGAGCTTGGCCTCTGCGGATGAACTTTGAAAATGGAGCTTTTTTTAGGTATCTGACTTTTTTTTTTAAGAATGCGGTTTGCACTTTTCTTTTTCTTGCACGTGCAACATTTAACGAGCAACTTGCCCATAAATGCATAAACGCAGGCTGTTGGACATGGAAAGTGTGCGCATGTCTGAGTCTCTGTTATAGGGGCGCGTGCAGGGCTTCTCCTCTCTGCACAGCACCGACGCGCTGGGCTCCTTCTTTTTCTTTTTTTTCTAATGGGGAAAATTACTCTTAACGAAAAACAGAGACCACTGTACTGACGCATTACAAATCACACGGAGCGAGGGAGCGCGAGGCCCTCTGTGATCTCAGACACCGGATCCGCTCTCCGCGCGTGCACAGACACACACACACACACACTCACAGAATGCACTAATGAAACAAAGGCGTGTGATCTCTAATAAACGGCTCCAAATGACAACCTCAATAACATTCACACTCGTGGCGTCTCTTTAAGAAGCCTATCCGCTGCAGAGGTCACGCGGGCCCGTTGCACTGTCTCCACTAACCGCTGCTTCTATCCACGAATCCACTAATTAACTTATTGCCCCATCAGGTGCGTCCACGGTGGGCGGCAGGCGCACGTGCTGGCGCGTTAATAATTAAGCCGGAGCAGGTTAGGTTAGGTCTCGTGCGCAGGCACTGTGGCACCTCCACACGGTGACGCGGAGTTCAACCACGCTCCCGTCGCTTTACCAATAGGCCCCAGTGCGTCTTTTAACAAACCTGAAACACGATCGCGCCTGAAAAGGTCAGAAAGTGTTGCGCGTGAGGTCAAGTCAAGTCACCCGTGGGTGTTCCCCACTCTCCCGTGTCCCATAACATTTACAGGAAGATTGGCGAGTAACGAGTCCTCCTGGCAAACATATATATTTTTATAATTTCTAAGGCCACGGATCAGTTCATGGAGGCTACAGTTATACAGACTTCCTGAGGGGGGTTAGACAGAGGGCTGAAGGTAACTAATCATAAAACCATTTTTTTTTACTTTTATATGTGATACAAAATAGGACAAGTTGTTATAAATACAATTCATCATCATCATCATCATCATCATCATCATTATTATTATTATTAATGATTATAGGCTGGATTTACTTTGACAACGTTAAACGTGTTAATATAACATAGCCTACACCATCCCATACCGCCCCACTGCATTTTAGTTTATTACTACCTAAATATTAAAGGTCATCCTGTTTAAGATGTAACTTTGACTCAGGATTTCAGGATGCGTTCGTGACAGATTTAAAGCAATTAAACAGAAAATTAAATAGGAAAAAAAACAAATAAAAAAACAGGAAGTAATGGCTACTAAACATATATTTATCATTTATTGTTAAATTTTGTTTCAGTCTTATAGGGAAGTTATCGAAGTGGCAAAACATTTCAACTCTGACAAGTGTTTTCTGTAAAACATGGCTGTCGTATATTTGGGCCATATCGTATCAGATGCTGTTGTGCGATGCGTTTGTGTGTCTGTGTGTGTCTGTGTGTGTCAGGTCTACATCAGGTTGCAGAATGCGCCCAACGCGACTCACCGACTGTGGCGCGTCGCACTGTTTGGGTCTGTCCGCCCGCTGTGCGCCCCAGGGCGCCGCCGCGTGCAGCAGGGCGCCCAGCAGGAACCAGCTGATCCCCGGCCGACGGACCATGGTGTGGAGATGTCCGGTCACTGGAGACGGTCAGCTCCCTCAGAGGCTTCGCTCTCTCTCTCCCTGAAGCTGTGCTCTCGCTGCCCTCTCCCCGTCTACCTTGAGTGGAAATGCAGTTACCGGTGAACTCTGCGCTCACACGCGCGGCTCGGCTGGAGGACCATTCCTCCTCTCCGCCATTCCCGATGCTCCCAGTCTTTACCTCTCAGTCTGGCTGTTTCCGAGACGCTTTCTGTCTCTCCCCCTCAGTCCAGAGGCAGAGCTGGGGAACTCTTTGGAGAGTTTACGCGGTGCGCTCCGCAAGTTTGGAGCGTCTTGGCTGTGGGAGAGAGGGAGGTGGGACGATTTGAGTGTACCCCCCCCCTCCTTCTCCCCATCCCTCCCCACCCGGATTCCCAGTACACCCAGCGCACACACTCACCACTCACAGCCGCGCTGCTGCTGATGAGGGGAGGGAGCGCAGGTTCAGAGGGGGGTGACAGGTTTGCGTGCGTAAAGTCCCTGATGACACAACTAATGGGTTCTTCATCACGCCTGTGTATTGATAATAAACACATGAGGTAAGTTGTCAGCTGTGCAGCATTATAGAGTTCATATTCTACTTATTTTGATTTCCTTCTCTTGTTTTCCAATTTTTTTTAAAAATAAAAATTACAAAAAAGTTACGTTAATTGAGGTCTAATTGAGGCATAATTGTATTTTTGGACCTATAGCCGTTTCAACATATCAAAAATTGTCGGTTTACAAATTTAGTCTCTTTTGGTTCATATGGGAAAAAAATTCCCGTCCGTGCCAATGCATGTGTGCGAGACAGTTCCAAACTGGACAGGGTTAGGGTTAAGGTCAGAGGTTAACCCTTTGCAAGGCTTTATTATCAGAAAAAACTTAATGCAGCGGCTGGAAGACAGGTGGCGCACACACATTGCTGCCCACTCACAGATTTGTTTTAGTTAAATTTCAGCAGAGTCATTCCAGAGATGTAAATGAAACATTTTTCAACTGTTGTCACGTGCTTCCTCTTCAGAAAGGATGACATCCATCTCTGTCCTGCTCTGTTTGACAGCCGCGTGCATGAGGGCGACACAGTTTTCAACTTAGATGCATGATTAATGGTCACAAAATCAACAAGCCTGGGTAAAGACAACTGTCTTTGAGGTGTTTTATTTATCTTCAACATGTATTTGACATGACGTGATGTGGAGCAGGGAGATCCGAACCAAAGGCTCCTGATGGCGGCAAGCGGCCCCTCTCGGGGCCAGGCAGCAATGTCAGTGCTCCACTCCTCCGCCACGACCTCGGTTATTGTCCAAGTGGCAGCCAGTGTGACAGAGTCAAGTAGTGGGAAATTTATCATGGAGACCCCTCAAACAAGTGGCACCGGGCCCCTCCCTGGGGGCCAGAGGCAGACAGAGCTCGGACAAGCAACTCTTTGTCCTCTGCCATGTCCTCCACTCCTCTTCTCAGCACTCTCTGCTCACGTCTGTGACAGCGAAGCTCTGTTAGCCGCCGAGCGCCGCCGTACACTCACGGCATTTTTCATTCAGGCGGGGCGAGGTCGGCCGTTTGTGCCCAGCGCCTTTGATCAGCTTGTCCTTTAACGCAGCTCCACGTCGTAAACCCCTGACACCTCTGCCCTCTGACCTTTTGACTCCGACTGCGTTTACTGGGTGCGATTCATCGAAATGTGATCATCTGAAAGGCGGAAAAAGCCAATATTTATTCGGTTTTATGCATCTGCACAACCTTAAGTGCAGCTCTCAGATGAGTGATGGCGGAATATAAAGGAACATCACAACACAGCCATGTTGATCCAAACTAATCTTTTAATCCGTTTCTCCTCTCTTGTGGCTCCGGCTCTGAGACAGGTGTGGGATTTCAGTTAGCGGTTTCATCTGCTCTAATGTGGCCACCTGCAGACTCCGGTACCTGCTTTAAACACACCTTGCAGAGGGCTTCTCTTTGAAGGAGCCTTTCACATTCTTGGCCGGTAAAGTGTGGGCTTATGAGCGGCCGGCTGCATGCAGGAGATTCCTGGACGGGGGCCAGTGCTTCCAGCACGAGCACACATATACTGCAGCGGTGGACGAAAGGGGACTTTAAATTTAATGTTGTGTGAGGAGGCCACAGAAACGCTCACTTACAAAACGCACATCTGGGGAGGCGTTAGAGAGGATGGCGGGGAAGTGGACTGAGAAAGAAGGTATTTTCTGAAATGTTAAACAAAGGATATCCACAGCGTCCCCCTGCCAGTGTCCACGTCCCCAGTTTACACAGTATATATGGACAGAGAGAGACGCACACAGGGAGGGAGGGGCGGAGGGAGGGAGTTAAAAGGCCTTATTAACGTCTGTGGCCCTGCAGCTCCAACGATCCTGTATCTACATGTCCTTGTGGCTGCTCGTCTGTCTGAATGTGCACCGACGTCCTGCCAAAAAAAAAACATTAGCTCACTCCTTGTGCCCCAAATTCATTATTTGTGTATTGGTGTAAAATCACAGCACTACTACATGACAGGGAAATAATCTCATACATTCAGGGGCGCCGCCAGGAATTTTGGGCCCCATGACAAAAAATCAAATTGGGCCCCCCCATATAATCTCCTATTTTGGGGGACCCCTGTCATTCAGGGGTGCCTGGAATCGTCCTAACCTTTCCCCCCTATACGGCGCCACTGCATACATTCACTGAGCTACTAGTGGGAAGAGAGGTGGGAAACACAGGGACAGGGAATACAATGTGTGCATTTGTTTATTATGTGCACAGGGACCCCTAGTGGTGTGAAGAAGAATGAAGCTTTTGCACAGTGTGGAGGACAGGTATGAGGGTCTGAGAGAGAGAGAGAGAGATGGCGGACCTCAGGGCAGAAAGATAGTGCTTCAAAGAAAACGTGAGGCTGATGGATATGAAGGAGTGGCTCCTAGCTTGGGGCTGCTGTACTTCACAGCCTGACTGACTGTACAAGCCCACACTCACTGCTCCCTGTCTGTTGTCTCCGCTCTCAGCTGGACTACACTCACACACTCCCTGCACTATCTCCACCCCTCTCCTGCACGGGCTCCAATATCCTCCGTCCCGCTTTGAAGACACCGAGGAATAATATTGACAGAGTCTCTGGTGAAATGTTATTCTGGTTTCCCTTTTCCGTGTGTCCTGGGGAACAAAACGGAGGTAAAGAGGAGAGTGAGGGGAAGTGGGACCAGAGGGATAATGTCAGGAGGTGGAATATGTCAAAGAATGCCGACATGAAGTCGTTTACATCCGCACATATTAGAAGAAATGAAGGTCATAGTGTTGTCCAGTGTTTGTGAAACATACACGCAGTGATTTAAATTGTGTTTACTGACAACAGGTTCACATTAAGTTGTTTTCTCCCACCGTCACTGCAGCGACAACCCCTGTGGCGTGTCAACACATGCGGTGGGTGGCAATCTGTTTGTCTCCATGGTCCAAAATGAGCAAAAGCAGGTGGAGTGGGGGTGGGGGCGGTTAGAGGAAGAGATAAAGTGACATGAATCACAGTCATGGTTGTTTTTCTGGGGTGAAAATAAAGGGGTTTATATGGATCAGAAGTGGAAGAGAAATCATATTTGACACATTTCATTTTAAAATAGAAAAAATATATATATATTTTTTTAAAGTCGTGTTATCATTCCAGTTTCAATTCAGTTTTATTTACATAGTTCAGGGACCTCATTCACCAACCTGGTCTTCTCTGGTTTGGTCAAGAGAAGAGAAACGGGGGAGCAAGAGAGAGAAGATGAAGGGATGGGTAGACGGAGAGAAGAAGAACCAGGAAGTGTAATGTAGAGAGGATAAAACAGGAGAAACGCAGTCTCTTCCTATTTCCTGTCAGCACATGAGCTGCAGCAGTTTTGGCCCATACTGGGGCATCTTCATATTAAGGAATTACATGAGTCCAGTCTGGAAGCAATGAATGCAGTGACTAGATAATCGGGACGGGATGTTTCTAATTTTTATATCACTGTGCAGGTGGAAGACTGTTGTTTTACGTGTGAGTCCAAGATTAGGTCACAGTACAAGTGGAGGCCAAGGTGCTGTCATATACGATCAGGTAATGTTTGTGTACGGTTTGAGGTTAAGGCACACTGACTTTGCCTGAGGTCAGAAGTCAAGTCAAGCATGATGCATCTGCAGGTCTTTTATTTACAACAAATCAAACAACCGCAGGGTTTTTTTGTTTTTATAATATAATGACTTTATATTATTATCTCAGATATCCCAGTCAGGACAAATCTGTTAACAGTTATGGCAGTGACGCGCGTATTGGACCGCCATATTGCATGTTCATATCACCATTTCCCTCCAGGCATGGGTCCAGTGTGTGTGCAATTCCGTGGTTTTCCGACAAATAAAATATGTAGGGAATGTATTTTTGGAGCGACAGATACACCGATGACAAATTAAAAGAACAGATCAACGCTCTTCATTCTGAGGTTTCCGTTAATCGCCAGGTTGAGGTTGACTTTCCATTTAAAGATCATCATAACATTTACATAACACAATTATGGGCACTGCCAAGATGGAGACTTGCGCCACCAAAAGTTTTGATCATAAAATTTGTTTTTGCTCTTTTCACACAAACACACACACACACACACATACTTAATGATTTTCTTCACAGACGTATCTTGTGTTTGTTTTCAAGAGCCTCTAATGCACTCACATCAAAGGCTGGGCTGTCACAGTCATCCCATGATGCACCTTGTTCTCTCTTATCATTGGCATTGTGAGTAATTGTGTTATCTATAGCAGGAAGAATCCCCCCCCCCCCCCCACCCACCCAGGCTCTGCTTTCCACCCCCAACCCACCCAGGCTCTGCTTTCCACTCTCTCATTCTGCCCCATTTACCCCTGAAAGCCAAAGCAGGGGAGGTGGAGGAGTGAAAAGGCTCTTCCTGCTGTTAAGTAGATCTACCTTGTAGCTAGATGAAAAAAAAGAAAACATATGGAGAAATAATGATGTTTCCCTTCTTTTCATTTCCACAACCACGGTGGCGCTGCTGCAAATCTGCTGCAGGACAATAGGTGAATTCAAATCTCCATTATAGATATAAAAAACATATAATGTATGTGAGTCTACATGATACTGTTGATGTGCGACGCCAGCGTCCTGTTCGTGGTTTACCCACGCAGGGGTTCAATAGACGCGGCCAGAGCCGAATGAGGTCTTCTGCGTCGACCAGGGAACACAGCACAAACAGCATGTGTTATGATACCATTAAATCAAATCCGCTGGCCCGCACTGGTGTGCCGGAACCAAACACGAATTCCAGCCCCAAGGATCAGATGAGCTCTTCTTTAAGTCGACAGAAATCTGGATTTGGACTTGACCTCCTTTTGAAGACGGTCATCTGCTCTAATGAGGTTCTTTGAAGATTATCTTATTGTCCGAGGGGCTTTCTATGCCACATGTATAGTCAATTCGTGACATCAAAGCTTGCCTTGGTAAAAAGATACCATGCTTAAGGATCAACAGGGATGGGGAAGCGTTGCTTCAACCACTGTCTGGCCACATTGTTTTCCTACACCGTCCTCTTCCGTGCTTCTGTAATGTGGGTTTGGAGGACCGAAGGCAAAGCGTGGCCTTGTGCCTGAGTCGGCGCTGTCGCCTTACACTCGGAGAGTTCTCGGAGAGTTCAGCTTGGCGTCAGTGAAACTCTAACCGTGTAAGTCCCAGGTTCAGTCGGTGTATGTCTGGTTTGTGGTGGTTTTGTACCTCAGGTGTTGGATGGACCTGTGTGACTGAGGGGTCGGCTTCAGTTTCATTTACCCACATTTGGGGCCAGGTGTTCCAAATACCACCACGTTGCGTACCTGTATTTCATCTGCTCTGGTTTGAAATAAGGTTTGAAGAACACAAACTCTTCACACAGGCTCCAGCAAATGTCTGTGATTACAACTGACAGAAATCGGCGCACAAGGTTAAAGAAGACCTCATTTCTTTGTCTCGCTGACAAAAGGATATTATTGTTGTGTGTATTGTTCTCACAGATAAAAGCTCTTCAGCGTCTGCGATTAATAAAACCGGACTTGACCTGTGGGGTCAGAACCAGTATCAGGCCTCAAGAGAATAACGCAAAGGCCTGCTTTTTCTTCTTCTAGTATGCATGTAATGTTGTTTTGGTAACACAATATGACATCTCATGCTTCTTCTCCATCATCCCAGTGTCTTTTCTCCTCCACTTCTCCGCTGGTCTTCGTCTCTGTTTATCCTCACGCTCGAGGAGCGGTTCTGTAACACCGGGTTGGTCGGCTCCCACAAGCCGGACGACTCGGGTTCATATGTCGGCGTGTGCGTTTACGTTCATCCAAACGTGAGACAATAAGGAGAGCGGGAAAGATGGTGAGCCGAGAGGAGAGGAACGTGAATAGAAACGAAAGAAGATAAACGTGAAGGACAAGATGATTAAGTCTGATTGATGACTCGTGTTGTATTGATACAACACAGATATAATTTATTGGTTTAGTAATTTTTTTTAGTGTCGAAAATTAATGGTTTGTAGACACAGGACCGAGGAGGAGGCTTCAAGCTTCCAGGTTCTATCTCTGTGTTTATCGGACTCCACAGAGGAACAGACACACAGACTGTGTTACACATGGACACACTCACACGTCAATACACACACACACACACACACACACACTAAGTACTTCTTTCTGCTCTCCGGGCATCGTTCCTGCTGCTACTCCTCACTCACACGTCGAGCTGCTCTCCTGCTTGACAGGGAGCAGAGGAGCTGTCAACAGGCCTGGAGCTTGTAAAGAAGCAGGCTCTGCGCTACCATGCTACACTGCTGCACACACACACACACACACACACATGCGCACACTGATATAAACACAGATTCTCACATGTCAAGCAGCATAGTTTCCATGACAAAATATTCACAGACAAGCCCTGCACGGCGAATCAAGGGACGCACATTAAACAGCACCACTTTTTACGACTGAACACACAAACACGCACGTGCGCTCACGCAGAGACAAATACACAAACAGTCCTTCGGGGAAAAGATGTAAATTTTCTGCTGATCCCGAACATGTGTCGTCGAAGTCGTACTGTAATCGCCTGTAAGAGACGGAGAAAAGAAAATACACCAAGTTCTCCGCTTCTTCTGCACATTTATTTATGGTTTTTGCCACAAGACATGTGCATGTTGTCCCGCTGTGTGTTGTATGTGTGTGTGTGTGTGTGTGTAATAATATCCACAACGACTTAAACTGGTATTAATTACTCCAGTGAATTGGTAAGAGAGACGTTAAACGTCTTAGATTGGTTCTCGTAATTATCTAATGGAGAGAAGATTGCACCACTTCAACATTGGTTTTGTTTTGGCAAACCCGGCAGAGAGTTTAGCTCCCTGTGGTTTAAGTAAGCGCAAACCAAAATATAGCAATGGCAGTCTGCAGTCTACACCTGACCTCATAGAAGAGGAATTAGAGCTGGACTGAGTCCTGATGCTCAGGTCCACGTGGAGGACAAACTGGGACACCTCATCAGAGACACCAGTTATACATAGGAAGTGATACTCATGAATATACAGTACATATCTGTATCTGTAGGCTGCATGTGTAAATTAAACATTTAAATCACACAATCATCCATCCAAAAATGATATAATGGCCTAAAGATCATAACCTATGGCAAGACACAAGTAAAACATTAGTAAAATTGAATTTTTGTATTTTCCATAAGTTCGTCTACTGCTGCAGAATCCAGTCATTGCGTCAGTTTTGGATGCAATCCCTGATTTAGTGTGCAGTAAATTGACTTTGAAAACCCTGTCAGCGAAAACGTTCGAACAATGCGACTTTTCCAGCCACTGGAATCAAGACGAGCTCCCATCTTTATTGGATAACCTACTCTAAACCTTTAATTTAATTCCTTTTCACATTATATACAGTATATATATCTTTTTTGGGGGGACATTATACTCCATATGGAAATAAAGTCAACACAGCAGAGGAAAGCATGTGAAAGCGCCTGCATTCGCATCCATTCAGTGTTGACCATGTTGACCACCGTCACTACACAGAGGTCTGACTGCAGAGGGTTAAAGCACACATGACACTCTGGGGAGTTCCGAGCTCTGCACCCCACTCACTCAGACAGTCCGCTGATTTATGGGCCAAAGCTGCCCGGCACAGTCGACCGGGTCGGGGCACGCCACCATGATTAAAAGTCACATCCAAGCCAATGTACGGGCCACTCACTCAACACGCTGCACACGCCCAGAGACGACTGCGTTCTGTTTTGCAGTCGGGAGGCTCCCAAATGAAGCTGACAGAGCAGCATTTGCAAAGTAACACGAGCACTCCGAATACAGAGTCTACTGTTTCTTGTGAAGTGGTGTTTGGATTTTGTCCCTCGTAAATCTGGCCCTCTCCTCGATGTGCTGCCAGTTTATCTTCGGTCCCTCTCATCCATACGCCCGTCCCCTCATTCACATGCAACATCGAACCAAACGCTGCAGAAAGTTTGGTTAGCGGTAAGCGCTAGCGGTAAAGTCTACGCCAGCAAGAAGCAAAGCAAGCAACATTTATTTACAGCATATAGGAACTTTTTACAGTCGCTAGTCATTAAATGTTTCCAATTCAAAGGCTAAAATCAGAAAAAGTCTAATTAAAAACAAGATACATGACATAAAGATACAAAAAAACATATGTCCCTCACATGTCTGCCCTGGCAATTAAATCAAATCGAGTGTGTGCTGAAATCATGTTTGTATATTGTTTGTTTCATGTGATCACAAACCACCACATGCGCTGCTCACGAGCTGCCAAGTTGGAAGTTCTGGACATCAGACGCCGAGCACATGCTCGCACAATATGCCTCAATGGTACTCACCCACATCTGCCACAATGAGACTGTGGAACAAATGTGTGTGTTGTGATGAGATGCCGGGGGTTAGCTCACAGCTGGAGCGAGCCAGCAGTGTCCTCCAGATATCCGTATAACTGCATAGGCTACAGTAAGAATATCTCCAGAGACGTTTAATGGGGCATGGCGTGCTGTCAGCCGTGTGGTTTGTAATGCAGATGGAGGGAGATAACAGCAGTTGGGCGACGCAGTCTTCAGCAAACCACTTGTGCTGCAAATAGACAGATCCCAAACCAAATATCAACCTCCGTTGTGTAGTCATTGGTCAGAACCTCATAGCCCAGCGACACAGATATTGTAGTGAAATTACAATTTGATATCATATTATCTCTATAATATCTTTTTTGATTTAAGCCCAGGCCCGGGGCTATTTCTCTCCCTGCAGGGCCCAGACGGCACACAGCAGTGGGAGGATCGGACGGGGGGGGGCTATGAAGAGATTTAATAGTATTTCAAATACAGTATATAGTAAATTGAAGAAGGAGCCAGTGTATGGAAGCGAGGACAGGGGGAATGTCGTATTGTTTTATAGGAGTCCTTAATAAGCGGACAGCAGCATTCACTTAGCTGTAAACAGGAGAAGGCATCGTGAAGCCTGAAGGGAGTCACAGCAGTGCAGCCTGGATGATATTAGCGAATGAATGACTCTTTTTGATCAGAGACCTGCCTTTTTTTTATAATTTTTTATTTTTTCAGAGGGGAAGACTGGAAGAAGATGAACCTCACAACCTGCAGAAGCTAAATCAACACATAATTACAATAACTTGATTTATTTGTAATCCAATTTGTCTTCGATAGTCAGGTCGCCAATTATTACTGTAACTCCTTATGCTGCTATGCTACTATTTCCAAATATGAAATATGAGTTTTCAAAGGGATTGTTCGTCTTCACGCTACTGCATCTCTTTGTATACTTTTGTATCTTCCTCTCAGACGCCACATCTTTACTTTTGTCTCCGCTCGGGCCCCGTCACATCCTCTATGTGTCCCAACATCAAACGTTACACATTAAAGACCCCGCTGGAAGGAGTCTCTCCCTCGAAATGTGTTTCTCATTTCACGCTATTATCATATCACTGGACATGTCCGCATGCAACTTTTGTTTTGAAGGCTGTGGATTCCGAGAGTAAATGAGCCACAGAGCGAGTCATCCGAGCTCTAATCCCAGCCGTAAGCCCCGACAGAGACGCAACTGTGTGGTGGAAACATTTCCCGAAGCCAGACATCATTCGGGGACAGAGAGGGAAGAAGATGTTGATAAAGACGAGTGAGTGATCCAGGAGTTCCTGTTTGTCTTGGCTCTGTCGGTTGCTGTGTGTGTGTGTGTGTGCGTGTGTGTGAAAAAGAGAAAGAGATAGATGGAGAGGGCGAGATTTTGGTTCAGGGGGGAAATAAAATTTGATACTAAAAATCACAGGGCTTCTGAGTCCATAACAGTGTGTTTATGTAGCTGTGCCAAAGAAGGGGTGAAGGGAAAACCCGGTGTAAAATGGAAAGACTCTGTCATGAATCCACGAAACATAAAATACAGCACCGTTTAGATTTTATAGAGAATTTTTTTTTTTACATGTTACATGACATGTTAGTGAGAAACTCCATTGATAATTTAACCATTGCTTTTATGAGATGAAATATGACATGATATTAAATATTACATAATTAGCTTATATCAACTATTGAATATTACAAATATTACAGTAACTTTGAATGACCTTATATGCTCAGACATTATTTTCTCCTCTGCC
Source organism: Trinectes maculatus (assembly GCA_016785345.1). Taxonomy (NCBI): domain Eukaryota; kingdom Metazoa; phylum Chordata; class Actinopteri; order Pleuronectiformes; family Achiridae; genus Trinectes; species Trinectes maculatus. The sequence goes on from JAFBJQ010040714.1 coordinate 331,727, forward strand.
TTATATATAATAAAGGATTATACAGTTTAAGATGTAACCATCCAAAGTAATTGTGATTTGTAATAATTCCACATGATTTCATTTTTATGCACGTTGAGCCGTGATCGCGACGGGTTTAGTGGGAACTGAAATTTCTGGCGGATTAAAAAAAATGTCTCCTCTGATTCACAGGATTGAAGCAAACCTGAGTCCTCTCAGTCCCGTTTAACTGGACGTTCTGTCCAACACGGCAGAGCTGAGGTGCTGGAAAATGGATACCTGCTCATGAAATTACTCTAAAACCTAACGAAAGTTTCCAGGATAAAGATTTGTGTGTGCTGTGCATATGAGATTGTGTTCCACTACTAAACCCATTACTATGCAATTTAGCCCCTTTCTTTGCGTGTGTGTGTGTTTTCCTGTTGGAGGTTTGACTAGAGACAGGCCTTGTGGGCTTCCTCTGCAGCGGCTGTGATTTATCAACCAGCCGGCTCAGCTCGGCTCGGCACGGCTCAGCTCTTGACAACCTCCTCAGGTTTGTCCAGACCCAGGAGGTCACTCTGCTCTTAGGCAACGGGGCCATGTTGCGGTTAACCATCATTCTTCAAAACAAAGCACACGATGATCAATGCCGTGGCTGCTACAGGGGAGGTGGATGTTGATTAGAGCCACATCCCCGACCGGGCCAGACCCAGTCCCTGAGCCGGACCTGGACCTGAGCTGAGCCAAGTGCTGCCCTGACTTTCAACCATCCGTCAGGACAACAACGCAAGGAAGCAACAGAGTTTCAATCGGATCATGTTCAACCGCTACTTCCACACCACTGACTAATTCTTATCCATAAACCTTTTTCTTTCTACCTTTGAGAAAACCTGGGCTGAACTTCAGCTTTTAAAAAATCAGCCAGCACAGAAACGACCCACCATTCAAAACACATCCTAACAATTACAAGAAAGGTTTCATTTCCTCAAAGTCCTCGATCGATCGCAAGAATGGTTTTCCGCAGACGTATCGCAGACCGTGCCGCTTCTGGCACACTACACTGTGCACCCACACATGGACACAATGAGGGACGCATAATGAAACCATCGATCTTCTTGACACTAAAGGCGAGCACACAGAAGGAGCTCACTGTCTCCTAAATCGTTCTCATAACCTCAGCCAGTCTGGGTCTGTGCTGCTGGTAGGATCTGGATAGAGTGCACCATGGTCTCTCTCTCTCTCTCGCTCGCTCTCTGTCTCCATGTTTTTTCATGTTGAGCACAGGGGTCCAACTGGGAGACTTGGCAGGAGATGTGACGGGGATGATACAAGGACATGCAGCCGAGATGAAGTGTTTGGATGTTGCACTAAAAGAAAAAACCCATGGCGTTCCCTCAGGACCTGACGCCACTGGAGACCACAAGTTCACGTGGTCAAAGAGCCGTTTGCACAGGGTGATGCTCACACAGATATGATTCCTGTCAACCAAACCCAGGAGGAGCATAGATTTCTTGGTTTTGCTCGTGTGCGTGTGTGTGTGCATGTGTGTGTGTGTGTGAGAGAGAGAGAGACGGAAAAAAACAAACACATAAATACTATTTATATGTTTATGTGTTTCCATGTGTGCAACTCTAGACTAAACCCATGGTAGCATTAATTTTAAAAAAAATGTGTGCATGTGTGCGTGTGTGTGTGTGTGTGTGGATTCATAAGCCTGCTGGTGTGTAAGAGAGTGTGAGATAGTGAGGAGTGCTGAGTGTTCAGGCCAAGGACCACAAGAGGTTCCTATTGGACAGAGGAGCCAGTCATGAATCAGGTGTTCTACCTGCACCCAGTGGAGCGCGGCGCCAAAGCAAACACAGACCAAAAGTGGAGCCGCATCCAGCTCAGTCATTTCATTTCATTTGAACTCTCCACACAGACACAGCTCTATGTCTCACAGGCTAGCAGCTTACCAGATATTCGGCTAATGACTCTGATCCCTCCTCGTTCGGACGACTTAATTTCTTCACACAATGTTTTGATTTAGTGGCTGGTCAGAAAACGCCTGGTCTCGCCTCTGCTAGCTGGAATGTTGTTTAGCCTCAGGATGGGGAGTTAGGACAGTTTCCCTGCAGGCGATAAAAGATCGGAACTATTAGCAAACAAACGTTCAAATAAAGAATTTCCCACAGATTTCCCGGTCGCACTAAAGCACTTACAGCTGCTAACAGACACATGACAACTAGCCCGTCACGCTAACGAAGACGTTATCTTCTAATAGCCTTTAGTCACAAGATGCAAACAAACGCGGCTGCCAGAAATGACTTGGTGCTTATGGTGCGTAGTTCAGATCGTAAACAGGGGCGGCAGCAGCAATATTTCCAGTTTGCTGAGAGGAAATGCAGAAGTGACACAACGGGCCAAAGTTTGTTGGCTGCTGACATCGACATAAAATGAAATTTTACCAGTCGTATAACAAATTCGGATGTTTTCAAAATAAGGTCTTACGCTGCCTTTTTAAAACTGGTTTCACTTAGTATCAAATTAAACAAGCAACACAGCAAAGAGATCATTAAAGTTAATGGTATTGTTGCGATTCACACGCAGTTTGTCTAATTAACTCTGCAGCGTTCGTTTCAGAGAAATCAAATCTGATGCAGTGAGCTGTTAAGTTCATTAGTGTGTATGTGGACATGCTTGTTAACATTACGTTGCGTGTGTCTGAGTCAGTCTGCATGTGAGACCAATCTGACAGTTATGGGTTCAAAGCCGATGCGAGGTGCTGGGTTTGCAGGTCAGGGCCGGGACGACCAGGTGTGACCCACAGTGGGGCTGTGTTTCTCTGGACAGGCCGTCCTAGCGTCCCCGTCAGGGGTGGCCAAGCGGACACGGGCGTTTTACAGCAGGGGTGGTAAGTGTTCTGTTTCAGTGTCATGCAGGGGTAACGCTTCCAACTACACCCCCTCGGACCCGTCCCCCGCTCACCCCTCCTCCCTCAGCACCAGTATCCACTCTATCCCTACATACTCCTCACTCTGGTTTCCTCCTTCGCCGAGCTCCAGCCGCCGCCTCGTGACCCCGCTGCTCTCCCAGACTGTCCGCACTTTGTTTCCCTGCTGTAAAAGTCACCTGAGTTACACTCGCTGCCTTCCACAGACGGCCCTTTATTCGCCACCATTTTTTTTAAAAAAAAGACCAATCCCTCACATTTCGTGTTTTCCCACCCCCTCCCTCCCTCCCATTCATACAATAACATATGTTGGGGGTTTTTTCTTTCAATGCCAGAACTTCTTTCCCTGCATCCTATTTTGTGTTCTACTTTTCTCTGAGCGTGTATGTGTGTGTACTGAGGTTTTTCACAGATCTGAAATTAAGCTAAACCGCCAGTTTATAGGTCTTTGAAAACATTTGTAGGAAGGACGGTATTAAAGTACTCCGGCTCATAAGACGGAAGACAACCCTTGGCAGCTGGGTTCACTCATAATCACGTGCAGTTGCTGGAGAGAAAGAAAAAAATAATCATACTAAAACGAACCTATCAGTCCCTCCGCCGTGTGGTGACATGAAACTTTGCAGCTGTGTAGCAGACACAAAACGCAAACCTGTGTGTATGTGTGTTTGAACAATATCAAACATTTAACTTTACGTCTTTTAGTTCGGCAGGAATTTGGGCACAAGGCCACAAGATCACTTCACACACACACACACACACACACACACACACACACACAATCCTGGATGTTGGCTGTTGAATAACACGCATTCGCACGCTTTCCATGATGCGAGCTCTGTATTCTATGGAGGCCGTGGAGGGCCCCGTCTGACAGTGATGACAGCGTGATTAATGCCCGCCTCCGTTCACACTCACACACAAACCTCACGGAGTCACGAGTCGAACTGAGCCGAGGACAAGCTGAGGAAAGCTGCCAAACGGGGCCAACGTCAGTTTCCACCAGCGGTTTGAAGATAAGACAAAGCCCGATGAGATTCTGTTGGACTTTTGGCAAATATACTGAAAATTCAGGTTTGGTTGAAGGAACTCCATTCAACCTTCAAGATAATTAGGTCAAGTAGGAGATCATCAGTGTTCAAATGTCCAATATATATCATACTTTAAAAAATCTTCATTGTTTTTTAGTTTATTTTCAATTGAAATAATTGAAATAATAACGACACATCATTTTCCTGCTTTAAAGACACTTTGTGGCTGATTTGTGCGTCAAGCGTCAGTGCAGGTTACTGAAGCGACGCCATGATGAGAAGGAACTTTTCACCTCCAACCACTTTTGTTCACCTCAACACCTCAACATTCATCTTCCACAGGCAGCGGTAAAGGAGTCTGTGTGGTGTATGAAGAGGCTTTCTGAATCCCGCGTGTGCTAAAGGGCCAATCCGTCAGTCAGAGTAAGAGGAGACTCAGACTGGCACATTGATTCAATGCCAGTGCAGCACTATGCCAACACAAGCTATAGCAAACTGCTGCAAACTGCCCAGAGCCTCTTGGCTCCAGCTTAATGGAAACCACAGTCTAAACCTGAACTTCTACAGTTGTCTTACTCCAAGTACTGGTTTGGTTGGACCCCAAAGTGGAGACGGATACAGGTAGGTTGAGGTGAACAATAGGCAGAAGGTGATCATAGGATCACAGGAAACACAAAAACTCAGATAAACACAAACAATCAATGGGAGGACACTTAGACACACAAACAAGAAATGGTACATGAGCTCTAACACAGGACATGAATGGTCTGGCAGAGTGGTGGCATGAAGACCAAGCTTTTATACAGCAGGAGACGAGCTGAGTGGAATCAGGTGTGTCACACACACACCCACACTGTCTCACACACACACACCTGTCACACCCTGCAGCAAGCACAAAACTAACTGTTTATCAATGCAATGTGATTATGATTGTATGAAATCCTGCAAAATATAGTTTTACCAAGAGTTTTACTGCCGTTTTACAACAGCACCACTAATTATGATTTTTTTTTACATATCTACTAGTAACTTCCATCACATTCTGTGTAAAACGTTTTTCTACGTGATTTATCACATCAGCATCCAAAATCACTTGTCATGTCATGTACTTCAGTCGGTAATTAAGTGAAGAACAATTAAATATTTATTTCCGAGGCGTACCATCAGAGTCGGCTGGCCCATTAGGCAAAATAGGCAAATGCTAAGGGCACCAGGTGGCGCCACAAAATCAGGAAAAATATAATTACATTAAAACTAGTTATTACTATTTACTCTTAAAATGGAAAGCAATGCCCAAATTATATTACTACAAATGATAATACCAAATAAGTCTTTCTTTTGTAGGCGTATGTAAATCGCAGATGGAGGGGGGCACCATATAAAACTTCGCCTAGGGCCCACACTGGGTAGGGCCGGTTCTGCAGACCTGCAATGTAATGTGCTGCGAGGTCATTAGAGATGCTGCGTTTGTCTCTCTCAGGTTTGGCCTCACAAAAAGAGTTTGTTGAAGCAGGTGGAGCAGTAGGGCTTTCCTTGCTGCTCCTTGAAGATGCCTTGGCTGAGCTGCTTCAGACAGTAGGCGCACACAAAGTGCTCGGGGTGAAACTTGCGATCGAGAGCAGAGATGCACCGGCCCGTGATGGGCTTGCTGCAGCCGCCGCACAAAGTGCCCTGCCTGGAATAGAAGTGCAGCGAGCAGAGGGGTCGCCCGTCCAGCTCCATGAAGCAGCCATCAGTGAAGGGCTTCAGACAGTCCTGTGTGTCGGGACAAGAAAAGACCAAAACAATGGATTGCCACCTTTTTTTAAACAAGTTTAAACACGTTTACTGTTAAATTCAAGCGCATAAGACATAGGTAAAGCACAAAATAATTCTTCTGAAGTACCAAGTACAAAAATGTTACTTCACAATCTGAGATGTAACTTTATTGCACATTATAGGACTGAAGGAGACAGATTGTCTTTTTCGGTTTCTTGTCATTTCTTCCATTACCTGTCGTTTTCTTCTGTCTCGACTGTTTGTTCTGTCCTGCAGCGTTACTGTTAACAACCCATTATTAACTGCGACAGCAAATGAGGCTGTACAGCAGTGGAACAACAGTTTCCCTTGGCAGACCCGACCTTGTCGGAGCAGCCACAGCACAGGTGCAATTCTTAACATTGGTAATGACCTGTGTGCCAGGAAGCCATGTCATTAAACCAGCATGTGCAGCACCAAGGCCTTGGAACGCCTTCGCGGAACGATCCATTAATTCCGTCATTTACACATAGGTTAAACTAAACAAGCTGTCGCCTGTGAGAAGGGCCTGTGTTGCTGAGTGCCAGTGATGACTGTTCCTTATATTTTACACATATAACTTTATTATTATTACGTTTGATGACTTTAAAATGATTTAGTGTGTTTATCTAATAATAATGATCAGATACAATTTTATGAGAATACCATTCCGGACTGGAGAACCTCAACAACAAGTGCGCTTCCAGAGGAAGCTCGACTCATTTGGGGTTTGTGGTAAGCTAACGACTCTCTTCTAAACCCGAACACAGTCATTACGTTTTAACATTTCAACCAGTTATGGAAATCTCTCTACTGTACTGACAAGCTGAGGCTGCAGCACCGACTCAGTGAGCGCGATCAAAGGGATCAAAGGTGCTAATTGGATGAACTGCCTCGTTTACTGAAAGCAGGAGGTTGATTAAAAACGCTAACCCACTTTCAAGTGTCCACTTCACCCTCTTTGTGGAGTGGTTTGACCCCCTGCTCTCTGGAGTCATATTTAGGCTAACAATCACCGCTCCTATGAAACAATGTTTAGGTTCTGTGCTAATAGTGAGCCATATAATTGTGGCAGTGATTGAGTTAGGTAGTTGTGATTGGACGCATTCCAAATTTCTTTTAGAAGTCGGTCTTTTGGAATGGTGTATTTTTATGCTTTTCACGTTCCAGTTTATAGGTGCAGTTATTCTCCAAATTTTTAGGGACCATAAAAAACTAAAGTTAAAGTCGCTACCTCGTGTCAGAACATCTCCGCCGAGAGTGTTTTATGTTTAACAACTGGAAAGCAGAAGTGGAGCTGCACACTGAAGCGTTTTTGACCAGATGCTGCATAGGGAAGTGGATTGGAGGAGAACGTAAAAGATACCCACACTGTGGAATATGGTTTCTGTGATTTATTTGCATAATTTCGGCCGCACTGTGTTCATCAGGCATACGGTTTTCATCAGTGCTGTGGACAAAACACTGCAAATAAAGCAAACGTGTGGGTCTCGTTCACGTCTATTCTCAGGCTCGTGTGCAGTTGGGAGCAGTGTGTGTGGTCTGGGGAAAGAGACTCACTGCGCAGACGAAGCACTCTGGATGCCAGGTGCCATTGGCCGCAGTCAGGTAGTTCTGCTTCACCGACGTCCCACAGCCTGAGCACTTTGGAGCAAAGAGGTAGTAGAAGTCCTTGCAGCAATATGGCTTTCCATCCTTCTCCAAGAAACCTAGGACAAGCATTCAATACAGTATGTAAATGACGCTGCCACACATAGAAACAAATGTCATAAAACTGCACTGTACAAGCTTGTATGTAACCTTCAGGTCCAAACAGGTCCCCACAGTATGTACAGAAGAAGTGCTCAGGGTGCCATGTCTGGTCCAGGGCTGTCAGGATGTTCTGGTAAAGCAGCCAGATGTAGGAATATTGCATCATGCATGGACCTCATTGGAGGATGAGTACGACTTTTTCTCATTTTGCGTTTTCGGGTCTCACAAAGCACAAACAGACTTTAAAACATGAAATAAATCACACGGACAGTCCCATTAGTTTGTGATGAATGGTGTTGGTCTGTACACAGCACAGCCTGCAGAACCCCACAGTTACACACTACTGTATGACATCGTCCAATCTTCAAAAGATTAGCTGGGAAATTAATTGATGTGGGCAAAGAACAAAAGAAGTTCACCAGTTATTCACCGTTCATGTCAGCATTAAGTGGCCACAATACAATTCTTATTTATTATATTATTTTACTTTGTGTAGATTTCAACACCAGGTTTTTAATCACAGAACCTTTCTCGGGTTCTGTAGGGGTCTGTTCTGTCTTACCTGAACTATAGGCCCTTTACAATAAGCACACCGGGGGGAAAAGAGGTGATGGTAATCTGCGTCACAGTACGGTTCTCCGTCTCTCTCAAAAAAGCCGGTGGTGCCCAGCTCCGTCTTACAAACCACACACACAAAGTGCTCGGGGTGCCACACTTGACCCAGCGCAGTGATCATCTGGAAAGCAGAAAATGGGGTAGGAAAAAAAAGGTTTTTTTTATCAGATTGTTCTTGTTTGATTCTTTTGACAAAAATTAAAAGCTGTCTTTCTTGTATTGCCAGTATAGAAATATAAGAATAGCATGACTTATGTACCTTTCCCACAATGCATCTTTTACAGGAAGCACAGTGGCCCTTAGCCGTGGTGCGTACTCCAATCTTTTCTAAGTCAGAGCTCAGCCCACCCAGCAGGTCGTCTATAGAATCCTTTTTTGTGGGTGTGGTCAAGGCCTCTCCATCTGAACCTGCTGCGCTGTTGCTGCTCTTGTCCTCCTGCTGTCCACCTTCCAGTTTCTTTTTCATGCGTTGCTTTTGTGTAAGTCGTGGTGGGGTTGCTGGAGCTGCTGGATCCTGAACAGTAACACAAATATGAGGTTTGGACAATGCTGCCCCCTGATGTTAACCCTGGTTAATTTCACTCAGTTGAAATTTTAACTGTCCTCTGACTGATTATTAAACATGCGGAAATAATACTTGAGAATAATATTGATCTTCAACAAGAAAATCATATCATTACGCATTTTTATCATTTTGGTACATACATGCAAACACACTATACTGACCCCTTCTGCCAGACCCATCAGCTCTTGCAAGATGGAGTCCAGGTCCTTAGTGGGAGAATCGGGGTTCAAGGAAGCATCCACAGGTGCAGGGAGATCACTAACATTCAGTGAGACACAAATTAAACATTAAAGCAGGATATATTAAATTCTCAAAATACTTTCTCATTTCATGTCATTTTCTGTTCCTACGCAGACTTTTGACAATGAAAACACGTCTGTAAGATTAGCATCAAGTCTTAAGTCCATGGTTCACCTGTAGATATTTGGATGAGCCAAACTTTCTTCTTTCTTCATGAGCGTAGCATAGCCTGCGCCCGGTACCTGCACATGTACACAATCAAAATTTACTGTCATGGTGATTTAAGTAGGAAGATTACAAGCAAATGTGAAATGCAAATGTTCACTTTTGAATCTCAGGTTCAACAACAACTGAAATATGTTATAATTTGCATTGTTATGGTTCTATTACCTCCCCTCTGGCTGCGTCACCCCCGTCATTTTGGTTGGCACCCGCTGAAGCAGATGTGTTGAGTGCAAGCTCTTCCAACAGTAAGTCTGTGGGAGGAGAAAACTTCCAATGCCATAAAACTTCCAACAACGCACAAACATGAATACTCATGCAGACATGCAGGGATGAGCGGTTTGCCATTTAGAAAACACTAAGACACATGAAATGTTTTGACTGCGTAACAATGTTTAGTACTGCAGGGGAATATTCCTGTGGAGTCAGATATGGTGCACCTTGATGCAGATCAAGGCCTGAGATTGTTTCTAGCAAGTCAGTTCCGTCAGTTCAGGAAATTGTGGTATAGCATGTTGCAGAAGTGAAACTTGAAATTATGTTGAAACACAAGATGACATAACACAACATACACTTGTGACAAATACTGGTTAAAAATTAAAAGCTAACATGCAAACAGCACAAATCAACACATATAAGAAAATGGGAAGGTATTTGTATGAATAAAGTAGTAAACAAAGTAACGTAAAAGAGGAAGAGGGAAAAATTATTAGCATTGACAACCTGTGTGAAAAATGATCAGGTTCTTCCTTTGTACTTAAATCTAAGAAGAACATGTGCAATTAAAGTAAATAAAAAAAAATTATATTATGTATTTATTGTAAGACACCAGTTGTTGGTTTAGACGTGCAATAAAGTAATTAATTAATTAACTCGTTGGCTCAGTGTCAGAAAAGATCATAAATGAGAAAAAATATGCAATTAGAAATACAATACAAAAGTATGATCTTGTAAATGTTATGTAATCTCTTATGAATTCTGACAGCCATCATTACTGAGCACAGGAAGTGCTGCTCGTAGCGTGTAAGTAGGAGAGTCACAGAACATTGTGATTGTATTCCAAAATCACTTCATTTCAGTTATACTAGTAACTCAATCACAGCACATTGTACACACTAAACTACAAGATCAACTTTGTCCACTGATCAACAATGTAAACGGAAGATGCCTTACCGAGCTCATCCATTTTGGTTCCTGCTGTACACAGCCTACATGAGGGTAAGTGTGTGTGGGTGTGCAGGAGTGTCTGTATTTGCTGCCGGTTACCAAAGTAAGTGAACCGAATTTCCGATCTACTAAAAACCATCATCCATCACTTCCTCTAACAACACATGACTATGTTAGATAAAAACTATTGCTGAACAGTGATACTTGCTGTCTTCGGGGACCTGTTCATTCTCAGTCTGTTGCTGGGAATAATTATTATATTCATGCATGAACAGATGGTGTCTTCTGCAAGTGTTTATTATAGTAGTAGCATTTATTTACTTACAGCTGACATTGTTTGACATGAAGCCAAGAAACGAGAAAAACACATTCAATTTTATAAAATAAAATAATAAAATAAAATTTGATTTTAAAAAAAAGTCAACATTACAGAGGATAGCAAGTAACAAGCTACACATTCAATTCAAATAGGAAAGCTTCACATACATATACAGTACATACATCTCTATTATTTTTGCTGCTCCCTTTCCATGTGTCCACTGTGTGATGTCACTCCTCTTCCACGTGGAGGCGCTCGCGGTCCGATAGGGAACTTAGATTTGACGTGTCAGTGCTCAACGTTAGTCTCAGGTGCATCACGTTATAATAGATATTGTGGGTAAGTTGGCCTGGCTTCACAACACAGGCCTTATAGTGTCTCACGGCTTCTACTTTCAAGCTTCTCGCCGTGTTGTCGTCATTCCTGCGCGCACTCACCTGCGCTATCTCGCGCCACTCTAGGTGCAACCATTAGCTGTCAGAAAAAGGGGGGTTGAGGTCTTTAAAATCAACTTAAAACACATAATCACACCTTTTACAGTAGGTTTTTGGATTTATATTATAATAAGACAATATCAAGATATACTCTGTTTGTTAAAACCGCGAACAAGTCGCCTCAGTAGCTGATTTCTGACATGTTAAAATAATACTCTCCCCTGCTCTGTGACTTCGTCTATTACCGGAAAGGTCTGTGTTTACGGCGCAGCTTTTGCGTCACACTGGCATCGCCGAACAGATGGCAAGTGTAAATGAATAATCAGTGCTCCTTTATCTGTTTAACACGTTGTAATTTCTGGTTAGAAAAATTATTTTTGGTTAACTCTGTGGCATACAGCGATTAGCATGGTTGCTTTAAGGCGGAATGGCGTAACAATGACGAGCTGGCTAACGTAGAGCCGGGGTTAGCCAGCTAGTCAACTTACAAGAGCAGCTAAGTTGTCATCCCACTGCGGCTGTACATTCAGTCCTGACAGACAGGTATTTCCTGTTATACTTAAGGCTTATCTTAACGTGGCATGATTAGCTTGCCAGTTTTACGCCCGTCTGTCCCCTTTCACGTTGCCCGGCAGGTCTAAGGTGTAAGCGCGGCCATGGGTGCGGAGAGCAGCGCTGTGCGGAGCTGCACCCTGGGGGAGCCGCTTCTCACTCTGCCCTCTGGCCTCACCATGTACTCGGCGGTGCTCAAGGATGGAAAGCCCGCATCCGTGTTTGTTCACAAGCGGGGCAATGAAGATAAAGTCAACAAAGCTGCCAAGGTAGTTATAAAGAAGCTCTCCTGTCATATCGTTCCAGACGAAGCTATCACACTATAGAAACACTATTAGTAGTAGCCGAAGTAGTCTTATCACATGGACACTACAATATTATGTAGTAGTAGTGTTGTTTTATTCGTTCTGACATATGTTCTTACTCATTGAACCATTGAGCAGCATGACAGTCACTGTTCACTTTCGTTTCCTGCAGCACCTGAAGACTCTCAGACATCCCTGTCTGCTGCGCTTCCTGTCCTGCTCAGTGCAGGACGGTGGCATCCACCTGGTGACAGAGCGCGTGCAGCCCCTGGAGCTGCTGCTGGACAGCTTGTCTCCAGAGGAGATCTGTGCAGGCATATACGACCTTCTGCAGGCACTTGTCTTTCTGCATGAGAGGGTGAGGAAAAACAAATCAGAGGTTAAATATAGAAGTTATTTTTTGACTGCAGGAGTGCCCTGATGGATTATCCTGAAGTATGTGAATGAAAGAACGAGAGCGAGCGAAATAAGTGTTGAATGTATCTGTTGATTGGGCTGGTTCTGCCACATTACCACTCAGTTGTTGAACTGAATTCATTTGAAATCCATGAAATTGACTGTGAAACACATGACCTCTGTCATGCAGGGCTTTCAGCACTGTGCCTTTAGCAGGCATTTTGAGCTCTGCCATTTCTGGTCAGAAGTAATATTTTTTGACTTACAAACATGTTTTCCTTTCTTCACCAGGGCAAGTCAAGCCATAACAATGTCTGCATTTCATCTGTATATGTCAGTGAAGATGGTCACTGGAAACTGGGAGGAATGGAGACTGTCTGCAAGTTCTCTGAAGCGACTCCAGAGGTGAGAGATGGAATCAATCGAATGAACAACAGTCTGCCTCAAATGCCATTTTATAATAATTAAACGTAACGACTAAAGATCAGACATGACGTGATTTTGCCATGCTGAACTTTTTGTTTGGATTTCCTTGAACTCCTCAGTTTCTTACAAGCATTGAAAATGTTAGAGAGGCCAGCTGTGTTCCTCCGGAGGAGCAGGTAAGCAGATAAGTTTGTGATTTCAAAATAGGTTCTCATAAAACGTACAGGTTCATGAGAAACATGTCATTGACAGGTTGAGGGCTTCAAAGTGCTTCTGGAAAGACATGCTCACTCTCGTGACTGTTACTCTTTTGGAAAGATGGTGGAGACCCTTATCCCTCTCCTAAATGGCTATGGTGAGTTTAGGTGACGGATGACTGTCACATTTTGTGTACATACATTCTTGTTCACCTATCTTTCTGTTTTCTGTTTCTCCTGTGTCTGCAGTGTCACAGGAGCTGTCAGACAGCCTGAAGAGGACCCTGCAGACAGGCCTGCTTAACTCTGACCCCTTGTCACGACCACCACTCAGCTCCTTGCTGACTCATGACTTTTTCAGGTTTGTGTGGTTGTTTGCTGCTGTTGTCACCAATACATACTGAAAAGAGTTTGTTATCAAACATTGTTTTTTTTTTTATAAATAGGAATGACTTTCTGGAAGTGAGGAATTTTCTGAAGAGCCTGACTATGAAGACAGAAGAAGAAAAGAATGAATTCTTTAAGTGAGAAATTACATGCTTTACTTACAATGTGGTCTTTTGTTGTCAATTCACTGTGTTCACACACAAGCTATTTTCACACATAGTTTACCAATGCATCTAACGCTCAGCTTGTGTGTATATGTTTGTAGGTTTCTTCTAGACCGGGTCCAGAGTCTCCCTGAGGAGCTGACAGCTGCACGCCTTGTTCCCAAACTCCTCAATTCTCTTGTTTTTGCAGAACCCACTGCTGTCAAAAGCTTCTTGCCTCATCTTCTAAAGCCAAAGATGGGTAAGGTGGCACTGGACTCTTGTAGATTTTAACAGATTCTCTTATTCCCTCATCAAAGATAAAGAGGTCGTCAAGCTGTAAACTAAAAGTTGGCGCTGATTATAATCCTCTTTATTTCTGTTGTGTTGATAGACTCGAGTGGTCCTGGTGGTAACAGCGAAGAGTGCCTGCTGTCTCTGAGCCTGTACCGTAAACATGTGATTCCTCAGCTTCTCAAGCTCTACGAGGTCAATGAGGAACACGTGCGGATTGTGCTGCTGGCTCACATCAACATCTACGCTGAGTTCTTCTCCCAGAATGAACTTAAAAACCAGATCTTGCCTCAGGTGAAGTGTTGACAGAGTGCCAAGAATGTGGATTTTAAAACATATATGATAAGCCTAAAAAGAATATTTTTGTATGTCAATAAAATGTTTAAAAATTGCGAGGTATACAGTGACAAATGCCAAATATGTGTTATATTAGCATAACAGCTTTTGTTTTTACCTCTGGCTCCAGGTTTTGTTAGGAATGAGAGACAGCAGTGATTCATTGGTTGCCATGACACTGCAGAGCCTGGCAGTGTTGGTGCCCTTGCTGGGAGCTCAAGTGGTGGTTGGAGGAAAAAGGACTAAGGTCTTCAAACGCACCACGCCCAACTTCACCAAGTCCACAGAGGTCACCCCTGAAAGTAAGCAACACAGTAAATGTGTCTGTGAGTCCACTGCATAATTGGATTGGTGAAAATGATGAAAAGGCACGTCCTCGTCACCTAAATATTTATATTTTTTTTAAGCTTCACCCATCCATATTGTTGGAGGTTCACACCCCCTGTTGGCCCAGTCTTCCAAAGTCTTGAGAATAAACTCTAGACCTTCAGGGACTGAAGACTCGGTCCTGGATAGTTTTGCAGATGGGACAGGGGCACCAGAAAGTTACCCACTGGTGCCAAAATCAGGTATAAGATCACCCTGATATAATCCAATAAATATGATAGACATTTTTGTGCCTGAAGCTGAGTCTGTTGTTTTCGGTTGTGGGTTTCAGACATAAGTCGACAGATGTCTCTGCCTTTAAAGGGCCACCATCAGGACAGTGAGATGGAGCCACTGTCATACAGCCCAGATCAGCCAGACAGACTAGAAGGCCCAGTAGAAGACTGGCCTGACTGGAACGACACTGAAGAAAGCGAGAGCAGAAAAGGACTGTCAGTCCAAATCCACTTTCAGCCCTCAGACAGAGTGGATCCAGTTAGCAGCAGTCTGTCTCTCTCACACCAGAACATTAAAGAGGAGCCATGGGATGACTTTGAGGACACTGAACCTATTTCTGATCTCTCTCCCACTGCTCCGTCAGCCGACCCCATAATACTCACATCGCCCAGAGGGGGCACTGCTACTTCACCTACGAGACATGCTCCTGAACCACTGAGAGTGGCATCCTCTAAACCTCTCAAATTGACCTCAACCCTGAGAGAGTCCACACAGGACAAGAGCACTCCCTCATGGGACAGTGGCTGGGCTCAAGAAGAGAGAGACTCTGGGGAAACACAGAATCCTCGCAACCTCAAGCCCAAACCTGAAATTCCATTAAACAGTGGGATAGATGGTCTGGGGGAGGAGTTTACTATAAAGGTGAAGAAAAGGGTACAGCAAGACCCAGAGCTGGATTTATTTGCTGACATGGTGCCAGACATCAAGCTGCCCTCTTCAGCTCTACTGTCAGTAGAAGAAAGCAGAGTGAGTGGTGCAGGACTGATGCAGAAGTCTCTGGAGGTTAACTCACTCAGTGATGTCGCAACACTCACTGCCAAGTTTGCAGTTGCCGACCTCACAGAGGTGAGCTTTTGTGGGGACATTTTTCCATCTCTAGGGTTGACAGCATTGTTTTTTTTTAGATGGATTTGGGTTAGATTACACTAAATTAAATTACCTGGAAGCAGTTTTGTGTCATTAGTCAGAAACCTAGTGTCCATTGTGTTTTGTACCTTCTGTCCTGTGAATGACTGTGTGCTTTCAGTTTCTTTCCAACTACAATATTCCTTCTCAGTGATGGTTGTTCTTATTTTCTCTCTCTCTCTCAGACGGCCGCTGATGGCTGGGGGCATGAAGATGACCTGAACTGGGGAGAAGAGAATGTCTGGTGATAATGGGCACCGTCTGATATAACTGCAGCAAAAGAGAAACTGCAACTGGAAAATATCATCACCTTTAAAAGCGGCCACTTGACAGTCAACTGGAAGTGGCTCCTGTTCGCATTTATCTTGCTGTAGTATGAATAATAAGGAAAGGGATGGGCAGAGACATTTATATCCTATTCTTTTTGACATTTATTATCAGTTTGTTCATTATGATAACTTTCTTTTGAACCAGAAGGACTGGCTGTGAATCAGATGGTGTCAGACTTGGACAAATGAAGCCACTCTTAATTTTGCCAATTGATACAATTCACCTCAACATGAAAGAGGATCTTAACAGAGGTGAATGTCATCCTGATTTCATCTTTCCTGATTTCTAAGTGCCAACTCCACTATTGGCATTATGATGGAGATCAAATACTGTTTGGCAAGTTACAACTTGTTCAATGTGTGTCAGGTTTGCTTTACAGAAGGCTTGCACTATGAATGAATGTGGAATATAAATTACATAATTTATTAGTAGATTTTTGGTTGCTGGTGAAATAAAGATTTTACTGTATTTCATGGTCTCATTCTGTTTTGAGATGTTTCTAAATTGGGGGGGGGGGTCTTTGGGGTCTGTACATACACTTACAAGCCAAAAGGGCACAAAAAAAAACAGATTTTGTTTTTTCAGGTGGTAAAGATATTTAAACTTGTGAGTTTAATAAACAGCTTCGTAAAAAAAAAACAAGAAAGACAGTTTTAAAAAGTTATCAGTAGCAGCAATGGGTATTGGAGTTCCATAAGCAAAGAAATAATCTGGGATTGCTACATAGTGTGGCCAGCTGAGGTGATTTGGGTTATGAGGGCCTGTAGCTCCAGCAGTTTAGAGTCCAGCCACTGCGGTGATGCAGTAGTAGTAGCATTGGCTTGGCCTTCAACAAGAGCCTGAATGGCTTTTAAAGCACTCTCAGCTGTCTGAATGTAGCGGCTGTACTCCTCTGCACAGGTCTCCTGCCGAGCTCTTTTTGGGCATGGCTGAGAGGAATAATATACAGAGGGGAAAAAATTATTTTTTATGAATTAAATTCTTTACACAGTTTTTTGTTTTTACAAAACATTGCTAAATAAAGGCTTTACTTTCATTCTAAAAAATACTTTTACAGAAGGCTTATCAAATGGGATTAAAATATATCTAGGCAAAGGAAACCTGTGCTTGTTAATGTCAAGTCAATTATGCCACGAACCTCTGAATCTTTTGCAGCTTCAAGAGCCTGTTTGTCACAAACATTTTCTTTGTTGTTTTCAAGCTTCTCATTGTGTTGCTCAATCTCTTGTGTCTCCATCTTGAGCCTCTGCAGCCGTGACAGAGTATCTTCCTGACCATTCACAGTCTACAACAACAACAAAAAATCTTATTCAAATGCATCTTGCTTTTGAGATGTTGATTACAATGTGTAGGCATACCTTACCCTACTTAGATAATTCACCACCTTGGTCTTTGTTTCTTCTACACACAAACTCTGTGAAATTACCTCTTCATGGTTTGTAACCTTAAATACCAGAAGATCAAATCGGGGGAGTTAAAGCATCAATAATATACACCACTGTCTCAAAAATATAATTTGCAGCAAGTGTTGTTGGCATACTTCTGCAAAATGAGAGAAGGCCTCCAGGGCGTGCTGATGCAGCAGCCAAGATGTGTCAGCCAGTAGGATGCGAAACAGGCTGCTCAGCCTTGGTACTACCTGACTCTATGGGACCAAAGATTTTTGTATGAATGAAAGCAAGTCAACAGCAAATGAATGGTAATGTTTGGAAATCACCCCGTGAACAATGATATTGTCACAGATGAACGGTAGTCTTAAGAGTGACCTCTAATGAACAAAGCTATACATTTGTTTTCCTAGAGGAAACATTAGTAAGGTGTTAAGTAACTTCATTTGCAATCGTTAAGTTTCAGCACCTGGCAGTCAGAAGGGAGAAAGACCTTCCCCAAGGAGGCCAGGAACTCCAGAGCAGCCAACAGCAGATGATCTGCACACTTCTGAGACACCAGAGCATCCACACACAACAGAGCCTAAGACACACACACACACAAGTCAGGAGAAAAATTCTTTATCCTTCATTTGGTATATGGAAATGTTGTAAATTAATAGTATACCTGACAAATTACTTGAGGTTCTATGTTTTTCACCAGTATGGCCGAAAGAGACAGGAGCAGCTGCAGAGTACACTGGAGCACAGGGTGAGTCTGCACCTGGAGTGTGACGGGTTGCATTGATTATAACAAGGCATTTAAACTGTGTGTGTGTGTGTGTGTGTTTTATTGGCTCTCACCTGATCTGAATTAATACGCAACCAGAGCTGTGTGACTATTCTCATTAGGGACAACATACACTGCTCCTCAGGAGATGATTGCCTCTTCACCACAGCTAGGAGGCATAAAAGCACCGCATTCTGGAAACAGGGGGACTCAATTAATACACTTGTGCCCATTTTCCCTTAATTATTTTGTGTTCTTCCTTGCATTGTTTTCTCGTGTGGATTTGTGTTCACAACTGCTACATGGCCCTTGTTAGTTTTATAATGGCAGGTAGATGGATGCTTACACCACTTATAAAATCCATCATTATTTAAGATACATTTCTGTGACACTGTTACACCCTACACAAGCTCCATCCTGTAAGGTCATCTTACTACTTTATCCACTTGTCCCAGTTTGTACCCTCCATCCTGCCAGTTGGTTAGGATTTTTTGAGTGAGGCCAATGATGTCTGTCTCTACGATGTGACGGACATCTTGGGAAAGCGCTCTGAGGAGGACATGACGCCACACCGGTAGGTTTTCCTCCTCAGAGGGTGGGAACTGCGCCACCAGATCCATCTGGAAAAAACAATACATAAAAAAAGAATAATCATCACAGGAAATCACTTTGTTTATTCTGCTTGAGTTTGCATGATTCTTTAAAAGCTGTTTAGAAGTAGATGCTAGTTTGTTTTCTGACCTGGTGGTTTGGTGTCATAAGGAAAACCATGCGTTTAAGCAGAAGGCCCATGTGGAACGACTGGTGACACTCAGTGGTGCACGTCTTTACCTGATGGGGAAGAGAGAGAAGCAGAAGAGGTGGTAAGGGACAGTGTGAGAAACCCATGCTAATCCACAAACCCACAGAGAAATCAAGGGAATTTTGCTACTTCAGAGAATTCTCAGGAAGAGGTCACAGTGTCACGAGGACACAAACCAAGATTTCAAAAGCTGTGATTCTTTAAACCACCATATGTGTGTGCACTATGTGAAGGAACATCATCACATCATTATTCATGTTCAGAGGAAAATGTTTTGTGCCATTTATTGTCATATCAAATGTCAATACGAGGACACCATAAAGGTTATTTTCTCAAGTGTGTTGATTCATTATTGTCTCTACTCACTAGTTGTGCAATGACAAGGACATGATGTAGACAAAGCTCTGCTGTCCCATACCTGTATACAGAGAAGACATAATCAAGCAGTGGAATTACTATATAACAGAAAATGTAATATATTCTGTTGTATTTATTGTAACTATACTGTAAATGAACAAGCTAAATAAGACAGGCCACCAACACATCAAGGAAAACTGATGAAAACTCTACTACTCGTCATTCTCACCGTGCTGTAAAGCACCACACATCTGTTGCGAGAACAGCTGTCTGTATATCAGGCTGCAGGACTGCATCAACCAAACATCTCTCCTAAAAAAACAGAGATAAATTGAGAAAAAAAGACAAAAGCAGGAAGAGCAGAGTTTTAAAAAAAGAGAAAATTACAGTGGAACAAGGTAGTACAAGTTTATTTTACAAGTAAAAACGAAAATGAAAGAATAACTTGTACGTGAAGGGAAATCCCAATCTGAAACACGACCAAGCCAAAGATATTTTATATATATATATAAAAATAGGCTACACCCAGAAAAATACAACCTGCTTTGGTTTCATATTTAGTTGACTTGACCTACGTACGTAAAAATGTTTTCAATTTTATGATCTGATCTGGTAAAAGGAGAGAGGCAAACAGAAATTAATCCTATACAAAAACACACAGTACATATTTTTTTAAAGTACGGACACTTCAAAGTAGAAAAAGTGTATCTTATTCTAATGTTCTGACAGTAGTTTTAATGACTATCAATTAATAAGGCATTGTCTTAGATTGAAATAGATTACTGTTTTGTGCAGAGGCCTCACCAGCATAGGGAAGTGAACTGGAGGAAGAGCAGCCACACTGGCACACAGTTGCACACAGATGTGATTGTGCAGAGTAACTTGGACCTGGGCCTGACCTTTAATCATAACCCCTGGCAATAGCACTGGTGCCGCACGCTCAGTACGGCAACAACGGAAACTATTGAACAAAGCCTTGAAAAGAGGAAGCCTGGAGACAGACAGAATGGAAAAATGCTTTTAAGTATTTTTGGATATCAAGCCAGTGTAAAAAGTCAGTGCTCCTCTCAACTTGCAACTCCGCACAGAAGATGACCAAAGAAACTTTTATTACCTGGGTGTATCCTCAGAGAACTGGCTGCCAGAGTACCAGAGGTGCAGCACATCCTCAGGCTGGGTGGCCAGCTGACCCATGATACTAACCAGCAAAAGACACTGAGGGAGCTCATGTTCATGTCTTACCCCTGCAGACACACAAGACATGGGTCATTAAAGGGCTGTGCACAGCATATTTTACAGGAAGAAACATTTCTTTGAGTAAGAACATGCAGTCAGTAACAAAAGCCAGATACATCATGATTTCCTAAATCAACAAACTGTCAGAGATCAGCCACAATAAAACAGGTAACTTTTTGTGCCTTGTTTTAAAAGTTCATTCTTAACCACTAGTAATATCAATTAAAACGTATATTCTACTTCGAATTATTTAACATGGCTCTATGACTTGATACAAAGTCAAAAGCGCAAAGATCGTCTCCAACATTAAAACAAAAAGCCATTTACTGACGTGGCATTAAATACGTTATATTTGGGGGAAAAGGTGGAGGATTAGGACAAGCTTCAAACTCACGCAGGTTGTGCTGGAGGACAACTTCAGCGAACGGCCTTAAAGGCAACAGCTGGAGCAGGAGGGCATTCATGGGAACCAAAGCTGCTGCATTCAGCTCCTCAGACAGAGCTGTAGGCAGCGTCTGAGCAAACAAGCTAGGAGGGAACTTACTGAAAGACAACAAGCATATCAGACTACATGTCTCTACAGTGTTTAATGTTGAAGGGTCAAAAAGTTAATTGTAGTCCATATCTGCTTCTTAAAACAACAACCTAACCACACATACCTGACAATCTGAAGGTACAGTTGATGAAAACAGCTACAATACTTTGTAAGAAAGAATTTGAATTCCTGTAGGTAAAATAAAGAATAATGGAATGTAGTTTATGAAGAAGGATTACATAACACTCAGAGACATATGATTTATGTGTTCAGTACCTTTATGTAATGAACCAGTGTGTTGGCAAAAAATCTGCACATCTTTGCAGTTTTCTGGAACAACTTATATTCTGGGCTCTGTGTTGACTCCTTTAAAAGGGACAAAAGATCATTCAGAGAAAAGGTGACAAAAGGTCAAGCCTACTTTAACTCATACACTAATAAATACTTGTCAAACGTTTTTTATTAGTACAAAAGGTTACTAACACAGGAAATCCACATCATTCCACTATACATGAGACACATTAAATTGTAAATGGGACAAAACCATATCTTATTGTCATATTTTTCCAAATAAAATATGTAGCTACAAGATGGAATAAAAAGCCTTTAAAAAAAAGCTACAAAAGCATTAGCGTGTAACCTATTTTACCACATCAGAGCTTTCCTACCTGTAGACCAGCATGCTTTATCTGTTCAGCCAACTCCACAGAATTGTGGAGGGAGGTCAGCAGGTTTTCACAAAGGCTGGTACTGATATCACCATGATGTAGATGTTCCTCCACCAAGGACCGGTACTTCAGACTCTGTCTGATCAAGAATAATGAACACAAAAAAAAAAATTATCTATGAACTACAAATACAGCTGTAATCACTGTGTGTACTCTACTGACTTGATGAGAAATTTCCATGTGTTCGCATGCAGTGCTATGTCCAGTTTGGAGATAATGGAGCAGATATCCAGCAAGCTGTGAATCACTGGGGAAGATGAAAAAATATATTCAGTGAAGTGAGGACCACATTGAAGGTATACTAGCACAGTAATTGACAGGCTTGATAAGTGAAACACTGAGATTTATACATATATGATAATTGTTTATGCACACCTGTAACAATGTCTGAGACCTCCTCCTCTGAGGCACTGCTGTCAAGGGAGATACTGTCTAACAGCTCCAATAAACCTTTCTGAAGGGAATATGCCTCTTTGAAGAGTCCTTGCAGCAGGTCAGCCACCAGGGACAGACGACCACAGTAAATCCCCTCACTCGCCTGTGGACATCATTCAGCTGATTACTCCAATTGTTGTTTTAATTAACTGTTGACTTTTTAATGGATTTAATACTTTTGGTAGTCAAAGATGGAATAAACAAGAAAGTTATGAACTGCATAATTACTATATTTTTTAGACTCTGACCCATTCAAATTCTAAACAAATACATTTGGAATTTACTACATTAATTCAACAAATGGAATGCACTTTTTAACATTAACCTAATTTGTCATGACTCGTGTTTTCTCATTACAGACTCTGTTTAACTGTACAGACCTTGCAGTGTTCAAAAGTTTCCCTCAAGACTTTCAGGATACAAGTAGGTAAGGATCGGATAGAATCCAGGTCAGGAGCTTCCTCAAATGAGCCAACATGACGAACGCATGTAGACAGTGCATCAATTACCTGCATCATAGCCTGAGGCAGACCACAGGATCATATTAAAATATAGGTCAACGGTGAAATGAGAACAACCTTTTGTAGACAATATATTGTACAACATACCTGTAAAGTACTTTTGTACCATCTAAAATGGATTGCATCATACTAATAAAGTTAGCTATGATAACAGTACCTGAAGAATGTTCCTTAATGAGGCACATAGTTCAGTGTTTTGACTGGACAGCCCTCCAACTTGGTCTGAGAGTTCTTTCATCATGCTGCCGAACACTGCCACAGCCTGCAGGCATTTAAAATGAAGAAAATGACAGCAACATTAAGAAAGGCAATGCAAACTAAATAAAAATGATGCATTAATTCACACGAAACATAATTTTTCAACTATTCTACAAATCACAAGAAAAAGCACACATCCAGTGTTGAAACTTGAACACTGAGAGAGTCATGTCTACAGGTGTCAACAAAAAAAAAGAACGGGAATATCAGCTCCCTTAAAAATTAACACAAAGTGCAAAGTTGAAATCACTGTGTAAATGATTATATCATCCACTGCATCCACTCACTCCACAAGGACTAGTGAATGTATTCATATACTAGGTTTACCTTTGGTAAGATCTTGGAGAAGCACTCATCCTCCAGCTCTGATAAACCAATATGCGGAAGGAACATGTCTGTAATTATCTTCAGTATACCTGTAGGTATGTTGTGTTTTTAAGACATGTATTACTAAATCACAATTACTGTCCAAAAAATAATTTGTTAATTCAGAAATTTAATTTAGAAAACTTACGTATATGCTCATCCCAGCTTTCTGATTTGTGCTGCAAGGAGTGTCAACAGTTAAGAAATACCAAAAGCATTGTAACAAATAGCTCTCCTTTCAATTCTCAGGATTGCAATTATAATGTGTAGTACAAAGAGTACACTAAAAGGTGGTGGTGATAAAGATGCCAAGATTAATTTTAAAAAACAAGAAAATGTTTATATTTCAATAATATTAACTGGCTTTTTATATAATTTATAATTATATAAAAATATAAAAGAAAAATAATAAAGAAAATTCTTCAGTGGTAGAGATATTGTGTAGTTTGTCATCTGGATCTCACTGGGCTGGACACTGGCCAATTGTATGACGCTATGAGCCGTGATGAGGCGGATATGCAGACATAACGCAGAAATGCGGACATAACGCTTGAAAGGATATGTTGAGTTTTGGCAGGACAGACTTGAGCTCCTGGCGGCAGGTTTCCTGACTCCACTGCACCACCTCGTCCAGGAGAGAAGTGTTGGTCTGGGACATGATGACAGCGGTCACCGGGGAGGAGAGTGGAGTCAGGACAGCGGTCCAGGCGACTGAAGGGTTTCACAACAATGTAACCAAGTGACTCACTCGAAGATAAACACAATGCTTTTGCCCAATACCTCTGACTAAATAGCTGCTGCAAAAAAAGAGGTCGCTTTCTGTGAGAACGCACGTTAGCTTGTGCGCTCCATACAGTAGGATTAGCAAAAACATTTAACGCTACCGTGATTCATTTGGATAACTTGTGGCTTCTTACCATAAACGCGACACTGAATCCTGTGTACAACGGTACGAAACTAATACAAACTCACTTAGTTTGCTTTTAACTCCTCCATTAAAAAGCCAATTAACGACTAAAATACAGACTGGGGAGCTAGTAGTGAACCGGACTGTGTGCAAACATACCCCGCGCGGTTGTTTGAATCGGATGTGACGTTGTAGCCAAACGTACCCAATAAACTTCACTCTGATTTGTTGAAATATTAATCGTCAAAAAGGTTGACCAATTGGAGTAACGGGT
Source organism: Trinectes maculatus (assembly GCA_016785345.1). Taxonomy (NCBI): domain Eukaryota; kingdom Metazoa; phylum Chordata; class Actinopteri; order Pleuronectiformes; family Achiridae; genus Trinectes; species Trinectes maculatus. The sequence goes on from JAFBJQ010040714.1 coordinate 356,192, forward strand.
GACTGCAAAACGCTGAAAATAACAACCGCTCATCTGACACAATAGGATTATGAGAATGAGAAGAGAAAAAGTAAAATATGTCATGTTTTACATGCCCCCTGGGCCTGTACATTTTAAAACAATGAAAATATATGGTTATATTTATTTGTACACACAGAATGCCACACATTCTTATTAGAGATTGGAATATAATTAAAAAATACCAGCAACTATCCAATTATCAATAAAATTAATTCAGTTTTTGTGAGTTTTGCAATTGACATAGCTTTATAAAAGTTTGGATTTCAATAACGAACTCAGAAACTGACTTTCATGGGGAACAATTAGGGAACACAATAAGAGTAGGCCTAATAATCAGGGTAGACTGCCAAGGTTTTGGTTTGGTTTCTTTTTGGAGTGAGCAAAACACATTACCACTGTTTGTATAATTCTGCAGCAGGGGTTTCCTGGTGATAAACTCTGTCAAAGTGATAAAATGGACTGTAGCATGGATAAGCACTGGAAATATAAACTTCCTGGTTCCATGTATGGAGAGTGAATTCAGAATATATTCTGAACTTTTCTTGCAATAAGGTATAATGATAAAATTAATGATTTTTTTTCCTCCTCAATCTACTGTCAATACCTCAGCATGACAAAAACAAGAACGTTTTTGCAAGTATGTTAGAAAGAAGAGATTGAATTATTGAAGTGACAATATTCTGACCTCCTGCTGTGACACTGATGTTGCGCAGGCAAGTGTAAGTGCCATTTCTGAAGGAAACCAGGCCCCTGTTCATTATCAACCACCAATTCCATAGAAAATTGGTGGTTGATGAGAAAGGTGTGGTGAAAGCATGGTGTTGGCACGAGGTGGATTTTTCAGTATTAGGGACAGGGATATACTGGCCAGGGACAGCAGAAACGACCACAGTAAAAACCTGGTCCAGATTGCTCAGGATTTGCCACAGCCTCAAGGCAAATTGCAAATTACTTTAAATGGTTTAAAGTAAACGTTTGAATATTTATGTCCATACTTTAAAAAAAAAATGTAATTTTTTAAATTTAAATTTTGGGGGGATTGTGCATGGATTGCTGTGTGGAAAATGTATTCTAACAATGTTAGCATTGAAGCATTGACAAAATAAATATGAAACCTGTGAAGGGGTGTGAAACATTTCTGAATGCGCCAACCATATACAGTATAGTACACACTATTTTTATACATTGTACTTCACTCAACATCAACAAAGTCTGATTTGTCAAGATGTTACAGTAAATTACTGTGATGTTTAGGATTGTATTTAAATGAGTGAAGAGTGATATTTCCTTACGGAGACTGGAGTTTCTGTTGGCAGACTGACTCCACAGTCCGTCTGTTTATCTATTGTTTCATGGATAAGATCTTGAGCACTGGAGTAATGCACTATGGCGCTGCTGCTCCTTTGTTTCCCAACAGCCTGAGGTGTTAGCTACAGCTGCTACAGGAAAAGACCAACTTCTTTTCTAGGAAACGGGACTCTCTTGGTACTTCTTACCTCTCTTTAAATACAATATGATGCACTTAATAGTTTATACAATATGCTTACACTTGAAGGAACATATAAAATATATTTTCTGTATTTATTATATTTATACACATATACATATGCATATACTTATACATATACAATATGACAATACAATATTTAATATACTTTACACACAGATTTTGTATCAATGTTTTGCACCGACATCTTGCACAGGCAGGTGGTCTTTTCTCACTGGGATTATAACAAAGGCCTCATGATGACAATGACTGTTTGAAAATTGGTTTTAGATAAGTCTAACATTTCTCATAAAAATCATTAAGCTCCTACTTTACCTTGTGTTTTCCAAGAAGAGGGCTAAATCTAATATTCCCTCCTGGGCTGACCTCCCTGTTTGTATATAATAGAAAGGTTATCAGTAGTCAGGAAACTGGCTCTAGAGGAGGAAGGAGGAAAGTGGAAGGAGGTTTGCTTTTTTCTTTTTCTTTCTAAGGTCACAGAGTAACTGGCCAAACGCAGTTGGAATTAGTTTCTATGTTAGGTGCGCTGATGAGGTCAAGGTGAAAGGAGCTCGACGCCGTGTGTTTGCAGTGTCTTATTCTGTTCTTTTCATCTGCAGAGTCTTGCGCCACTCTTCCATTCAGTGTGGGGGTTTTTTCTGTAACTCACCAGGATGGTGAGTCAGAGGTTAAAAATTATATGAGCAAGAATGTTTTTTTATATACAGATTATATACTGTAAAGATCTGATCAGACCCATGTGGAAAACCCAGAGGAAAAGGATGTAGACTCTTATAATATGGACACGGATATGATGGGAATAATGCCCACGACATACACGACCTATTTTGGGCCTTTGTTGGCCTTTGATGGCCTTTGTTGTACTCTTATGTACAAGTTTTCAAAGCGAATGGCAGATATTATTTTTTATATATATATATTCAGCACCTTTAAGTACCTATAACAGTTCTGTGTAGATCTGTTTTGAAAATGCTGATTCTGAACACAGGTTATGCGATTTAGACATTTAAATGCCCCATGGCCAGTTCTTAAGTTGTAGCTGTTTACATTTGTGTCATTCAAATGACGCCTTGAATATCGACTGCGTCACCCCTTGTTCTTTGTCGCTGATGATGCTTCTTCGTGACTTTGGGTTGCATGTTTAGGGTCGTGAATTTGTGACATAAAGCATATGATCTCTTTGTGATGGATAATAATGTAAAAAATTCAATAATGTTATGGGAGGTGATTTGGTACAGACATATATCTTGACATGAATTGAATATTTTCTTTTGTGAGAGCTTTTAGAAAAGGTTGACAGTGGGTTGTATGTATACTGACTCTGTAACAGTGCTCGGTAAAATGCTTAGTAAAAATTAACTGACTGTCTGTAATCTGAGTATACCTATTATTCTCTTTGATTTTTAGCTTCCTGACTTTTTACTACAACAATTGGCAACATTGCATTCCCATTACAGAATTTAGTTTCAAGCTTATCTTTACTTGGAATTACACACAAGTGAAAGCCCCTCTTATCTGTTATTAACAAGATACTTTCCCTCAGGATAACAGGATGTGTTATTTATTCCAACTGGTCCACCCCTTCCTGTATGTACTTTACGCTTGGCACATGGCTTCCAATTCAATTAGGCCAAATCAAGGGGATGACAGGGGGGGTGACTTCAACTTTGATAACTGACATTAATAAAAATCTATTTTATCTAAATCTTTAATATAAATCTATAAATTTAGGAACTTTGTGTCATAATGTTATCATTTGCTTTCAACAAATCCAGAGCGAACACTTAAGTGCAGAATGGTGTATTTGAGTTATATGGTGTTTGTACAGACAGGTCAAAACATAACTCTGGTTTATGACTTTTAAACTTATAAATAAAAGGGATATGTCTGAAACGCAATGCAGGTTTTCATCTATTTTTTATCATCGGACCAGGTGATGTCATAGCCGCTGAAGGCAGTCTTCAACTTCTCCACTGATACAGAATGGTCTGCTTTGCCAAAGCCCTGGAAAATCAAAACGCACGATTAATACATCATCGGAAATATTGCTGGGAACTGAATCCGTCTGCAGTGACAGCTTACAGTCGACTCTCCAAACACCCTTAGTTTTTTATCATGGCTGTTGTGCTCAATCTTCCCTCCTCCCAGGCATTTGCTCTCCAGTCCCAAGGCCTCCAGAGATGGCCCGACCTTCTCATATATGTGATCTGTAAATTAAATTAGATATAAAATAATCAGGTTTAGTTACAGAACAGTCAAATATTGACACCTAGGTATGACAGGTGTCCCATCTGCGTGGTCTGTTGATTATTTATGCACAATGCACAAACTGTATGCACGTATGCACACACACACACACACACACACAAAGTGCAATGGGTCAAATCAGCCCATGCAGCTGTGAAAACGCGCTGACGCACTTACTGTGATACTCTGCACTTTTCGTGCCTCGCACTATGTCTTTGTGCGCACCGCCATCTTTCACTTTCACTCTGACCAGTATGTACTTAAAGGTTCCGTCTGGATCGATCTCCACGTCGGGGACTTGAGCCAGAGCGTCTGCCATGGTTCCGGCAGCTCTCACACTCAGGCCAGTCACAGGTATGACTCTGGACAAGACGACAGACAACATGGTGCGTTCTTTATTTGGATCATCGCCTCTCCGTCTTAAAGAGACAGGCCATTACTGTGCGGGAGACAACTGCGCCAGTGCGCACGCTGGCGACCCCACGTGTCCGCAGGACGCAACTGATAAAAACCAATCATACGACGTCGTTAACAGAGAGACTAGCAATAATAACCTGTCCACTTTGACCCCTTGGAAACCTCTTATCTACTACTTTTCTTGATTTGCAATTTTTTTTAATTGAAGGAAGAGTGTTTTCGTCTGGTGACATGGATAGGAAAAAAATATAATAATATTTATAAAGCCGTCACCACGAGAGCATATTCCGTGGCCATGACTTGTGTAATAAGAATTAATAAGTCGTGGCCACACATTAATAACTCTTAATTAAGACTTATTCACGGATTTTTTTTCCATCACCAGACGGGCCCTGTAGTTTTTGCCTCAAGGGTCTCAACCTCAGAGACAAACATCTCACCAGGAAGCAGTTTTCAGCTGAATTACGCCAAATAAAATGCCAAAATTTTGAGTTTCAATTACTTTTGGTCTTAAAATATTGTTTATTGATTACAATTTAAAAACAAAGTGCAATCAAAATATTATAAGTGTTTTATTATTCCATACAAATGTGATTAATGTAGCGTTGGTGGTATAGTGGTTAGCATAGCTGCCTTCCAAGCAGTTGACCCGGGTTCGATTCCCGGCCAACGCAAAAGCCTTTTTGAAGAGGCTTAAAAGTCGGGCTTTGGACCAAGAGGCTTTGTACCCAGAGGTCGCCGGTTCGATTCCCAGCTCAGCTGAAAATTTGGGTGATGCGCCACCATCCCGGACCAGGTCTAACAAGCTTGGGTATGTGAGGTTGCTGGTTTGCACCCCAGATTGGCCAGAAATCGGGAGAGGCGCCACCATCTGTCCACCACCTTTGGCCCTTGAGCAAGGCCCTTAACCCCCAGAACTTGATCCCCGGGCGCTCCTTGTGGTGTAGCCTTCTGCTCTGCATGTGCATGTCAATAGTTTGTACTAACTGTATGTTGTGTACTATGCATGTGTAGAAAATTAATTTCCCCATGTGGGGACTATTAAAGGTGTTTCTTATTTCTTCTTCATTTAAACAGCATTTGCTGACAGATGTTCTTGTCAGACATAAACGTTTCTCCCCCAGGTCTTCCTGTGCAATGAGCTCACTGGAGAGTTTATAATATGTTTATGTGGAGGATGTGGCAGTTAAAGAGGCGTCAAGTAACAATGGCTACTGTCTAGTGTGGCAGGTCAAAGAGGAAGGACATGAACTGTCACTTCCAGAAACCCCTGCTTCAGCGCCAAACATTTCCTTTCCCTGGATGCTCATTAGAAAAGCCAGTAGGAATGCATGTTTGTCGCCTCAGCATTGTTTTTATACGACTCTTTCTTCTTTTGATGCGCACATCCTTTGACAGGGCATGTCCATAACCTTTAAGAAAAAGTCAGCCGCCACTTTGTTCTTCACTTTGTTCTTCACTTTGTTACGTAACAGTCTCTCATGTCCTAAAGTTTCTTTTTGGTGGGCTAACGCTATATTTATATTTCATTCATTTTATTGATTAAAAGTAATATTTAGAACTTTATCAACAATAAAAAATTAACATTCTATGTAAAATGTCATATCATTTAAAATGTAACTTATGTGAAACCACTATTTCTACATTTACAGATTATTATTAAAGTCACGTCAGTGTATAAGCAGCCATAGTTTATTGAGCTACAGTCACTTCTAATTACTTACTTAAAACTTATTATCATCTAAAACATAATATTTTATGAGTTATATAAATAAAGCATATTAAAATTAAAATCCATGTTAAATCATTGATTGATTGATTGATCTGACTGATTAAGTTAACATACTAACTTTCCACATATAACAATGATATTAATATTACTTGATGAACATTTTAACAGGAAATTCTTCCTAAAAAGGAATTTTTGGCTTCTAAGTCCGGACATAAAAAAAAGAAAGGGAAAGTTTCCGAGACCCCCAGCGGGGTTGCATAGAAGAGGAGCGGGAGTGTGGGGATTTCCATTATAAACACAACTGTGACGAGAGCTTCCAGGAAACATGGACCCGGCTGATTAGTGTAGTATAAAAGCAGGCACATCAGGACTTCAGCCTCAGAACAAACCCTCTCATCGTCTGCCTGAGACTAAACAAACACACAAGGTCTCCTGTAGGTTAGAAGACACATCTCTTGTCATGGTAAGTATATAGGTAATAGTTTAGATGCAGATGTCTTACTGCTCAGTTTGCTTGTGATCAGTGTTATCAATCCATCTTATTTATTTCTGCTGAATTTTGACAGGCAATCTACTTTGGATTACTTCAGAACCATGGACCTAAGACCTGTTACCCATGGATCAGCTTCATTCTTCTCTATTCAAGTATGTATTCATAAAAGAAGATATTTTGAATGTATATATTTTTTTAAATCCATGTTTGTTAGTCTATATATCAATATCTTCTTTCTTCCATCCTCAGTGCTCTGCATGTGGACTAACGTCGAGTGCTGGTCTTACTTTTACTCTAACGACACCATGGATTGGCAACAGGCAAGAGCCTGGTGCAGGGAGCGCTACACAGATATGGTGGCCATCCAGAACCAGGAGGAGATCGGGCATCTCAACAGCTGGCTCCCCAAGAGAGACACCTACTACTGGATTGGGATCCGCAAGATCAATGGTGTCTGGACCTGGGTGGGCACCAACAAGGCTCTGACAGCAGAAGCAACCAACTGGGCAAAGGGCGAGCCAAATAATGGCAAGAATGTATTCCGCAGGAGCGAGAATGAGGACTGTGTCGAGATGTACATTCAAAGGGAGAACCAGCCCGGCAAGTGGAATGATGAGCGGTGTGGAAAAAACAAGACAGCTCTGTGCTACACAGGTGAGCGAGAGTTTGGGATCAGGACGCAATAAGTGTTTCTTTTAGCTGCTTTATTAAAAAGCCCAGATAAATGATTTATTCTTCTTTCCCCAGCTGCCTGCAAAAACGACTCCTGTCTCTATGGCGACTGTGTCGAAACCATCAACAGCCACAGGTGTGCTTGTTTCGCCGGCTTTTATGGGGAGAAGTGTGAGCAAGGTAAGATGAACCTTTTCTTATGTACAAATGAAGTTTACATCACTTTGTGTCACTTTACAGTCCGTACTAACTGCATCTCGCTTCCTCTGTTGGCAGTTGTCAAGTGTGACAAAGAGGAGGTGACGGTCCCACACAAAGGAAGCGTAAATTGCACTCACAAGTATGGCAACTTCACCTATAGCTCCTCGTGCGAGTATTCGTGCGAGCCAGGATACCAGCTGAGCATGTCCAGACCCCTGAGATGCACCGAGTCACAACAGTGGTCAGAGAAGCCTCCGACATGTGAACGTGAGTTTAGTGCATTGCAAACCTGTAAAAATAAACAGCAGAAATTTCCATAGTAATGGGGCCTGATGTAATGTGTTTTTTTTTTTTTTTTGGCCCTATTGTAAACAGCAATCCAGTGTCCGGAGCTGTCTCATCCAGTAGGAGGCTCAATGAACTGCTCCAAGCCTCTGGGCCAATTCAGGTACCAGTCCACATGTGTGTTTACCTGTGACGCTGGTTTTGTACAAGTTGGTTCCCCATCTGACACTCTGCGATGTGACGCATCAGGAAGCTGGAATGCCTCACAGCCATCTTGCGCTGGTAAGCTCCTACAGTTTTGTTGTTGTTAGTTTTTTTTTTTTTGTAACTTTAGGGAACTTATTGTTTTCATGAGTTTTACTTTCACCAAAGCCTGCTGCTGACCTCCTGTGTTGCCCTTTGTTTCACAGCTGTCCAATTAGAGAACGGCTTCGTTAGCTGCAGGCGTGCAGAAATGAGCCCCGTCTACGAAAACACCTGTACCTTCAGATGTGGCCCTGGCTACCGCCTGGAGGGGGCGAGCTCGTTGACTTACACGTCAGCAGCTGAGCTGAGTGAAAGAATGCCCCGCTGTGAAGGTGAGGACACACTTTACATATGGTCAAACACCTTTTGTAAAGTTTATTAGTGTGCTCCGTGCATTTGTGAAAAACAAACCGAATGTAATTTTTGTTTTTTTTACTTTTCCTATCTTAGCAATCACTTGTCAGAAACCAGAAGGAGGCGCTCACCTGATCCCCAAATGCAGCGACTCGTCCACTGAACTGCGCCCGGGCTCCACCTGCAGCTTCACCTGTGCAACAGGCTTTCAACTGCAGGGAGCGGACATTATTCAGTGTTCAGATGATGGGCAGTGGAGTGTGGCTGTACCTGCCTGCAAAGGTACTCAAGCATATTTAAACATAAATCCCTAAATACAATACTACTGTACATACATTGTCTATTTGTATGGGATTTTATGTGATGCTATGTTGTGACATCTCTTTCATCTTTCTTTTGTAGCTATAGAATGTCCTGCTCCTGAGGTTCCAGCGAATGGCCAGATCAGCTGCAGCCTTCCTCTGCCCTCATCTGCTCCTGCTGAAACCTACCATCCGCCTGCTACGTCGTGCACCTTTAGCTGCGATGTAGGCCACGAGCTCCAGGGTGCACTTAGCACGCAGTGTGAACATACAGGCCAGTGGACCTCCTCACCGCCAAACTGCACAGGTATACATATGTACCTTCTGATAAACAATAATAAAGTCTTCTTGATCCACAGGGGACATTTAAAAGCTAAATTCTCACTCTCTTTTCCAACAGTTATAAGTTGCCCATTGCTCGTGGCTCCTGAAAATGGTTTCATCAACTGTTCAGAGGGTGGGCCAGTATACAACTCTGAGTGCTCCTTCAAATGCAGTCAAGACCACGCACTCAATGGCCATGAGCTGCTGACCTGTGACCATCATGGCAACTGGACTGGACAAACACCCACCTGTCAAGGTACAACAAAGACACCGGAATAAATGTGATATGAAATTCAAATGCAAACCCAAGATTCAAAGACAAGTTTTTTGTGTTTAATAATAAATGTGTATAATTCATGTTTCATATGTCTCCCCAGCTTCCCCATCTAAGTTCACTGCTGTTGTCTCTGGTGTGGCAACAGGGGGCACTCTGTTAAGTGGTCTGTCTCTTGCCATTTGGATCCTGAAACGACTGAAGCAGAAAAAAGACATATTTGAGCTGAACAGGTAAGATGAGCATTTATTAGAACGCATTTCTTAAATCACACATTTAAAAAAAATGCAGTACTAATCTTCTTCTTTTGTTTTTTTTCTAACAGCAACTCCGACATAGAGGCCCCTCCACAGGTCTACAGAAACAGCATTGACAGCCTCATATAGGACATACAATGACAGTTTGAAGATATCTGTAAATCATTTGTCATTGTATCTTTATGTTTGTTAACAGGGCGAATCGGTGCATCCGCTGTGTAATTTGTACTTGTACAATATTTCCTCCCAAGGAGGATTTTATATTGAACTTATTGTTCTCGAACTTTATGAAAGTGATGGAAGAACTGTGCCATCCATGTTTTTGAAAAAATGTGACATAACATTAGGGATGGGCCGTTGTGTTATTGCAGTATTGTGAATAATTTTGCCATGATGACTTTAGTATTTATGTACTATTTATTTAATGAAGTGATAAATAATATTTATGTATGTTGAAAGCAGCGCTAATATTAAAACATGAAAACATCATCTGCTGTTGTGTTTTTTTATTCATCTTCCGGCATCATGACCTATTCGACCTCTGACTTGTCTGTTCAAATATAAACACATTTTGCTTTGTCACTACACTGCAACACCAGGACAAATGTTCATTTATCAAAGTATACAAACAACCTCTTCCTATTCTCACACTTGTTACTATAACATTTGCGCTGATGTGGCAGAAAAACATATTTTATTACAGGGATCAAGGAAGAACTTGACAAACATGACACAGACCTCTTATCTGTCTCCATCACCTCCACTACAGGGGTCAGGACAAAGCACACAAACGAGGAAGGAGTATATTGCCGGGGTAATCTGTTTTGGTGATCATCACCATTGTTTTTACTTCAGTGAGTCCCCTGAGTCAGCACTTTTATGGACACAGAAATAGATCTGCTATCTCTACGTCAGACTAAAGGTGAGATAAAGTGGGCATTCATAAATTAATCATACAACAGGATGCAGAGCGGCTGTGTCACTAGAAACCATCCATATATCCATATGTAAGACAAATTATAACTGGGTGTTATGTACAGTCAGTGCAAGACCTATTTTGAGCTCCTTTTAATCAGCTGCAAGGATGATTTCAAAAAGCCATTTAGATGATCACAATATTAGTGATGGCTAAAAGCATAGAAGCAGCCAGGAAAATGCAATTGATTCAGATTTGTTTTTAGTTTAGCGATTATTTTCATGAGTGAGAGAAAAATCTGCCACTGACTCCACCTTTACCAAAAGCGAGCACATTTCCCAGAAAGGTCAGATCCAGTATAATAAGCCATGAAGTCAGTCCTTAAATCAATCATTCATCACTTACATTCACGCTGCACAGTAAACATCCAGGTATTCTGCAATAACGTGGAGCTGAATAGCCAAAGAGAAATTTAAAAGTCCGACACTGCATGAGCGCACTGGCATTTACTCACTGACTGCTGTGGTATAACTATGAGTCTGATGTAAAGACTAAAACTCAGATTTAATTTTTAATTGCCTTTTAACTAATTAGAGGACATCTTCCTCCATACTTTAGAAGACCGATTCTGGTTAAGTAGTTTGTTTCCTGTTCACTTTTTTTTCTCTCTTGTTTTTCTCTTGTTTTTGATGATATTCACTGTTTGGACAGAAAGGTTGGCCACTCACTAAAAATGAAGTGGATACTAATCCTCCTCCTTGGTGAGTACTTCTGTTTTAATATTAAAGTAAAAATACATATGACAGGACACATATTAAAACTGTGCATTAACTCTTTCACATCTGATGGTGTCATCCATTTATCCTATTAGGTTGGTCCTTGGCTCAAACTACTTTCAGCTGGACATATCATTACTCAGCTAACACCATGAATTGGACTCAGGCCCGGCAGTATTGCCAGACCAATTACACAGACATGGTGGTCATCCAAAGCCAGGAAGAGAATGACTATCTGGTCTCCGTGCTGCCAAACAGACCTAGTGGACCATATTATTGGATTGGAATCACCAAAAACCATGTGAATGATACCTGGACCTGGGTTGGGAATAACAGCACATGGATTGGTAATGCATCATGGGCAGAGAATGAGCCCAACAACAACCACAACAACGAGTTTTGTGTGGAGATCTACGTCAACGATGGAAAAAACCGAGGGAAGTGGAATGACGAGAAATGCAGAGATAATAAATACTCAGTTTGTTATGAAGGTATGTTTTATTTTAACGTGTTCTGTCACAGTCTCAAAAGCAGTGGGAGTTTAAGTATTTATGCGCTTTATGTTGTCAGCCCAATGTGACGCAACGTCATGTGGCAGGGGAAAATGCCAGGAGATCATAAAGAACATCACCTGCCACTGTGAACCTGGCTTCACTGGAGACAGGTGTCAAACAGGTGAGGAGTGAGCCAGTCAACAGTTACTGTGTCACGTCAATTAACAATTAACAATTAACAGTAAGCAGGGTTGTTTACAGTTTTTTTTTCTTTTGCCCCTTATTGCCAGTCCAACCTGCTTTTCACACGCTTATCCAAAACCTTATTATTATAAGACTTCATTTTTAAGACAAGCGACATAGTCTTCCAAAGAATACCATCCACTGTGATTCACACAGCTCTTCTTAAGAAGATTCTTTTTTCGGACAGCGCTCTGACAGGGTCATCATAAAGACCTCATCTGCTTCCTCCGTTTCCTTAGGTCAGACAGAGGGCCGCGCTCAAAACACAGAAAACACTTACATCAGCTTGTATGTGGTCGTTTAAATAACAATGAAAAACAAGCCCGTCGCACATACGATAAATGCATGGCTCTTAATCTTTAACCCGCGTGTCTCTGCAGCTGTGGTGTGCCCCCATCTGCCTCAGGCTGACAATGGGGATTTTAGCTGTTCGGATGGAAACCAGACGTTTAACTCAACCTGTCAACTGAAATGTCACCTGGGCTTCCTGCTGACAGGCTCGCCAACCATTACCTGTGGAGCCAATGGGGACTGGATTGGGCCAAGACCGATTTGTACAAGTAATTATTTTATATTATGTAAGTTAAAAAAAAAAAGTCTTGTTATGTTAATAATGCAGCAGAAAAATATCACAGTGTCATGTGTTATGGCATAATAAAGGACCTGCTTGTATTTTCTCAGGCTATAAACACGCTCTTTTGGCTGTGGCCGGGTGCGGAGCGTTCGCTGCCTGCTGCTGCATCTGTTTTTGCTGGATGAAACGCAGGAAAAGTCAGTGTTTCCCAATGACACACATTATAGCACACTGAAATAAGCGATGCGACACAATCTCATTGCAACACCTCAATAGTGACCCGTTTGTCTGTTCTTTTCTCACAGGAAAGAAACTTGCCCAAGCGAGGTCAGTGTCGAAATTGGACATTGGCACACAGCGCCACCACCCACCATCATGATCAACATTTTTAATGTTCACAATTTTGAAAAGTCAATTTACAAAAGTGTCAATCTGCTTGTCCTGCATAGGTGTCCTGAAGACGCGACAGGTCCATCCAGTGGAGTGCATGGATAAAGGACGCCTGGAATCTTGTTTATGTTTTATTAAAACAAACAGTGACCTATATGCATTTACCGCATACTTTACTTATTATACTTATTTAATGCATGTAAATTATTTTGATATTGTTAATTAATAAACCTACAGTCCCCTGACTGCAGGGGTTATATCCCCAAATATGTTGCATACATTTATTGAAGTATTTAGTAAAATGCATGCATTTAAAGCATAATTTGAATATACTACATAAAAAGTTTGTGTGTATTTTTTGTGATGCTTTGTCAGACCATGAATCTGTACCCTCAAAGCATGCTGTTCATAACCCGAACCATACCCATATCTGTTGTATCTTTGATAAACGAGGATACATCTAATTCAATAAAATATATTAAATGCATTTGCTTGCTGTATGAGCATGCGTGTGTGTGTGTGTGTATGTGTGTGTGTGTTTTCTGGAGTGTGGTGGGTGGCACAGTGCTGCTGCCCTTCCTGAAAGGAAGTTATGGTAAAAGTGATTACAAAATAACTGAAACACTCCCGAAACCACAATTGATACAGCGTTTACATTGATCATGGAGTGAATGCCACAACAACAATACACAACTGGATAAAGATCAGATGGTAAGACCTGTGTACTTTACTTTCTTGCTATACATTCATACGTGAGTGTTGACATTCTAATACAATTATGCATAAATAATGCATAAATTATTTTTTTTTCCAGATGTCTCAAAATTCAATTAACACTAGACATAGTCTGCATCACAGGATGCTGATAGCTGCACTGATTGTGTTCACCCAGGGTAAGTTTTCATAATCCTACAAACATCAAGCTCTTTGCTTCACCAGTTCAGTGTTATCTGATTATCCTTTAACCCAATCCTAGACCTGAGCAGCAGAGGGGGAGCACAGGCATGGACCTACAACTACAGCATCAGTCCAAACCTGAGGTGGCTTCAGGCCCGCCAGTGGTGCCGGCAGCATTTCACGGACATGGTGGCCATCCAGAACCAGGAACAAACCAACTTTCTCAACAATCTGTTGCCATATAACCCAAATTATTACTGGATAGATGTACGCAAGGTGGCTGGAGTGTGGAGCTTTGGGGAAACCAACGAGAGTGTGCCTGAGGGTGTCCAGAACTGGGCTCAAGAGGAGCCAGATAGCATAGTGGGTCAGGACTGTGTGGAGATTTACATTAAGAGAGACAAAGACACGGCCAAGTGGAACAATGAAAAATGTCTAAAAGAGAAGGGCGCCATCTGCTACTCAGGTAAATCACTCTTAATTTAGAGTAAAGGTAGGACGCATAGTTTGACCATGGACTTATTATTGCATGGTGTCTTTGTGTATGTGCGCAGCCTCATGTGTGCAGGATTCCTGCAGTGCTCATGCAGACTGCGTAGAGACTGTAGGAAACTACACCTGCCAGTGCCATCCTGGTTTCTTTGGGCCACGTTGTGAGGAGGGTGAGTAAATAATACTAATAATACTATCTATCTATCTATCTATCTATCTATCTATTATTTCTATCTATACTTATTTCTTTGTATTTATTTTTTTTTAGCCATTGCATGCAATCCCTTGCCAGATCCAGAACAAGGTTCTCACCACTGTTTCGATCCCCATGGATCGAACCGTTTCAACTCTTCCTGCCTGTTCCACTGTGAACTTGGCTTTCGCTTGGTAGGCGTGCCGCGACTGGTTTGCCAAACCAGTGGACAATGGAGCCATGATGTTCCTCTGTGTCAGGGTATGGGCACTAAACAGTGATAAAGTCGCTGAAAGCGATTGTTTCAGGTGTGCAAGTCGCAAGGAAACTCATTTTTTTCCACTTTGTAGCCGAACAGTGTCCCGTTCTGAACCACACCAGCAGCGGCGGGGGGCGTCTGAGCTGCAGTCACCCCATCGCACCTTACAGCTACAACTCCACCTGCGAGGTCAGGTGTGACGAGGGCTATGAGCTCAGCGGAGAGGGCCAGCTGCACTGTGACCACACTGGCCAGTGGACAGCCAGTGTCCCAGCATGCACAAGTAATCTGTCTTTCCTCTGACTTTATAGTGAACTCAACCTGATCAAAAATGTAATTTTATATATATATTTGGTTTATGGTTTTCTGTGAAGCCCTATCTGAACGTTACTTTTGAAATACCTTTAATGCAACTTCCTTTGTTGTATTACCCCTCCACTCAGTGTGCAGTCATATCCTGTACAGACTGGGTGGCAGAGCAGAGGCCGGTCACACCTTTCACCACTTCACCTCACACTCCTTCATATCTGCTTCAGACAAACAATAGTTTTTGATTTACTGTTGCCATGCAGTTGCTGTTTTCCTCGACTGCAAATCGCGTCAGCAGGAATCGCACCACCACCTCATGCTCTTGATACGTGTATGTGGTTTGAACTGGCTTTGTGTGATATCTCTATTCCCCAACAGTCAAAAAGTGCTCCCCCATTCTCCTTCCTGTTATGGGCAACATGACATGTGTGGATGCTGTGGAGCCTTTTTCTTTTGGCTCACAGTGCAACTTCACCTGCCAGGAAGGCTACTACCTGAAAGGAGACCGTACAACCACCTGTCTGGCATCAGGACAGTGGAGCAAACCTACACCCTCATGTACAGGTGGATCTACGTGTGATTTCTACAGCGATTCTGTTGCTACTGCTACTGTTTACTGAGTACTCATGAGTTATCGTGCATCTCCAGTGGTACAATGTGACAGTCTGGAGGCACCACCCAACGCTGCCTCCATGCAGTGCCAGCACCCTGTAGGAGTCTACAGCTACGGCTCAACGTGCACGGTGCTGTGTGCAAGGGGATTCGATCTGATTGGCACAAACAGGACAAAATGTTCTCCACTGGGAAACTGGAGTCACATACTTCCTGTCTGCCAGGGTATGACCACAGATGAGTAAATAATGTAGTGTGTAGATAAGGATCAAGTATGATGAAAACAAATACCTCACAGTTTGTTTCCATGACCTCTGAACAGTCTGTGATTGATCGTCCCCTGTCTGTCGCCCCCCCCTCAAGCCAAGAGGTGCAATCCCATAAGTCCTCCCTCTCACGGCTCCCTTTCCTGTTTCGACCCAAATGGTTCCTTCAGTTTTGGTTCTCGTTGCACATCGGCCTGCGACGAGGGTTTTCTCCTGAATGGGACGGCTGACACAGAGTGCACCTCTCTGGGCACATGGAGCAGAGCAATACCCTCCTGTCTTGGTAATAAATCATAATATGTACGTACGGCGCTGTGATAAAGTAGTTTACAAAAAGTTGTTTGTCACAAATGTTTCAGATCATCAAACAAATTTTAATATCAGACAAAAATAAGATGAGTTAATACAACAAGTGGAAAAACAGCTGTGCAAACCAACCTGGCCCTATGTGAAAAAGTAATCCCCATCCTCGTTAAATCATGATTGCACTGTGATTGACCAGATCTTTTGGAAAGCTGCGTTCAATTTCACTTCACGCCCACACCTGATTACCACCAGACGTGTAGAATCAAGAAATCACTTCAACAGGTTGCTGCCAGGGGAGGCACAACCGGTTATTAGGTTTAGGGGGCCAGGATGATGTGGATAACTTTTTATTTCCTTTAAAAAATGAAATTGTCATTTAAAAACCGCCATGCGCTGTGTCTTTACTTGGGTTATCTTTGTCTGATATTAAAATTAGTTTGATAATCTGAAACATGGAACTGTGACAAACAAGCGAAAACGAAAACAGAAAAGTAATCTGTTAGGTAATCTGTAATCTGTTAGGGGCCAAATGTATGTTGCACATGGGTGATAGCTGCTGCTGAGCATTGTGCTCCTGTGTTTTAGAATGGAGACTCATTTGTGTGCATTTTTTTCACATGCATATGTGTTATGTTATTTGTAACATAAGCACCAGGAAAGCTATTATCATGAACCGTCCTTGTGTCATCAACATCTGCATGTAGGAAATACTTTGTTTAAGGTTTGTTTATTTGTGGACTGGTGGTATACTTATATACTTCCTGTGCATTGTTATTTACAGTGCGCCCATGCCCCCTACTGGCCAAAGCTCCACAACATGGGAGGATGAACTGCAGCCATCCATACTCCCCTTTCAGCTATGACTCCCACTGTGACTTTGAGTGTAATGAAGGTTTCTGGCTTAGGGGAACGTCAACTTTAAGATGCAATCACTCAGGCCACTGGAGTCAGGATGTACCCACCTGCCAGCGTAGGTCTCCTCAAACATACTATTTTTTTTAAAATTTATTTTAATGTTTACATTGTTTATTATTACAATCTATGTTCTTTCCAGCCGTGCAGTGTGAAGCCATCCACGCCTTGTCTTTACCGCTGTCTATGAACTGCTCCCACCCACTGGGCAATTTCAGCTATGGCTCCCAGTGTCTTTTTACCTGTGGAGAAGGATTTTTCATTAATGGCACCGAGGTGCTACATTGTTCCTCCACTGGGTTTTGGAATGACACTCTGCCCAAATGCACAGGTAGATCATTGATGTGCTAAAACTGATCCCGTGTTAGTGTTTTGAAATAAGTTAGTTTGTATAAGACAGAAAAGACTCATTTAATTTAATTTTTGTGTGTTCCTGCAGAAGACATGCCAGTGGGAACTCCCATATTTATTTATGGTGGACCCCGGGTGGTTTACCTGGTCGTGCCGTTTGTCATTATAGCCGTGTCCTTATTGACTTGCTTGCTATGTAAGAAAAACGGTAAGACTTTGACACCCGTTGTACATTCACGGCTTATTGTGACACTCATATTGTCTCCCTCACTTTATTTTGTTGTCTTTACAGATACAACCACGTCTGGGTTGTCATTCTGGGATGAGTTTTGTTATTATTATTGTTGAAAAATACAGCAAACATTGCGTGTGCAGCTTTTCTGTTGCCTGCTTGTACATCCTACAAATTGTCCTGTCTCTTAAATTGACAATAAATTATGATTCATTCATTCATTCATTCATTCATTCGTTCATTCGTTTGTTCGTTCGTTCAGCTCCTCCTGCACATGCAGCATTTGATCGGGGTTGGTATTCATGTTCAGTGTGCTGCGGTATGTGGCGACCTCGTCTCCCCGTCTGGTCTGGTCACCCATGTTTGACCTCCCACACAGAAACTCACACTTGGTCAGTCGGGGAAATGGCACTGAACCTCAGAGAGTGCCAAACCGCCACAAAGTGTCCGCTCAGCACATTTATTGGCCAGAATGCGCCTGCCACTGAGTGGTGAGGAGGTGATCTATTATCAGTCTCAGCTAAATGTGTCACACCGGGCACGGATCCAACATTCGGAGGAAATTTACTACCCACACACACACAGCACCTGCAATATTGAACTGTTCTAAGACTCGGGTATTATTATATATTTAGGATGATATTATTTTCTTAACGACAACTTTTAGTGTAAATGAATTCTGTAATCCAGGTATAAAAACACACAATGGCTTGTGTTAATGTGCAGCATCTATGTGTATCTGTGGCAGTACTGTAAATATGACCAACAGAGTATCTTCAGCAAAGCATGTGCATCTGCCTCGGCACTGCAACAGCGTGAAGCCAATTATAGCAGTTAAAAGACAGAGGGTTTGTGGCCCCTGGTTGGCAGGAAGGGTGCAATAAATAACCAAACCGTTGACAGGAAACTGTTTGGCTACCATCAGAATAATAATGAGGTTATTGCTACCTGCTGTGACCGTATGATCACGCTTTGATTTTTATTTATTTTTTTGTCATCCCGCCCACTGCTGCTGGCAGCCATGCGTACGCCGTGTGCCAACACTGCACGGACCCGCGCACACGTCTGGAAGGCAACCAGCAGGGGGCCGACCACGTTGGCTTCCTTCCTTCATCTTTAAGTCTGGCTCTTGTCCCTTCATCTACCTCTTGAAGGTACAAGCCAATGCATTATGATAGGTAAGTCATTTGAACAAAGAGCCTCGCTCCACATAACACGTGCCCGTGCACACACGCACACATGCCAGCAGCCACTTAGAACAGATACAGACACAAAGGCAGTCTCACATACACGGTACACTCTGCTGCACACTTCCTTAGCCCCGGTTGGCAGTGGCATACCACGGTGACAGACAGTTAGATTGTTCCTGACCATTGACTTGCACTCTCTGCTCTTCAAGGTCTGATTTCATAGTGGGAAATACGAGCTGGGTCCAGGAGAGGGTTCACGGCTGGGGCAAGGAGGCACTCCGTACAGTGGGGCTTCATATCTTGGTGTCACCCTGGGCATTCTCCCCTGACAGCTTTCAGCCCCTCCGTTGTCTAGAAACCCCCTCCCCGGGTTTTCTCAACCTCTCCCCGCAAGATTGGTACATTCCAGCCGGGCCCCGTGCCTGGGTGGTCGCCCCCCAACCTCCTGTCCGCTATGACTGGAGGAAGGAAAAGGCAGAAAAATGCGGCGAGGGCCTTTGACCGTAAGGAGCACAATGTGAGCGTTGATGACGGCGGCGTGGCTGTGATGCTTACCTGCCACTGACCCATACTGCTGTCATAGCCCCAGCATCTTACAATCTGATGGTCCAGCCAGCAGCAAGGCAGAAGATGCCTCGCTGACCTGTCACCTCGATTGGACCGATAAGCGCTGAGGATGGACTGACCTCGCTCTAACCCCCAGCATGAATAGCCCCATCTCTGTACTGACAGACCAGACTGAGGGTTTACTGCCCCACATGCCTCAGAGTGAACAGTCACTGCATCCTAACATCATTTAATGGCCATTGTTGATTCATTCAGGAGGAACGGCATACACACCTTGTGAGAATAAATACAAATACACACCCAAACACTTATTCACATTGATCGATGCAGTTGCAATCTCATAATCTAACATTCATATGCAGACACTGTAAGTCACAGAGGAGTTCTCATGGCTATATGGACATGCATGTGGTATATTCATTGTCCAGGGAGGGAGGTTGGAAATTCTAAACTTCGTGTTTGCCAGGAATGCAGCAGTCATCTCTGCCGTCCCTTCACTCCTCTGTCAGTTTCTCTGTCCATGTTGTGTTCCTGTCATTGGAGTTACCTGTTTTTTTTTTTTATTTATTTATACCTGTTTCTTCTTGCATGCTCAGCTACACATCTGCATGTAGGTAAGTTTCACAGATCAAGAGATCAAGAGAGCCAGACCACTCCTTACTAGGTCCAGTCTCTCAGGAGGTGAAGTAAGAGTCCTGCATGGAGTAGAGACAGTCAATGGGGCTAAGTAACGAGGAGCCGCCCAGGGAGAGGCAGTCACTGTCTGTCACATGACACAGTGGGTTTCTGTCGATGTCACCGAACAGGCCCTTGAAGCCTAAACAAGAAAAAATATCATTGGTCAGTCATTTACTAACCTGATCGTGAATTAGATTGAGTGGGAAAAATATTTCTAAATGGGAAATTGGGTGAAGATAGATAGATAGATAGATAGATAGGTCTTTACCATAGGGGTGCATGTGATCGCCTGGCATCTGAGGAGGGGTCAGGCCCTGCCTGAAGGGGTCAATGTCATAGTCCTGCTGCTCCAGTGTGGTGATACCCAGCTGCTGCTGCTGCTGCTGCATGTGGGAAGAAGACCTCAGACGCTCCATCTCTGGGGAAAAACCACCACGAGATGGCGCTGTGGGACACCGAGGACACAAAGTCTCAACATGGAACATATTTTTGACATCTTGCTACAGATGAACTTTCAAAATTCAAATGCGTCAGAAATCTTTTAGAGCACCTACAACAGAAAGTACCACATTTGTGGTTTTGTTTATGTTACATCTGTCTGTTAATGCTTATCTACAAAATGCCATATACATACATGCAGTAATATATATATATATATGCAGTAAGCGTTTATTGCATGAATCATCATGAATAACTTTATATTGTATTTTCCAGCAGTAGAATACCTGCATGGTGTGACGGGTGCTCGCGCTGTTCCTGAGTCTGCTGCTGCTCCTGTTGCTGCTGCTGTCTCCTGGCCAGCTTCTTCATCTACACACATGCATCATAACAGCAAAGCCCTGTCATTCACAGTGCCTCTGCCACTCGGGCACATGTGTGTGCGTTCGCACAGTTGCAAAGTGTTAATAATAAGGTAAAGGACATCTTTCAGTGGCGGAGGGAAACCACACCAGCCCACTTTGTGTGGAAATATGGGGTTTAATCTACAGCAATCTCGCAACAAGATGTCATCAGTTTCCTGTATGCAGAGATAACCGGGCTTATTTCCAGCCTGGCATACATATACAGTGCAGAAAGAGTCCTTTTATTAGTTGTGCATATGACTCTGTGTGTGTGTGCGTGCGTGCGTGCGTGCGTGCATGCGTGTGTGTGTGTGTGTGCTTTGTATTACTTTGGCTCTCTGGTTCTGGAACCAGACCTGCACAACACGAACGCTCAGGCCAGTCTCTGCTGCCAAGGTCTCCCTTACCTTGGGTTAAGATACAAGAGGAAGGACAAAAGAAGAAAGGGTGGATATAAAAGAAAAAAACAAAACAGGAAAAGAACCAAGAAGGAGGAGGTCAGTCGAAGGTTAAAGGAGGTCACTTCATCAGTCAAACCAGGAGGAAGGAACAGAAACTTTTATGATAATTCCTGTTTGAGAAAATAAGATCATGAAAAAATAGTTCTACTGTTTGATCTTTTTTTTTTATGTGGAGTCTAACTCCCCAGTAACGCCTGACCTACTGAGTGGACGATAAATAAACACTCTACCTTTCGGCAAGGCTTGGAGGAGACCTCGAAGGACGCTTTGAATGTCCGTCTTTGCTGAGTGGTCAAAATAGTGCGTGGTCTTTTAGGACGTTTGCTTTCCAGGTCATCTGATTTAATTCGCCTGCCTGTCGCTCCCCCAGATTCCTCCTCCTCCTCCTCCTCCTCCTCCTCCTCCTCCTCCTCCTCTTCATCACCACTTTTTCCTAGTGGGCCGACGTGACAGAGGAGATTCTTATTTACCTACAAGTCACTCTCATAAAAAGTTGTCAGTGTTGCACAGATTCTACTGCTGGATTAACTAACACAATTACAAAAAAAAAATGTGCAAAACCACACGCGCACATGCACACATCATGCACAGTCTTGTACCCGTGTCAGAGGAGGTTGGGCTGGCCAGGCACCGATGGTAGTCTTCTCTGGCACACAGGAGCTGTCCCTCCCTGAGGATGCAGCGGTCTCCTGTCTGCAGGAGGCAGGAGCACACGCTGCAGGTGAAGCAGTGCAGGTGGAACACCACTGACCCCACACGCATCACCAGCTCTGTCGGGGAGATGGCCTCCGCGCAGCCCCCACAATGCACTGCAAACAGACTGGACAGAGGAGGGTGGAGGCGGAGAGGGGGGAGGAAATGGAGAGAAATGATGAAAGCCAAGTAAACAAGAGAGTTTTAACAGACGAGAGCCGGGACGAAGCAGAGGAGTCGGGGATCCATCGCACCTCAGTGAGAAGACACTTGACTCGACCTGAGGAATGTTGCTGAGTCGAGCTGTCACTCAAAACAACTGCAAGCCTGACCCCCCTCCTCCTCCCTCTCCTGCTCGGGCCATTCAGACACATACCCTTAGCATGGTGGGTGTGCGTCTTAGCGCCTGGCAACCAGCACCGGTGGGTTTAGCCTCAGAGACTGTTGCCGTGGCTCCAGCTGCCATGTCCGAGGCTGCGCTCCTGGGGAGGCAGGAGAAAAGCTCTCTGCAGGCCATGGCTCCAGACAGAGAGGGGGAATCAGATCTCCTGGTGGGAGAGGCTGAGACGCCGGTCCCAGGAATTATCCGTGGAATTATCCTTAAGTCTGCTTAACCAGAGCAGCACAAAGACGAAGCCAGCCCCCGAGCAGCAGGACCATTGTCCGCTGGCTGGCACCTCTGCATTTAGTGTCTGTCATGCAGGATGATGCGTCATCATTCTGGAGTTGGCGTTTGTCTCAGACCTGAGTGGGTCACCACACCAGTCACCACAGAGGCATGAGAAAGCGACGGCGTTGGGGTTTTTTTTTAGTTTTTCCTTTTCACAGAAATATTCTGATCTTTGAGTCAGTTGATGTCGCAAAAACATATATTTTTTTCTGTTTTATCCAAATACCCCATTAACACAGTGATGGTGGCTCATTAGGATTCATCAACCTTCATGTCAACTGATCTATTGCACTTCAGGTATAATCAGCCCCGGGAATAATGGGACAAGCCTGCAGGTACAGTCATTTTAATATGTGGTTTCATTATTCTTTGCGTGAGTTTAAACTGAATTCCCAGACACTTATATTTAATTTTCTGGAGGAAGTTTTTTTTAAAAAAAAATCTAATAAAAGAGAAACTTTGCAATAAAACTGAACACATCCTCAATTTTAAATTAAAAAAAAGGGTTAGGTGTAATGTTAGCTTTCAATAAAAAATAAAAAAATAAAAAACATTGGACTTGCCCAAAAATAATCTTAATGGAAATTCGGAATAATACAAGAAAACCATCAGATTAAATATAAAGCAAAAAAAAAACAGACTGAGATTTTTTTTAAAAAGTCTAGAGTTGCTCAAGACATTTCTGGGACCTCTTACTGTTGCCGTGGGGTTGCTAGGGAGACGGCAAAACCCATTCCCAGAAGCTCAGGAGGGTCAGTCAGGCTGCTTGACCCATCCGAGTCTTCTGGCTCACAGCCTCAATGGTATGCACTTTAATATGGCCAACATACCGACTGCGGTATGTGCATTCCTGTGGCAACAGAAGATGCAATGAAACACGTTCAAAGGAAGCGTGGCAGAGGAAACGCTCTAATTGTGTCCGGGTTTCTAAGAAACAGCAAAGTACAGTGCTCGCTTTAATGTCTTCTAATATGATGCTACGGCGCTCGATGTCGGCCAAGAAGAAGCTGTGGACATTAGCGTTGCGAGGACGCTCGTGTTTCCAGAATTGCTTTTCCATTATAAGTCCAATTCGCCTTATTATCCCCGCTACGCTTAAGCGTCCTTAATGCAAAGGTAAGAGTAGCTGCTATACTTACGGGGCGGCTCAAGGTGTTTAATATTTCAGAGTTTCCGCTGACATGATTGGCCCGGAGGCCCTGAATGAACGACGGGAACACTCAGTCACGCCGGATTAAGACACCGCAATTAGTGACAAGATCGTTACAGCAGCAGAAATTGTGTGCTCCTGCACAACTGACAAAGTGGATGTGCTGAATAATAAGATGAGTGTTTAGCAGATACACACACACACAGGGATGCACAGACACACACACACACACACATCATCTCGCATTGTTCCTGCCCTGACATGGGCGCTGACCTTTCGCAGTCAGACAAACAGACCGCTGGTCTGCCGGACGAGCAGAGAGATAGATCCTGTTTCTGGATCAGGTTGACTCGGAGCCATTCGCTGATCCCACACACAGCAACAGAGGCTGTGTATCAGATACAGATCTGCGGGTCAAGTGCACCGACAGCCACACCGCTGATCTGACGACCAATCTGCTGTCCGCCGCGCACGGCCACTGAACCATTTAGCCAATCTAACTCTACTGGCTATCCAAGCAGCCAAACATCTCATTGTCAGACAGGAATTCCCATCTGCTTCATTAAATTACACCCTGCTGGACGTATTGTGTAAAACCAGAGGTCAGGCTATTGAACTATATAAATTATATGCACATTATTATCATAATCAGGCAGGCTTAATGAATACATAATATTATTACACTAATTATGTCATCACAGAGTCTAAATATATATTTTAAAGAAACATGAAGAGGAAACATAATAAAAACAGTAATGTGTTAATTAATTCAGAATGATCGATGTTGCCTGGTGCCATAACCTCTGAGGTGAAGCTTTGGCACCAGGCCTCCTGCTCAGTGGTCATTTCAGATATCTCATGGTCGGCCGGGCATCGTCCCATTGCTGGATCTATGGGCTGCTGTGAGCAGAGCTTTCCAGATGCCACAGCGCACAACGCCAGGCCTCATGGAGCGCCCTGTCCGGCAAAATAAGTTCACGCCATCCTCAGTGTCCCTCTTGTCGGGATGCACCGGTCCAGACATATGGTTCTCCTCTCCTAATTACCTCTCAGTGCTGCTTTTCTCTCACTCTATAAACAGAACGACGTGATAGTTCAACAATACACAATTTACAATTATACACAAAAACACCAATTATCAAGACTTGGCTTGGCTATTAAAAGTAACAGGTTATAACTGTTCTCTTGATAAATAGCATAATTATGAATGATAAATACACACGTGGTTCGACTGTCACTGCAGAGTGATTTTAATCTCGCAGGAACCTGATGGTGTGACGACTTCAGACCTGCTGGTTTGGCAGAACCAGCGTCACTATTTGTGTAATTGTTCAGAAATAATGGAAGCGAGTCGCCGCTGTTTAGCTTGTACAGTTTTGGTCTTGGCTCTTGTGTAGGTGAGAGCATGTTTTGGATGACGAACGAGGGGACGGGTTGATATGAGCGAGGCGGGCGATGGGTGATGCTGGGAGTTTTGGGAGGCGGGGGGCTAACTCGTCCATAACACCATATGCTGTCCCCAGCTTGCAGTTGCCACACCAGCGGGCCTAGACATTTTAACACATTTTGACAATGTGTCAGTTGAGCTCCACCCCTGGTTGTTTGCTGAGTGTGTGTGTTTCTTGTGTGAGAAGGTGTGTGTGTGTGTGTGTGTGTGGATATGTGTATGCAATCGTGTGTTCACATTCCAGACTCCCTTGCCACCCCTTCCTCCTGCAGTCACCTTGTTATTAGCTCTCTGTGCCAAGTTCCCTGGAAGTCAACTCACACTACACACTCAACTACACAATAGCACATTATATACATCATATTACATTATTGTGCACAAATCTGAGCCATAGACGGCAAAATCCTCCATATTTACAGTGCGACACTAAGCAGATAATCATGTGCCAATGTGTAAATTACACTTGGTTCCCAAATCCCTCTCTCTCTGTCACTCTCTTAAACCCACACACACATAAACACACACAAAACAACACACACTCTTAGTCAAGGTCGGACATGGACAAGGGTTCTCTTGTGAAAACTGCTTCAATACCACACAGGCATTTTCAGTTAGGAGGCCAAAAACTAAACTATAATGAATAGTGTGAAACAAAATAAAATAGGCACCCGATGAACAAAATTAAAAGTACATGTGCTGGCTGTTTTTACAACAACGTGTAGTCAGTGTTTGGGGGGGAAAAAACATTTGAATTTTGCAATGTGTTAGCCAAAGCTGCATGATGATAATAGAAAAAAACTTTTCTATTCTATTTTTATTATTCTTATTTTTAAATAAAAGAATGTCGCAGCCAAAATATAATTAAGTTACAAATGACATTTTAATCAATTGTTTTGCAATTATATTTTAAATAAATAATAACATTTCTTTTTTTTATCAGAAACACCTTTACACATTAAAACTTTTCCAGTGAATAAAACAGACTATGATTACGGTATTACATTTTATTTGCCAGTTTGTTTTTTTTAAAACTGTATGAAATGTATCCTTGTTATTAGACCACAATAAAAAATTAGATCTGATGACAGAGTTGAAAAGAAATATTCACACAATAAACACACAAACAGGACAGAGTCGGGAGGGGAACACTCACTCGGCATAGTCCCGCTTGCAGTAAAGTTTGCGGTCCCGCAGAAAGCAGGAGTTCCGGAGCTCGTCCCCGCACGCCGCGCACCGCACGCAGCCCTCGTGCCAGAGGTCATCGGTGACTCTGAGCAGGAACCTGTCCCTGATGAGCCGGTGGCACCCGGCGCACACCGCCCTCCGATCCATACCTGCAGCGGCCGCACACAATGTACACAATGTGGTAAACACACTACACACACAACCAGCTGGGTCTGAAAACTTGTGCCTGAGCAAAGTGTTACGATGCTCATGAACACGTGACAATGTTAAATTGGCCCTTCGCAAATTTAAAAAGTCATTAAGTGAAATGTTTTAATTAAAGTTCGCTTAATTAAAAAATATAAAGATAAAAATAAAATACCTCGGTAAACCAACTTAAGAAAAACAAACTTGTCTTTGAATTAAATGTAACCACCTTAAAGATTAATATAATGATTAAACTAATTACGTCATCAAATGTTAATTGTCTATACTAACGCCGGTGTGTCCAGCACCACAGTCTTCAGCAGATACACTGTAAATCCCACCAAACAAACTGAAAGAATATAAATATGTTCCACATGGAAAAGAAAATAATAAATAATATAGGAATAAATCCAAGGAAGTCCTACCTGTAAAGAGTGCGGATCCAAAGTGTTGTCCAGGCAGGTCTGAACTTCTTCTCAGACCATCTCCGCCTCTGAGTCCTGCTGCAACTTGCTGCTCCTCCACTCAGAGAGCAGCGCATCAGAGTCTCCTCTCGCAGCCTCAGAGCTGAGTCCACACTTATTGACTATTAGCCTATCAATCAATTATCTTATTAGCAGTGAACGGGAAGGGGAGAGAGAGAGAGAGAGAGAGAGAGAGAGAGAGAGAGAGAGAGAGAGAGAGAGAGAGAGAGAGAGAGATATCCTCAATGTGCAGGTGCAGGTTACCTCACTCTCCACGCCCCCCCACCCCCCACCCCCACCCCTCCCATGCATACTGAATAGTTACCAGAGACGCACATGAAAGGGTTTTTTTTTTTCTCTCTCTCTCCATTAAAAACCAATAACAGTGTCCAGGAACTTAAGCAGAGGTTAAAAGGTCATACTCTCATACTTTTAAGGGTTTTATACATATATATTAAAAAGGAGATAGATAGATAGATAGATAGATAGATAGATAGATAGATAGATAGATAGATAGATAGATAGATAGATAGATAGATAGATATTCGACAATAATATAATATTCTAGATAATATTCCATAATATAACCTATGTTATTGGTGTATATACTATATATATGAGATATATGAGCAGGGATCATTTATATTCTTTGTTTTGTAATATGTTTTTATTGATATACACACACACTAGTCTTTACAATGTAACAGGTCCAAGGAAGTGAAAGTCCCAAACGCTGAGGCCTGCAGACAGTGTCCCTCCTACTTTTTGTCTCTTTTCTATAGTGTGTGTGTGTGTGTGTGTGTGTGTGTGTGTGTGTGTGTGTGTGTGTGTGTGTGTGTGTGTGTGTGTGTGTGTGTGTGTGAGAGGGAGAGAGAGGGAGAGAGAGAGAGAGTTAACGCTCTATGGTTGCCATCTAGTGGCACTAGAGGGAAAACCTGACTTCGGGTACAAACACACACATACATATACAGTAGTATAATAACGAAGCAATGTCAGATGATCACGTTTCAAAAGGAATAATAATTTTTACCTTTGGGGCAATTTAGGGCACCAACATATTAAAACAGCATTTTGATTATTAATATTTCAATTTCAATTAATATTGATGCTGTCCTAAAAAAGACAACATATCATAAGTGTAATGTCTTGACCTCATGTCATGTTGTCTTCTGCGCATTTCATTTATTTTTTTGTGATTTCCCCTGTGTGTCTTGTGTGCTATCAGCTTACCTCTTTTGTTTTGCTTTCTTGCCTTTGTGATTACCTGATTGTTTCCACCTGTGTCTTGTCAGCTCATCCGTCCTCATGTATTTAAGCCCCAGTGTTTATCTTGCTCATTGGGAGTTCGTCTTGCCTGTGTGTCTTTGCAGTCTTGCTGAGTTTCTTAACGTTTTGGTCTGTTTCTGAGTTGTGCTCTTAAGTTATGTGCTCGATAATGACTCAAAAAAAAAACAATACAAACACAGATATTAGATACATTTTTAAATAACTTTATTTTGTAAGAATTCTCAAACGTATTTTAAGAAATGCAGGGATGGTGTCCTTTTTTAATTCAGTTCCTGTTTGAATAAAATCTTATTTTTTTCCCCAAAACTGTATTGGGTCTATTTTTAAATGGACACCCGTGATTATCTATTTACAATTGTATTAGAATTCATACTGACAGTGTACTCAGTCTGTCTTGCCCCCCCCCACAGCATCAAAATACTTTTTAAAAAAATTTTAATTACAATGTTTTGCTCGGTACAAAATATGCTGTTTTACAATTTAAATCAAGTCTTTTCTTATTCCATCTTCATTCCGCTGACAACGTGGGAGTATATACAGAGGGAAGGGGAGAACTGGTGTCATGTGATCTGATGCGGAGCCTCCAGCATCTCCATCAGGAAGGTGTCGATAGGCGTGTCCCCGATTAGCTTGAAGAAGAACAGATGCTCCAGGCACTTGAGGCCGATGGAGCGTAGGGCAGGCAGGCGGAGCAGCAGTTTGGCAAACCTGGGAAAGATAGACCAGATAAATCAATACTGCCTCACTGCATTTCCCTTCACTGATCAATACTACAATGTATATTATTTCCTACCTGCCAGGCTGGTCTGGATATTTCTGTTTTGTATACGACTCCAATGACGCGTAGACTTTTTCCCTCAGCCCCTCAACCTCTGACGGGTTTGACAGACCTTTTGCATCTGAAACAAACGCAAATTCACAATCGCACACAATTACATGGAAATCCCAGTGTGGAAGCCGTGATGTTGTTTCTGCTGATGCCACTTTCCGGTGTTTTCATGTAAAGGTCATAGGAGGCCAAACTGACCTGGGTTAAAAAGGACGATGGCTCGCAGGCAGCCGAGCTCTGTCTTATCCATCTGCATGTCTTTCATTTTAGATACCAACTCTGTCAGGACTCTGCAGGAGATCAAGGGGAACTAATCATCAGATAACCAAATAAACCGTAAACATACATTGCATCTCTTAGTTTTCACTTCTCCAGTGGCATTAGGCCTTTTGGACATCGCCTTATCAACAACCTACCTATCAAAGATGGAGCCCACTCCAGCACTGTGGGCACTGCTTCTGTGGACATGGAGGCCTGTCGCCAATAGGATGCCATCTTTTACTGTGACTGAGCGATGCGAGAATGAGGCGATGAGTAGCTCGTTCCAACCTGGTTACAAAAAGAAACACGAATTACAAAAAAAACCAAAAGGTTTATCACAGAGATGTCATAAGTGACATCTCTGTCTCCCTGTCCATCATCATTCTGTTCGTCTTGAAGTCTACCTGCTCGTAATAGGATGACTTGATCGTCGAGGGGGAGTTCAGAGAAGTGCGGGATTCTTTTGGCCCACTCCACCAGGGTGAAGAGCTGCTTATCTGCTGCCTGGCAGATGTTGGTGACAGGGTCGTTGGTCTGCAGAGGAACAGTGAGATAAGATTTTCAAAACGGTGGAGACAGCGGCTGAGCTGCTGAGCCGCCGTGCTCCGTCTGAACGTGTCAATCAGCAGTTTGAGCAGGTGCAGCTCCGGCTATTTTTGGGCGCCTCTGTAAACCAATAAATTCCACGGGGAAGACTTGTGAAGGTTTTGGAAGTCAGCGTCAAAAAAACGATAGCAGCGTTGAATTACCTCTGGCAAGGCGTCAACAGTGTGAACTCAACAATATGAGCTTTGGGTGGTAGGATTTATTGCAGGGCTGTTATGTTGGCCTGTGTAAGAGACTGTACAGGTGCAGCCAAATGAAGAGAAAGTGGGCATGCATTCACTACTGATCTTTAGATTTCCCAGAATACAGGATACAGCAGCTGAACGGGTTTTATCGAGTCACACTGTTATGAAATGGAAAACAGCAAACACACAATAGCTGTCAGCAGCACTGACTGTGATTTCGTCATGGAGTTAGTGCAGAGCCTGCGTTCGATTCATTAATTCAACTTGCTTACTCATCACAGCTATACTTTGAACCTGAAAACACGCTGAGTCAGCGTTTGGAGATTTCTTCCCCGACTTTGTTTTCACTGAGACTGGTCATATTTGATCACTTCAATACTTGCTTTGTAACCGTGTAAATGCAGTAATGAGCGAATCTTACTGAGTTTCCGGGGTTGCCGTCGCTGTACGTCTCCGTTTTGGGCTCCACAGCCAGCTCGGCGTCCAGGATCTTGTCCACAGGCATGTCTTCGTTGAAACTGCTGGTAGATTCCACCTCGTTCTCCCCCCGCTCCTTTCCACGCTGCCTCTCTTCCTGCACCGCTGTGCACACATACAGTACATTCAAGGTAAAGCCACCCCACGCACATCATTAGCAACATAATATCCCGGATACAACTGCAGTATAACTGCAGTATCAGTGATAGTAGTATAAGTAGTATAACAATTCAAAACACATATGCTTACGTACTTATGTGCATGCAAACATCTACAGATGGTATGTTCGTTATGTTATTGGCCTTATCATACATGTTTAGTATCTTATCCAACATACAGTACATTACACTTTGTTGTTTTCTCCGGGTTCGAATGAGAAAATTATAGAACACACGCCTACCCTCCCTCTTCATGCCCATGGCCAGGCACTTCTGGTAGCGACAGTACTGGCAGCGGTTTCTCTGGCGCTTGTCTATTAGGCACTCCTTGTTGTCTCGACATGTGTAAGTGAGATCCTTGCGGACGGTCCTCTTGAAGAAGCCTTTGCATCCCTCACAGCTGTACACACCGTAGTGTTTACCTATGGGAACAAAGCCAACCATATCACTTCTGCTTCGGTCCGACAACAGATCCCACTGTTCCTGTGGTTCATATCGCTGATATGTAAAACTCGTTGTGGGCACAGACTGGAATCCCGCTTTGAAGCACGTTGCCATTAACTACAATACTAAGAAAAAAAAACTACTTTTACACAGTAACAATAAGGAACAGTAACACATACACACACATACACACATATAAACCAGGCAACGTGCCTGACAAATGGCTTTGAAATACAATCTGTTATCTTTCCTTCATTCACCTTGGTGCCAGTGTTTGTGGAGAGTGGGAGTGTAAATTCCTCTCCTCCATCCTCACCCTCTTTCATTACCTGAGGAGCGATCCCCACAAATGGCGCAGATGTGCTTTGACATTCCCCCGGGACTTGTACTCTGGTAGTTGATATTTCCCAGGTTGTGCAGCCCCGGCGGAGGCTTAATGTCCTCTGAGCTGCTAACACTGTTCATAGAGTTCATCTGAGAATGACAGGAAGCAAGAGCAGAGACAAAGAGTTGAGCCTGAGGTGGCGAGGACTGACTAAAACAGAGCAGGGGAGGAAGCCGACGGGAAGCAAAAGAGCGAAAGGTGTGAGGCAAGTCTCATGACACTTTCTTTCTTCCTTGATTTGCTCGGTTTGTCTTCCGCTTACCCGCATAATTTCCCTCCCACCCACATACTTTATTGTGAAAGTGCGATCACATGCCTGAGCAGTGGGAGGAGCTGAGCCTGGTGTCTGAGGCTTGCCCTACAGGTTTTTAAATGTTTGTTGACAGGGAGAGTCTTGGGAGTCACGTGTGCAGGAAGTGCAGTTCTCAGGCACAAACACCAGAGGGTGCTGCGGTTTAGAGTCATCCAGCGTCTGAGAATGAAGAAAACTTCCCTACATTTACACTTATGAATTATTATTGTTGAAAAATGAATATTTAATAGCCTCTTATAATGCTACCGTAGGTAGTTTAAAAAAACAAATTCACCCCTTGCTTGGTGCGACTGACAACATGGGGTCCGCATTTGAGAAAAAGTGTAAACAACACAGTGAGGTTTTGGAAAGTGAGACCCTCCAGAACTCAACATAAGTAACATTGCTTAAGTCTCCGAATGAGGAACAAAAATAAATGTCCAAAGCCATGTTACAACCCTGGCTTCCTTCCACTTTTACATATCCATCTCCCTTTCTCTTATCTTCTTTGCCTTTGACCCTCTCCTCCTGGTGACAGCCAGGTAGGATGCAAGTGTATGTGCATATGCTGCACATTGTATGTTTGTTGATGTGCAAACACTCGCGCTCCAACTGGAAACAACAAGGCTGACCTACATATGCCCTCCCGTCCTATATATTTCATGCAGTCTCACATATAGGCTCCAGTCAGTCCAGGCTCCTCCTATCATTTATTTACAAAGTGCGCTTTCATATGAATATGCCCTAATGGCAAACTGAACTGAGG
Source organism: Trinectes maculatus (assembly GCA_016785345.1). Lineage (NCBI taxonomy): Eukaryota > Metazoa > Chordata > Actinopteri > Pleuronectiformes > Achiridae > Trinectes > Trinectes maculatus. The sequence goes on from JAFBJQ010040714.1 coordinate 388,969, forward strand.
ACTCGACGGCTGTGACCCCACAGGGGGGAAGAGTTTTCTTAGCGAACACTAGTTCTCTGCATCACCACTGACCTCTTCAACTGTATGTGGCCCGACTGTATATGGCCCAAAGGCAGACAGTCACACTTAAATGAGCATTCAGCCCCTTGCATATTTGCTCATTGGTGAGTCAACGGAGCACAGTTATTTCTCTTCCACGCACTTTTCACAACTAATTCAATTTACACATGTAGGGCCTTACAAAGTAAGTCTTATGGTACGTTCAGACAGTTGTTCAGACACAAATGCCATTTCAGGATACCATATTGGTGCCAAAGGAGCTTCAAGCGCTGCATATGGATTATTGATGCATCATACATGCTTTATACAGCACATGGTATGAAGAACATACTGCATCATAAATATAAGTTTTACTCTGGGATATAATGGGTCCGACATGCAAATCTCCAAATGAACTTTATTTAATTGCAAATATTAGTTATGTATATAGTATGTCACATACATTTGTATAAACCCCAACTGTCCCTAGAGGCACGGATCCATACTGCAGTTGAAGCAGCATAAATGGCTGTCTGCTGCACCCTGCAGCATTGGCCTCAATCCAGTCTCTGAAGCACAATATGTGTTTGTGCACATATAGTTTCTGTACGTGCAACTGATCCTCAAAGCCTTGTGGGGTTTGCACTTCATTCAGTGGGCCAAATAAAGACCTTATCTCCATTAGTCTCTCTTGCAGGCCATTGCACCAGAGAGCAAAAAGAGCAGTTCTTGCGGGTATTGCTGTCTATTATTTAACTTCACACACAAGAGAACTGTGTTTGGATCATAAAAGACTCTGGTATGAATACTATAAGACTATATGGTACAATATAAAGAGACTAAGAAAAGCAGAGACAAATTCAATAAATAACAGACTATAGGATATAGAAAAACAGAAAAGTCTGTCGTTTCCCTATGTCCCAGTCATGCATTAAAGGCCTAATGGCTGGCCTGTGTCTTAAGGTGCCCTCACATGACAGCAGCAACAGGGAACTGAGCCGTGCCCTTTAGGGAGAGACGTGTAAAGGTCAGTAAAAGGGGAGGGGACGGCGAGAAAAGCCACGGTTTGCCAGCCAAACACATTGGATATGGCTAAACTTCAAAGTCTAAAAAGCACACGAGCAACCAGAGAACATGATAGTTGCACACAGCAGCTGGACATGGCAAAAAAAAAAGGAAATGCTATTAGAAAGTAAATAAACCTCTGTGACCAGGGTGCACCAATAAAAGGAAGGCCTGGTTCTACATCCACCAGTTATCATAAATTGATCATAAACCTGCTTATTATTGTGTGAGATGGGGAAAGTGGTTTATATGAAGTCCATCTGAAAATGAAGCAAGTGTCATTAAAACACCCACGCTTTCTCACCTGTGGACTGCTGAGCGGTCCAAAGTTCATGTTGGGCGTGGACTGCAGCGATATTGAAGGTGAGCCTAGCGATGACGTAATGACAGGGTAGGGTGAGGCCAGGCCATTCATGGGTGAGCCCAACGTGGACATGGGGGACGGCAGGGGCCTGGAGGTGCTGATCACTGACGGGTGTCCCACCATGCCACCCATGTGTGGTGGATGGTTGTGGGCTGCGCTCATTGGCCCTGTGGAGTCTAGAGGAGAATGAAATGATTATTAGTATAGAGAGCATTGCTAAATTATATGATACCTTTTATTGCACCAGGCAATTCGATACAACTACTACTACTTGAAGCTCATACTGCAGACAACTCAGAGAGATCATACCTAGGTGGTGTTGTGATTAAAAGAGACAATGTGAAATTGTTTGTCATATTACAGAACCAAAGCCTAATGAATGTATTGCTGAATAGAGCAATATGCTTTTATGCAGTTGCCGTTGTGTGAAGATGGCTGCACAGGCAGGGTGTCCACCTGATTTTGAGTGCTGATTTTGGTTTGCATCCATTGATGCAAACTGACAGGCTGGCATTTACATAGACGACCTACTTAGAAAAGCTGTCAGTCAACTGTGTAGCAGGGTGTGGTGTGTAACTTAATGCATGGGCAGTGGCTGTGAGGGCGCTCGCTGAATCATCAACGCAAATATCAACGCATGCTGACACATGCTACAGCATGAACATGGAAAGACCATCATGCATGATGCACAGAAATAATAATAAAAAAGAAATGTCACTTGCTGTCACATCTTGTCCTGGCAAAGAAAAGTGCAGTAAAAACATCCCATCCATCCGCAAATTTCAGTGACTCATTGACATCATTTATTTATTCTGGAAAACATTACAACAAGTAACAGTAATATGACATTTAAGCATAAGGAAGTGAATGTCTGGATGAATGGGCAGAAAATTCAGACGCTTCTTCTTGTGTGTTGGTGCACCATCCCCCACCCACCTTAACACAACTCATACACAGTGTGATCCTGGGCCCGATGCCACTGTTCCTAGCTGAATGTCACATTTGTGTGTGTGTGTGAGTAAACGAGGGTAGTGGCACAACAGCGTGACACACAATGAACAGCACCTGTGTTTTGGTTTGTGAAAATGTGCAATTCCGGGAATTTTTTTTCTCTTTTCCCTGAAAAGTCAGCAGGGTGCCGTCCGGAACACCGTCTATACGGCCCACATAATCCTGATCAGCCAATTATGCTGCTGCAGAACACACCACAAAACTGACACAAACACAACTAACCTCTTATACCACCGTCTATGGACAAGAGCCACAAAAGATACATATGCAAAGACATTACCACAATGTACATGGTCGACAAAGGTATAAGAAATAAGTCATCAGTTTCCTCGGTCTGTGTGATATCACAGGTCATATTGCACAGGCCTAGTCGCAGGTTTCCAAAGATACTTCCAATGACAATTCAGTTTGTCAGGAAGGAAAATCCAAAGGACATAATATCCATTGACGATTAATTTTTACATTCACCAACAGTCACTGCTCCCTCTCAGAGCCATTCAAGTTTTTCCTGGTCCTGAAAGATAATAGCTTATGTTCAAATTTCACTTTTCCGACTTTCTCTAAATCCGACAGATCCAACTTGTAGTGTTACTCGTATTCTTGACCTCTGGCAATGATTAAACATATTTGTTTCTTCCCCACTGGATATGAGGAACACAAACTATTTAAAAGAAATGGAAAGTATGAGTAATACGAGACAGTTGCTTTCAGATGTCAAGGATTTGGGAAGCGGGGAGCGACGTCACATTGTCTGCCTGCACGTTGCACTTTTTGCATTCGGACGCCCTCTAAAACACACAGCTGGCCATTCAGTCCCCCTCTGTATGCCAAAGAACAGATGTTGTGCAACTTCCTGTTTAGCAGTGAGACTATAGCCTCCACCCACTTTCTCACCCGCCCACTTTCTCCAGCCCTCCTTGAGTGATCCCTAGCAGGCAAATATGTATCTGGGCCTCTCTCTCCCTCTCTCTCTCTCCCACAAAGCTGGCTTGATACAAGAGCTGCATTTCAGTGTAATAAAGCAGTCAACACTTCATGCTGTATTCTATTTCCTACAGTGTACGACTTGGATTTAAGTTCTACTGTGACGGGGATGTGTTCCCAACTTTTTTGGAGTTTCGATTTCCTCCAATCGATGAGCTTACATAATGGATGAGCGCAGGATGTATTGTCTCAATTTGTGCACTGAACCATCTCATTTTGTGCACGGCTAATTCCCCTTTTGTGATAACTACTGTTCGAGAGGCGCTGAGTAGGAGGTATCTCCAGCAAACAGTGTCTCAACATGTTTTCATGATCATTCTGGACAACAAGTATTTAAGTGTTGTAAAAAGATGGTAAGCTCACAAAAACTTAGGGATAGTCAGCTTTCGGGTAAAATTTATGGAAAATGTAAAAAGTTCATGCTACATGCTACATGCTACATTCCGCAATCCAAATATCCCTAACTTTTTGTGAGTAGTGTGTGTGTGTGTGTGTTTTAACTCTTATATAATGGATATCTAATATACCTCTGATAAAATGATTTAAATCAAAACAGTATACTTAATACTGAATAATCTGTGATCTTAATGCATGCAAATGCAAAAGGTGCTACAATCAGAAAAGAAAACAACAAATCAATACACTCTATCTCCAGCTTCTCAAAGGTGACTACTTGTTGCCGCTGTCTAACTCTGTCTCTTTAAGTCCATTGGTCACACACAGCAAGCAACTAAAAAAACATCACCCTCAGGCCGAGAGACATAGGGGAGTGTCTTTTTTGTGCGTTGTTGTGTTTGTGTTCGCGTGTGAGGAGGCCAACGTGTATAGCGCAGGAAGCATACATTGGCCAAGAGCGTCTCGGGGGGGCCTATCCTTGAATGACCCACCTCGACTGGCTGTACATTCTATGTAAATCACCCGGACACAAAGAAGCCTCTGGAATGTGGGCTACATAACCCGTCACATGTTGCGCAGCGGAGAAAGGTTCATTACTGAGGAGGTCGTTCATAGACCGCCTAAAAATACACTCATCATAACTCCACTCACTGAATTCACTCAGATTATGATCCAGTGCTTCCTGTCAGTCTTTGTTTAAGAGCATCTGTTTGAGCGCAAACAAACAGACAGAGCAGTGAAGGGCACCTTTGACCGCTGGCGTTGCAAATCAAAGGTCGCCTGTTGCCAAACGTCTGAACCAAGCTTGAAAGAGTCCCAGTGCGCAGCAGCCAGAAGTTGCACTGATCCGATCTATGCAAGTATCTAAAATAATGCCCATAAAACATGTAAATCTGAATAGGAACTGGACAAAATGATCTGAAATGTGTTTCTGAAAAGTAATTGCAAACAAATGTAAGCAAGCTACACTGTAACCCAAAATTTTGATAACTGATTGACTTTATTAGTCACAACTGTACAATGTTCTCTATCTAATTTAATCTCGTCCGTATGATTGCAGACTGAACTTTGGGTTGGACAAAACACAATGGGCCTTTTTTTTATTACTTACTGGCACTGCATCAACTAAACACTTCAGTTTCTGATTAATTCATCGTGCAAACCCAGCTATGCATCATTTATAAATCCGTATTTTTCACTCTGCACTCTCTCAAAGGGTGATTCAAAGTATGTACATATGTTGCATCCGGTTCTAACATGATGCTTTAATCAGTCTGTTGTGTATTATAACTAAACGCAGCAGTCAGAAACAAAGCTTTACTGTAAACCATTTCAGATTTCCTGCATGCATGAAAACCACAACATCACCATCAGCTGCTGGGACGAGTCAGAGCCACGACGGGCCAGTCATCAACAGGTTTAAAGAAACATCCCAGACCACAAACCCACTTAATCCCTCACTGTTAATTACTGGGTAGTGACTGGATGGACCACTTCACTGTGTGGTAATTCAATAAGCCCATGGCCCGCTAACTAATAATATCTCTGTCTAAAGAGCAGACCAGCACAGGGAGTGTATGGTGGGGTGGCAGTGGGGGTAGATGGGGTGGTGGTGGCAGTAGGGAATAGACAGGGTGGGAGCAGCAGCTCCTGTGCACTAACACAAGTCTAAACAAATATAAGATTAGCCAACACAAAGAAGGCTCTTCAATGTGTACCGTGATTTGTGTCTAATACATTTTTGTATGTTTCTACAAGTGGCTTCTTTATGTGCATATGTTTGTATGTGTGTGCGTTAATGTATGTATGGCACGACCACGTGCTTTTATCTAGTGCTGATGGTGCCACCATGACCGCTTGACAGAGAGCAGAATGCGTCCTAAAGTAATCAGACGCACAGTCTGCGGCGCTCATTAGATATGACGCACGTGTAATTGAGAAAACCCCTTCACTGTGCATCCAGCTCGCCAACGCTGTCGTGTTTCGCCTTAAACGAGAAAACATATCAAATTTATGTGCACACCAGGCCGAGCCACCGCCCTTTAAACATTCGTTTCGTAGCTAAATGAGGTTGATGTCTGATCAGTTGTGTCAGTAAATCCTCTTATCCCTCGGTAAGTATCTGCAGCTCAGCAGGCCAGCTGTCAAGAAGGCGGGGGGCCGAAGAGGAGGGGAGAGAACCAGATTGGAAAGAAGGGGGCAATGGATGGATAGATGGATGGACGGGGAGGATGGATAGATAGATGGGGGAGGGCAGCGTGGCGCTGGCAGGATGCCACTTGACTCCAACACTACACTCACACGATCTAACAACCACACACAACTAATCTCTCTGCCTGGCTGAGAACAGTAGATCATCAATGTTTTTTGTTTTTTTCTGCCGAGCTCTGATTTCGGAAATGGGAATAGGTGATATTCTCTGCTGTCGTATTAAACTAATCCAATTAATTTTCCGTCTGCCTTTTTTGGCGTTGATAAAGGTGTGGAAAGCTCATATTGTCAGAGCTACAGGAACCGCACGTGTGTGTGAACGCTCTCAAAATGAAACAAGAAGGAAAGAGGAAAAGAAGTTTCCCCACAAAAAGAAACCCCTTTGACAACATAAGCACTTCTGCCAGTAAAAGTTCTCTGACCCCAAATTCTGCCCCATAGTGAACTCGCCAGTGAACTCACACACAGTCCATCAGAGGAAGAGACATCATTCCTCTCTGAGACTCTTTCTATTCTGTTTCCCAAGAATAGAAATCATCATCCTAGTTAATGAGCATTTAAAACCCATATTTTTTTCCCCATATGTAGGTTGGTGTTGTGTGGATGTCGTTACATCCACACAACGGTCGCTGTCATGCTTCTGACGCAGAGGCAGAGGGGGGATCGATGAAGAGGCCAGAATGAGGCAGTGATAAAATAAAGTTTGTAACTTAAACAAGAAGAGCTAACACAAGTCTGCTTGCACAGACAGAACAGGCTGACCATGCAGTCCTGGTAAACAAACAGGTGGACCGATAGACCCAATGCAAACTGCAGCATCCACCTTTGTGGCTCTGTCCAAAAGGTAGTTCCTAGAAGTAGTCAGTGTCACAGGGCAGTGGAGGGATGCATATGTGCAGTTGACCTACATGCGCACATTATACACACTAGCCCATTCATCTCGCTCCGTGACCTCATGCGTGTGACCAGGGCGACCTGACCTCTGGACCTGTGACCAGATCCTAGAAAGACAGCACCACCAGCTTCATAGCAACCAGCCAACAGTTGGAATGCTAGCATACCTGTCAAGCTATTAAAAGTTGTAGTTATTCATGTTTTAATATTTGTTAAAAATGTATTAATTCGAAAACTTTTTTTTTAAATTTTTCCAACTATGTAATACTGTTTCCACATGAAATGTAGCATCACTGCTGCAGAATTTAATCACAAAGACGTACAAAAGCACTGAAGTGTTGTCTTCTTAGGGTCAGTCTTCACCTCACCCAAAACAAACATCAGCCACAGTGCTGTGTGTATGTGAGCTCACATCAACACCCCCCACACCTCTCCTATCACAGGAAGGAGTCAAAGAAACAGCAACTCGTCGGAGTGAGCACTGACGGAGGGATGCAGGGTGACAGACAGCAGACGCAAACGGAGAGAGAGAAAGAGAGAGAGACATCAGAGGCTAATGGGAAGCGACAAGTGTCGAGAGATAAACAGATAGTGAAGGACGAGGCAATGAGAGCTCGGAGCATCGTTGAGTGGCATCCACACTGACCACATCTGAAA
>JAFBJQ010040714.1:396611-447591 GCA_016785345.1 Trinectes maculatus
ACAACCATTCACACTCACATGCACACCTAAGGACAATTTAGAGTGGCCAATTAACCTAACCCCCACAATGCATGTTTTTGGGCGGTGGGAGGAAGCCGGAGTACCCGGAGAGAACCCACGCAGACACGGAGAGAACATGCAAACTCCACACAGAAAGATCCCCCGAACCGAGATTCGAACCAGGGACCTTCTTGCTGTGAGGCACGAGCGCTACCCACTGCGCCACCGTGCTGCCCTTCATGTTTTAATATTTGTTAAAAATGTATTAATTCGAAAACTTTTTTTTAAAATTTTTACTGTTTCCACATGAAATGTAGCATCACTGCTGCAGAATTTAATCACAAAGACGTACAAAAGCACTGAAGTGTTGTCTTCTTAGGGTCAGTCTTCACCTCACCCAAAACAAACATCAGCCACAGTATGTGTGTATGTGAGCTCACATCAACACCCCCCACACCTCTCCTATCACAGGAAGGAGTCAAAGAAACAGCAACTCGTCGGAGTGAGCACTGACGGAGGGATGCAGGGTGACAGACAGCAGACGCAAACAGAGAGAGAGAGAGAGAGAGAGAGACAGCAGAGGCTAATGGGAAGCGACAAGTGTCGAGAGATAAACAGATAGTGAAGGACGAGGCAATGAGAGCTCAGAGCATCGTTGAGTGGCATCCACACTGACCACATCTGAAAGCCCACGTGAGTCACAGCGTCGTGACTGTCCCTACCACAGCTGGTTGAATTCACCCAGTGATTTTGAGGGCAGCAGTGAAGCTACCGACGGTCATTATGATGGCCAATCCTGGACTGACGGGGAAAATCGCGAGCAAAACAACTAGTTTGGTTTTTCTCCCGCAGGCCAGAGAAATTCAAAATAAATGAAGAGTGAACAGTGATTAAAGGCACTACTGTACTGCGTCTGTGGAGCAAGCGTCACTCCTGTTGAAAAGCATGAAAAGCAAAAACAGCCTGGTAGTGTTGGGGGAATTCCATATATATATCTATATATATGTACAGTATAGACGCATACATACACAAAGGCAGGGCAAAATCCAGCTATACTCACAGTGGCCATATCCTATCTCCCCCCCTGGACCTCCTCCAGATGCAGGTGATGCCATGGGTTGCCACATGCCTTCAGGTGCAAGTGTGGCTCTGGCAGGACGCCTGTTACTGAGCACTGGGGCTCAGACTTGAGATTTGGCTCAGTGACAATCTAAAAAGAAAAAAAAAAAAGAAAGACGTGTACACCTGGACATCTACCACTGTTCTGGATGTAACAGGAACGTGAGGGTCGCCGTGGAGAAGTAGGAGGGGAGATCATCGGTGAAGAGCAAAAGAGGCGGGGTCAACCGGCGCCAGTTATAGGATTACCCAGATTATCCTTCCCCAGAGATCAATCCCACAGGAACTGTTTGCTGCCTGACTGCTGCACAAATCAGCTCTTCTGCCACCCACTCGTCCTCTCTCTCTCTCTCTCTCTCTCTCTCTCTCCCTCCCTGAGTGTTGGTAAAACTATCTGCACTGAGACACCTGTTGTAGTGGCAGAGGAGGGTGACTGGTGTTGGGAGGGAGGCTGGTCGTGGTGGAGGGGTTCATATTCAAGAGTGCGGTATAGCCAGGAGTTTCCAATTACTCCCTCTTAAAAGGGATCAGGACTGGAGAGCATGGGAAGACGCTGCCACAATGATGCTGCTTGAGTCGGAGGAGGTTACTGCGAGTCAGTGACATTTCTTTTGACATTCCTCAAATTCGCCTTTTTTCACATATTTTAGTCACGGGCTCGCTCTATAAATAAAGGTGGCACAAGTGGGATGTGAGTGCCGAAAGGGGAAGTAACAAGGGGGCTAAAGAAATCTCCCTGAAAGCATCTGTAATTCCCCTCAATGCCAAGAACTAGCCGTGCCAGCATAATGGCACTGCTGTGTAGGTAATGAGGCGTGTGGAGTCGCCTGTATACACATTGTTAGTATGTTTGTGTATTTAACAAGTGTTATAGCATTCCAGGAAGTCGCGAATTGTCTTTTTTCAATGGTAACGCAAACACACAGCAGATGAAAACACAGACCGAAAAAGCATGACTTAAATGCAGTGAAGAACAATGCATGACAAACCCTCGGGGACCGATCCAATCTTAAATCTGATCTTCAGAAGCTCTTCAGAACCTGACTGAAAAAGTAGTGGTAGTAGAATTATTATAAGAAACCGAGGCTGCACATATTCTTGGCCACGGGAAGTGCGTCATATAATTATCGCCAGAAAATAACCCTAGCCAATCTGGCACAGATTTAGGCCTGCAGCTGTTCATTTTAATTTACCCTGCCACCCTATCAGATGTGAACCCTGTCTTATGTCAAGCATTCACTTTGAAAGGTACCGGTAAAAACCCGAGACACCTTCTGCAGCATGTTGGCATCTATTCGACTGACATGGGTTATCAGTGCCCGTCTGTGCAGTGCACCTGCACATTGCCGGATCAGATGACTATACAGTACTTAAAGGATAGCCCCCCCTTAGTAACCAAATCTCATCAGTGACAGTATCCTGGCAAGTGACACAGACTGGAGGAGGAGAGACGCTCTCTCTTTCCGTATTCATGAATCCCATTGGGGGGGGAGCAAAAATAATGCACTCCTTTTTAAAAACCCATGCGGTGTTATAATAGTGTGTTGTGACCCATATAGAAACTGTGACATTAATCCCGAGAGCCATAATCGTCATGGACGGCGAAAGGTGTAGGAGGAGCCAAACGGGTAACCCTAAATTTACGGCAGGCTCAAAATCTGAACTTGATCTGAACCACTTGCGTCTTCAAATACAAATCAACCATGGGCTGAGACAACAAGTTGGTCGAAAGAACAGTGTTTTTTTTCTTCTTGTTCCCACAGACAGCAGTGTTGTGACGTGTTAATGGGCACAGGCTCGCATTCGTCGGTGGGCGATAATTCATTCGTTCATCGTGTCGCTCAAGAGATATAGTGAGTGTAGGTGCAAATTGTAGGTTTTAATTCAGTATGCAATTAGATACACCGCTCGCGGGAAAACAGAGTGTGTCAAATGTAGCACGCCATTCGTTGCTACGCTTTAAGTTCGCTGACTTAATTAAAAGCGAACACTGAACAGATCCGCTGAACAAGTAATATATGGGTATATATTCAGTGCATGGACAAGAGTGTGTCAGTGTGTTATTGCTTTAATAGCAGAGAAATGGCTGGTTACGTCTCATAATCGAACACGGCTGCAGCCCCGTGGGCCAAGGTTCTCTGCTTCATTAAAGCGGGAATTAAATCAAGGTTGTTTTTTTTCCCTTTCTTCACTAATGACTAATTAATGGAAATTAGCCCAGAGAGAAGCCTTCCTTATGCCCCTTCTCTTCCATCATCCTGTTCTCACAATTAGCACCCGCTGACGCGCAATCAGAATGAGCCACTGGCACATTAATACACACACACTCGCTTAAAAGTAATGTGGGGAGTGGGGCTGAGGTTCGAACCACACTCAACACCACTGCGGGCCCTTGAGTTAAGGCCCTTGACCCCCAATTACTCCACATGTGTCCGATGGGTTAAAAGCAAATACCAAATCGTGTTGTACAGTGTACTGTATAGTGTACTGTGACAATGACAAATAAATAAAGCCTTCTTCTTTCATACAAGTGCCAAAACACGAAGCCAACAGTGTGTATTGTGTGTACTGCGGTGAAGGATTGCTGGTCTTAAGCTACAGAATCCTTGAGCAAATAGCTGCGGAGGGCCCCACCCTTTCTACCTGTGTGGTTGAGGAGTGGGTGGAGGGTGGGGAATGGTGTGTACATGACGAGGCCATTAGAGAACAGGTTTTAATACTCCCGAGACTACACAGTCAAATTCTAAACATCCACATTCTTCCACGTCACATGACATCATGGTCACATTTTGTCGCTGTGCGTGTTGAAAGTGTGTACGTTTTCAGCCGTGGAAATGTTGGCATGAGCATGTGACAGGGTGTGTTCCTCTCTTTGTGTGTGTGTGTGTGTGTGTGTGTGTGTCTACTGGGAGGTGAATCATTGACCCCTGGCAAGTGATGAGAGTTCACATCAACTAGGGTGACCTCTTTCTCCACCACCCCGCCCCCCACCCCCATCTACCCTACACTTCCCCTTTATTTTGCTCTGTCCACTCTCCTGCTTCTGTGCATCCCTCTGCCTTTACTTCCCTGATCTTTCAGCTGAACAAGTTCACACCGTCAAAAGTTGCGAGTGGGTGCTCGTCTAAAATCACTGACACTGACAGAAAAAAAAAAGAAGAGAGAAAATGCACTAAAAGAGAAAATTGCTGACTCCACTCAATGCCTGGGGCGGGTTTTCATCGAACCTGCAGAAACACAACATGTCTGGGAAAAGAGTCATGAAACAATCCCCAAATAATTGCACGCTGCCTCACCTCCACCTCACAACCCCATTCCAAAGGGTGATCATCTCCCATTAGAGCAAAATGGTTTATAGCCCTATTTTCATATCTGTTTTGGTGTGTGGGCTGCTGATGAGAAAACAGATCATAAATAAGAAGTGTGAGCCAAAACTCAGTCAAAACAAGACTTGGAAAGGTCTTTCAGTGGTTGTGGCTTTCCCTCAGCAACAGCTCGGTGGCTTATGATGTAAACCACCCTAATCTAGGGTTCAACAGCCATTGGTTTATGGCCACAACTTTCCAAACTTACGAGTTAATTGCTCATATTTTCTATACCGTTAACTATTTTCACCCTAAAGAAAAAAGTTGAGCCTAGATTGCTAGCCTTATGTGTGGCTGCAAGAGCATTACTGTGGGATCGTAATGAGACAACAACCAGCCCTGGGGACATTCTTTGAAAAGAGCAGTGTTTATATGGCAGAAATGTAGCAATCGCAAACAAACATGGTCATTTTGTGTCTAGGTAAAAGGTGCCAAAGACGTATTTTCCCTTGCAGAGAGAAAAAACGGTATCAGCGAGGTAAGACATGACTGTCCACTATCTATCAGATCGAACAGATAACGGTCAATAAAAGCCACGTACATCAGCATAAAGCTACACTGACTACATTGAAGGACAGACGAGAAAGACTGTGCAGCCCTGGGGGACTGCTCTGTACACTGCGGGCTTCCCTCTTCTTACATGTTCTCCCATCCAGATGTCTCTCTGCTTCCCCTGGGAGTCACAATCATTATGGAAACAATTTTCAGGCCCTTCAAACCGTGCCAAGATATCTGTGATAACATAAATGGCTCGCACGGTTTACTCCTCAAAGACCACTCTTTCTGCATTTCCGTCCTTGTAACGCAATACTAATATCTTTCATTTGCACCACACCGAGGACAAAGGGTTTTGAGGCACATGCTGTGTTTTTTGAGAAAAAAAAGATCACATAATAAATGATGCATGTTGTGTGTGTGTGTGTGTGTGTGTGTGTGTGTGTCAGTGAAAAAAAAGGAAAGAGAAAGAGCATCTAAGTCTCTCTGCACATAAGAGTCTAATCTAAAAAGCTTTTAGCTGTCAAAAACACAAAGCCTGCTTATGTGGCCACGGTCTACCAGGAGTTACATGTATCCCACATGTTGCAAACTCCACAGTGGGAACAGAGAGCGTCCCATTTCCCTGTCTCCCAGGATTATAGCCTGACACACACACACACACACACACACACACACACACACACAAGCCATCGACAGGTTCAAGGGCAAAGTCAGACCAGGGTTCAGCTTTACAGAGCAAAATCACATCGTGCTGTCACTGGGCTGAATATAGCCGCAGCCGTCAGTGAGCGGGGCGCGGGGCGCGTCTCGCGCTTCACTCCTCCTCACTCACAAACACACTCTTCCTCAGAGCTGGCACGTTTCTGTTTTTATTCCTTTTTTTTCTTTTTCTTTTCTTTTTTACTGGAGACCATCCCAGACCTATAAATTGCGTCCCCGTCTCAGAACAGTTTAGCGCGAGCGACGCGCGACAAGCGCCATAAATTACATAAGCGCAATTAAAGTGCCAACCTCTGACCTTGCCCGACCGGCGCAACTCCGATCACCTGACTTTTGCATTGACCGCAGCTTTCGCTTTTAGCGCGGCGGCACACTCACGCAACACGACTGTCCACAAAGAGAATAACGCGACGGCTACAGATTCACATAGACAAGAGAAACTCCGCGTCGTTTCAACTCCGGGGAGGAGACGCCATGAATCGAACGCACCCCCCCTACTAAGTCAAAACAAAACGTCGCGAGGAGCGCCGCGGCCACACCGCGCTCGCGCCGGAGCGTACTTACTGAGGTGTAAATACGGATCATGGCTGTCCATACTGTGCTGGTGTGGGAGCTGCTGTCGGTTTCCTACAGCCGGAGCCGCTCCGCATCCCAGCGCATTCCTCTCCCAGCCCGACTGAACTCTGCGAGGCGGCTCTACCCGGGGGCCCAGCGAGGGGGCGGGGGGGGCGGCCAAAACAGGGCTTCTCCCAATGACAGACAACACAGCAGATATCAAGCTCCGACACGAGCGTGACGAAACATCTGCGAGCCGCAATATTCTCCACAGTAAAATGATATATATATATATATATATATATATATACATATATATATATATATATATATATATATATATATATATATAGTCACCAGCATATTAGTGATTAGTGACTAGAGTATTAGTAGATGAGGATATTGCTACCACTTTACATAAGCATGAATAAGCTACTACTGTCATTTATATCACAACAATTTATTTGCCTTGATAGATAGATAGATAGATAGATAGATAGATAGATAGATAGATAGATAGATAGATAGATAGATAGATAGATAGATAGATAGATAGATAGATATTCCAACCTTTCAAGTGTATTACAAGTTTTCAATGAAATATATAATTGTTAATAATTCTAATGATTCATGATACGGTTAATTACGGTTAAGTCTGTGAATGTGTTTTTGAAATGCAAAGCACTGTTTTCACTCTCCTGTCGTCGCCCCCCTGAGGGGATCTCTCCAGTGTTTACCTACTGCTATGGTGTGAGTCCTGGTCCGGGTACCCCCCGGAGTCCCCCCACACCCCTGTGCTGAGTGCGGGGTCATGTAGGGGTGAAGCTCCCGGTACCTCTGGAGGTTATTCAGGAGTCAAGCCGCACTGTGGCATTCAGAGTGTCGAAGCGCGGAGCCGGCAGACGCTCCGTCAACGCCGGCCTGTTGACCACTCAGCGAGCCTATGGGCTGTCCCGCTAATGGGACCAGCTCCCCCGGCTCCAGCGGCCTTGTTACAGCGACCCATAAAGGAGCACAGGAGGATGCTAACCAAGATGAATGGCTTTTTTTTCTCAGCTCATTCTACACTAATCAGAGCTTTTCATTTGTTATGGCCTTGCGCCAGCCCCTCCACCGCAGCCTCCATTAAGGCCAGATAACGTATAAATTCATTAAAGTCAAAGAGGGACATTAAAATGGTCATTTGTCAGGTCCCTCTTTGTGTGTCCCTAATGGTGGCACATGGTTCAAGGCATTGAGATTATGTTGGCTGGGCTTTTTTTTTTACCCCTCTCCAGAGCATAAGGAGAGGAACGTGGGAACAGGGAGAAGATGTGAGACGGCTTTTCCATTTCTAGGAATATTCTTAATTTTGTTGGGGATCTGTGCTGCCAAATTATCATTATTATTACATTTTATTTTATTTGCCTTATTAGGGCTAATGTTTTATTTTTCTTAATTTTGTCTTTAGAACTCACCCCTGGATGCACAGACAAACTGGCAGTCAGTAAAGCTACCCTTTGCACTAATCCCTTTGTATTCACAGCACCATTCCCACCAAACAATGTCCTTAAATCTAATCCTAAACCAAGCTCAACAAAGGTGGGCCACCTGCTAGCAAGCCACAGTACATCTAAAGGCCCAACAAATATCAAAGCAACAAACTTTTTTAAGTCACCTTAAAGCACCACTGATATCCAAAGAACGCAAATGTTAATTTACGGATTAAAGCGCGTGCAAAACAAATCTTTCTCTCTCGCTGTTTGGCCCCGTCCCTCTGTTTTCCTCCTCTTCCTGTTTGAGTCCGTCCCTCTCTGGCTCCAGGACAGAGGTTCTGGCTGCGTCGTCATGGGAGATGGCTTGCTCCATCTGCCTCCGCTGTCATTAGCTCATCTCCATCACGCTTTATCAGAGAGACCCCCACCTCCCCCCACCCTCCTGGACCCTCTTCAGCATTCTGACAACCCCTGCCCCCTGCTCTATACATAAGGCTGAGATGATAAGTGTTCTCGCTCTTTGTGTCGGCCAGCGTAAGACAATGCCACACAGCACTACAGAACATCATCCATCTAATAGGTCATCAATCTGGGACACAAAAGATGAAATGTAGCACGAACTCCCTTCTGAGAAAGGGAGTTTCTCTTTGCTTAGAAGAAGCTTCTCCTCCACCTCTGTCTGTTCGTTTTCACGATTATTGGTTCATCAACAAAATCTTCTCTCCTGTGCAGCCACATGCGTGGACGCGCACATTTTACACAACGCATGTAAAATATTGCAATTATCTCTTAAAGATGTGATACAATGTTAACTGCAGTTCCACAAAAATAAAACAAATATCCAAATGTTATTTTATGTAGAAAAATGTCTCTCATTTTCTCTAAAGCAAATACGTCTTTTAAACATTATAAGAGCGGGCTACTGATTCATCAGTGTTTCATAGTTTTGAATTTATTTGGTGGTAATTAAAAGCCCCATGTTGCATAATTAACATCATCTACCTTTTGTTTCTTCTCGTCTCTGCCTAATTGGGTTTACATTATCTGATCACCAGTGTGACACTTGAAGCCTTTGTTTATTGTCTGTGGCAGCATTGTCCTGGTTTGGGTTTGATCGATTTAACAAGATTACCCACTGAGATTATATATTTCATTTTAAACAGGCCACGTATCTAATTTATAGACATAGCTCAGTTTTGTCACAAATAAAAGCATTTGAGATATATATGGTGTTTACTAGACGATATGTTTATTGTCATTATGAGATTGTTACTAATTTGCGTAGTGTTAAAGAACATATTACTTAAGTTATTGCATTCAGTTGCTGCCATGTTTTCTGCAAACTAATTCCATATGTGTCCTTTTGTTTTTGCAGAAGTCACACAGATTGACTTATTGATTAAAAAGTATGGAAATCGTGCTTCATTCAAAAAATTAAGCTTTTTTTTTTTACAGAAATGTGACCAGAGACATAATCCATGTCACGCAAATGATTGGTTGAACCATCCTGCCTTCATATCAGGTCAACCTGGTAATCTCCTGTCCGTGTCTGGGTCTGAGGGGCTTTACACACAATCAATATGATGAGCCCTGAAGTGTTCACGCACTATACACACCATCCATGCCATTACCACACCACTCCAATCAGATGCTTGCATTATCATTACCGTCACGACACATGATGTAAGGCAGGCACATACACGGTTGATATTTTTCAGTGTAAGTGGAGCATGTTTGACACTTTGACTTTGAGGTAAAGTAAGCACCACTCAGAGAATAGTCACACTGTCATATTGGGAAAAAAGAGACTACAAAGTGATTCATGAAGTAAGATTGCTTCCATTTGTTGATTGGGTTTTATGTTACAGGTGGACTGCAGACTTAAGGCAGATGGTTGACCTCTGTTAGTCTTTGCCTTGCTGTAGTAATAACAGAGGGGACTGTTCTTTCGGAGTAGAGCCAAATCAAGCCAGCAGGGAATCAACTAGACCACCTCAGGTTAATCTTACTATGACCTGAAATGTCCATGAAGGATTAAGCCCAGTGTACACCTGCTACTGATTTTTAGCACATGATGTCAATCACTCCCGTTACTCTGCTATTTCAAAAACAGCGCAAAAGAACATACCCGATAAGACTTTGTTTTGTTACAGAGCCATTAACAACACGTCCCATGAGGCCCTGCTTACAGATTAGTCAGCTAAACCTGGGAAGCATGAAGCTGGCAAAGCATTTGTCCAAACGTGTAAAACTTCTAATGTCTGTGTTTTCTATACAGATTGTATCGTCACCATGCAGGACCTCTGTGTGCAATAATCAGTCACACAGTTTGAAAAACGTAGCCCACAGAACCAGACCAAATTATAGGCGCACTGACATTTTCATGTTCAAGTGATTCACGCTGCGATTCGGTCAGCCAGGACTGTGTCACCAAACACCATAAATCCCATTTAATCATGTTTTTTGCAATGTGGACAACAGAGCTTCTTCTAAAAACCTGTTTTGATGAGTGTTGCCTGAATTTAAAGGGCCACTTCAGCAACTTAGCATTGCTCTGGCATAAAGTTGGAAATAGACAGATATCCTGTCTATAAAGTATGAAGTATGTAAAGTTCACAACAAATGGGCAACACTAATTTTGACTTGAACAGTTGGGAGACAGCTGCCAGTCCAGCCTATGGACTGCTGGTGAAGGACTCTGCATCTTGCCCACGTTCTGTTTTGATGCCCTCTGCACAGGTAGCAGGACATCATTTTTTACAACCACTCAGGTGTCCTTCCATCAGTTCACATCTTCATTCCTGTGACTCAACTATCACATGATGCCACGAGGCCTTAATGACTCATGTGACATTGGGGTGTGAATGACCCTAAGTGGCCTGAGGCTGCCAAGCACCCGGTGGAAGTGATGAAGCCTGGCGAGTGCGTGTTGAAATATCGACAAGTATAATCCAGTGGATGTTCTCATTCTGACCTTCAGGGATGAGGAACCTCTTTCCCAACAAGGATCATTTTAATTTTAAAATAACACATGTCGAGGGCCATACTAAAATATTGACCACATATACCACATTAACTTCTCTAACTCCTAATTCCTTATGTGCATCAAAACACAAAGTAATACATCACAGTCCTGTGGTGACTGGGGCCACTGATAGGAGCCATATTGGCCAAGTCTATAGGCTTTCTTTGAAGATGACAGTGTTCCTTTAATGTCGCTTCAAAAATGCTTTAATGGGTGACACTTTCCTTTGGGCTCGTGACGACGGCACACTTCCTGACCCTCGCGCAGACTTGTACAACTCCGCCCCCCTGCGGTGTGTTGTGCGGCTCCATCGGCGGAACGCGAAAGGCCTCTGTTTCTCGCATTGGTCCCTCGGCGGCACCCGTAGACCGACGGTAAAGTCAGACGTGTATCTCTGTGTCAAACGGAAACAGTCCTATGTAACAGCTTTAACACGAGCGGACCGATGAGCTACATAGCCTGACTAAAACCTGTCACGTCGGGGTTATCTACTCATGAATTCAAACGAGGATGTCATCCGCCTTAACGTTAAACTGCGAAAATCAACAAATATATCCGGTCATGGATAGTGAGGCAGGAATCGTCTCCTTCCCT
The DNA here is from genome assembly GCA_016785345.1 of Trinectes maculatus. NCBI lineage: Eukaryota > Metazoa > Chordata > Actinopteri > Pleuronectiformes > Achiridae > Trinectes > Trinectes maculatus. The sequence continues at coordinate 407,963 of JAFBJQ010040714.1, forward strand.
CAGGGGGCTGAGTGGGGTAAGTGACGGCTAACTACACCTTCTAGAAAGATACACACATACAGGGGGCAGAGGCAGATGTAGCTGACTGTCGGGTTAGTGAAAATAATAATTGTGCCGTTAAAATTCAATTTTAAGGTCTGTGCTTGAACACACTGGAAAAAAAACTGCCCCTGAGGTCGATGTTGTGACAAGACTTAGCTAGTTAGCACGAGCTAGCGCAGGTGGTGTGATGATGTAACATGCTGAACCTGGATGTAAATAATGACGTCTCAGTAGTGTGACACCAAACTGTTTCCCACACATGATTCACACAGTGTGTAATTTCTGGAGCAAATGGTTAACGACATTTGTTTCAGAAAAGAAAAAAGTTAAAGGAGCAAAAAAATAACAATAACAATCATTTTGATCCCCTTGTAATCGTGCTTCAAATGATTGATGCCTTTCATGACGTTTTATTTTGTGTTGTGCCTTTGCCTGAGCATGTTCTGTTTTAAATCACACCCGTGTTTAACCTTTTGTTGTAGCCACTTTGGTGTATTATTGTCAGTATGAATTAATTATCAGTGTGCTGTTTATGAGAAAAAGTGAAAGACACTGATACAATTTTGCAACACACAAATATAATTTACACTGTCATTGTATCCAAAGTCAAATCATTTGTAGCTTGAGTGAACTTCAGTGGACTGAAAGCAGTTTGACTAATTTTGTGTGGTGTGTGCTTGTTATGATGCAGCTATGAGCCTGTTTGATGAGCTGGAAAACATGGGGGATGCAGATGAGCTGCTTGAGGCTTTGGAGAATGCTGACTATGTGAGTAACTCAAATGTTGTCGTTTGACATAAAATGAAGCCAACAGGAAATTTGCAGATTAATATAACAATGCACAGCTAAGGACACAGATTTAGTGACTACTTTTTTAATGTGTTTTTTTTAATAACAGAGCCAAATGTCATAGTGTTGCTGTCTATAGTATTGTTTCTAGTGAACTTGATAATAATGTAATTATTATCAATAAATAATAAAATGATTGTTGTTTACACTGTTGAGCAGACATTCCTGTTTTTACTCCACTGTTAAGCCTTAATTTGCATTCTGTTACAGTTGACCTTGTTATTAATAAGTGTGTGTTTGGTCTGTCAGGCCAGCGAGGGTCTAGATTTGGACTTCGATATTGATATATCTCCATGGAATGATGTGGAAACAAGCAGCATCTACACAGGTACAGCAGCACACTGGTTGATGTCTGTGTTTTACATCTGTGCCTTTTTGTGCATTTTAAAATGTTTTCTAGTCAAGTGGTACAATAGTTTGAGGACATTGACTAGAAAATGACTCAAATAGTAATGTTTTTTTACAAGAATGATAATAAAAAACACTGTGTTGTCATTCTTGTTGAATAATTGTGTTGGAATACACCGTTTTAGTATTCTCACCATCCCATGCTAATATGACTACATACAGTATATGACACTTTTGATGTGGTCTTTGTCATTGTGTATCCAGATGGTGAGGTGAGTGTGGACTCTCTGTCACCTGCTCCCACACTGGGCTCTCTCCCATCCCCTGCCTCTGTGGAAGCTCTGTCCCCTTACTCCTTGCAAGTAAGTCACTGTTTTCAACTCTTTGTCCTCCTGAGCGTTTGGCATTTGGTTTTCATTTCCAATTCAAATTTCATCTTTTGTTATTGTTTGTGAGTATTTAGATAGGTGCCCATCTTGGTGCATAATTGGAACGAGCAAAGTCTCTATCCAGATGGTGTCCAAACATTGACAGCTGCTCTTTACTTACACACATGGGTGCGCATACACACGCACACACACACTTACACTTACACTTGAAGACCTTATTAATAAAATCCATAAACACCTTGTCAAACTAATAATTAGCTGTCAGTCTTAGTTGTGCCCTGCCCCCTTATTAAAAAGGAGGTGCTGACTACTTCAGACACATTAGCATAATTTAGCAGGCGGTTGTTTTCACAGTTTGTCAAAACAAGGACAAAGGTTACTTTTTTGGCTCCAGCACAGTTTGCATACATCACTGAATCTTCCTGTCTAAATCCAAGGACACATTTGTCTCCTAAAGTTTTTGAATATTCACAAGGGCACAATCTGTTTAAGATCCACGTATCTCACAAGGATTAAATATATTATTTATGCACTACCGGTGTCGCTGTGTATCATTGCTTCGCTGAAACCTTTGTTTACTGCTGGAATTAAAAAAGAAAGACTCCCTGTCTCTCTATCCAGGATGAAGCCCTGTCACCACAGTTACAGCGCTCTCCCGTTTCAGTCTGCTCAGAGTCCAGTGGCTTCTCTGAAATCTCTCTCCCAGCCAAGACAGCTCCAAAGAGGACCAGCCAGTCCACACAAGGTGAGGCACCCTCCACCAACATGCATCTGCTCCTTCAGCCCCTATCTATATTGTACACTTGTCACCAAGAACTTCTTTACCACAGTTTGTGTTTGCATTCTTCTGGGGTTAAGAAATCAAACAGAGATATGGTATCTTGTGAAACAGGAGTGCGAGGAGCACCCTGAACCTATAAATAAAAGCTTCTTCACCTGAGCTAATAGTCAGCATTTTTTTGTACTTACAAAAATCCTCTTTTCTTATCTTTCGCCACACCTTCTTGCTCCTGTGATGCACACCAGCCAAACCAGCTCATCCTACCAAGAGGCCAATTCAGATCACCCCCAAAGTTTCCATCCAGCCCAAACCACTGATCACAGCCATGTCAATAACTACTGCAGCAGCTCCCCTGCAGGCCAAGACGATCATCATCCAGCCAGTGCAAACCACTGTGCTGCCTGTGGTAAAACCAGCTCCGGTCAAGATTCAACCAGCACCCCCTCAAGGTCAGAGTTTATACTGCAACACATTAAAACTTGTCGCATTGTCTCACATCACAGTTGTACTACATACTTAGAGTCATCTGTAATTTGCACGTTTGAAAATTAGTAGTTTTGATGAATGTGGTTGACTTTCAGTCTCAGTCAAGCATTTTTGTGCAATGACCAGCAGAGGGCATTGTAACATAAGTATTTGCTAATTGGTGAGTTAAAATTCCATTCTGCTTTGCTACATACTGCCTGGTTTACCAGTCTGGTCCTGTTTTTGTGAAACGTCAACAGTACCAAGGCCAATGTAAATACTTATGTCATTGCCTGGGACCCCTGTGGTTGGTGAATCTGACCTCTCTCAACTTGAAAGTGAACTTGGCTCTCCTGTCTGCCACGACGGCAGATAGGCCAAAACATCCAAGTTTAGGACCCCAGATGGAAATGAAGTCAAGCATGTTCAGTGTTCTGTTTCACTGTTTCAAGATGCTCTCTCCAGTAGTCACAGCTGATGAGTGAGAACAATGCATCATTGAGATAAAATAAAGAAATCTGACATATTCACTGTTGAGGTCATATTTTATAGAATTTGACGAGGAAAGATATGCATTTCCAAAGAAAAAAAAACAGACTTTTAGTTACTTGCATCGTTAAGCATCTTGCATTTTCCCGACAAAGATGGGGTACAACATGGGGGGTAAGCAACACCTTAATTCGTAGGACTGGTCAGTATCTTTGCACGATTAGTTGGTTAGCTGACAGACATGTTTAGATGTGAAAGTTGTGTGGTTGGTAATATTGTTTTTTTTTTGTTTGCAAGTTTACATCCAAGGCCTCATTGCATTTTAAATATCAACATGTGCGTGTTTATGTGCATTCATGTGCATAAAAGTCACACAGCCCTAAATTGGGAATGTGGAAGTTAAAGACCACAGGTCAAAATGGTAAACATCCTCTCCACCTGTACTTTAAACTCAAAAGGTCCCTTTAAAGACAAGGGGTCAATGTAGGTCACAAGAGGTGATGGGAGTTCAGGGTGCTGAGCTGTGTCTTCTGCAGCTGGAAGCTCTTTAAACGGCAGACTGATGTGGCTTACAGCTTGTATAAAATATTAGACCTAATGCTTTCAATGCAGATAGTATGACAAATGTGGGAAAGAACATACCCTAACCCTAACCCAAGATAAACACCACCATAAACACATAATTAGAGTTAACCATACACTAAAAATATGATTACAGTACAGCTAATCCCATGCAATTTAGGTGTAGCTATGTGTTGTGCCTCTCTTTCAGGTCATCCTATAGTGCTGTCTCAGCCAAGCCAAGTGCTACAGATTCAGACACCCCAGGCCGTCACCAGCAATGTGGTCACCATGCCGGTACTCAACCAGGACAGGCCTGCCCCTGTCGCTGCTCCACCCGTGGTCTCTGTCACGCTTCAAAACCTTTCTTCAGATGATGACGTGAGTTTGTCATGTTTCTCTGCAGGAGAGTTGCCACATAGCCACACTGCACTGAGATATTAACAGAACATTTATTCCATCCATCTGTTTTTTTGTGCACACGAAAAAATGAGCAGATCAGAGCCCAGTGTGCTTCACTCGTAGTCTTTGGATGCAGACGCATTCACTTGCTCCAAATTTAGATAGAAACCTGACTCAGTCTTCCTGGATTAGGTTCTTTCTAATCTGTCAGCTCTTCTTAAGGTCATTCTGCGTCCTCACTTGAATAAATCACACCCTCAGTGATCGTGTTCGTGCAGCATAGTCATGCAAGAACGTGCATCTCTGCTTTCAAATCCAGCTGCATGCTTATATGTAGCCACATGAATGTGCATGCACTTGCACACTGTGTGACTATTAGTCTGTGGTTGTCATATCCAGATTCATATCAGACTTATTCATCTTACCCTAGATGAAAACATATTCTGGAATTTCTGGATTAAAAAGTAAAAAAAAACACCAGTTCATTAAAAAAAAAGGAACTAAAAAATCTTTGTTTGTTTAAATTAATATGTACATTACATATCTTGAACCTCTGCAACACCGCCATGGACAAAACTGTCAGCAGATGATCATTATTAGCATTTGTATCGTTTGTACCTTAGGGGTTTTATTGGAAACATAGATATGTGATGTAATTGTGGTTCCGGCTGTGTGTTGCATTTAAGAGTGATGTCAAGGCAGGTGCAGTGGACACATGCGCACACAGTCACACACGTGCGTATCATGTCTTATCCCTTGGTTCTTCTCCTCAAACACTAATTTCTTGCAGGTCTGTGTAATGACAGCGCTGAGCTTGGAGGGAATCTTGCAAGGTACTATTAACTGCCACAGGGATGGCCCCAAGGTTTTCAATGTTAAAAAAGTAAACTATATCATAGCATGTTTTGTTTATAATACAGAGTTGTTATCTCAAGAAAAGCGTCCCATCGTTTGTATTGCTGTCTCATTTCAGTTGGGACTGTCTGCTATACTTATATGCTATACCATTCTAAGACTAAGAATGGTTAGTTTCTTATTTTCTTTTCTTTGTTGCTCAAGTCGGCTGCAAATGCCTCTTTTCCTAGTCTGAGCTGTCAGCCTCCATTGCACAGCCAGGGAGACTTTCAGCAGCTTTACTGTTGTTTTAGGCTTCAGTCTCCAGCACAACCATTTCTGATATCTTGCTCTTGTCTGACATTTTGTTAGCTGAGAAACACTTTATTTTTTCTTCCTTTTTGTTGTTTTTTTTCCTTTAATCAGTGTGTTGATGTTCAGCACAAACAGGTCACAACAGTTGCAAAATTGCATTCTTTTTTAATTACTGAAAATCACATGTCCCATTGGTGAAATGTCAGCAAAATCATCTGCAGTATTTTCTGTGGTGACACTGCAATGACTGTAGTAAATTGATCCAGATTCCAGCTATTATCGTCTGAAAGGAACAATCATGTATGATGCATGAAAAACATTAGTCATAAGCCAATGTCATAGTGCTCTGTTTAACCGGTCTGCTCAGTATGTCTTGACATTAATATTTTCCGCTATTTCAACGCATTACCCCAAATGAAACCTCACAAGTGGGTGTTGTTTTATGGATGGTAATTGTTGACCCTCGGCTACAAAAATAGTCGGCCCCTAAAAAGAGCAGAGAGGAGCTTATTATCAGTTGCCATAGGCTTAATCGAGTCTGGAGAAGCACTTTTCATGCCAGACCTGGGAAGCCGTGTCAAGGAATTCTAATTCCCAGAAGGCAACACTAATGTGCCTCTCAGCCGTTTGTAAGGCTAACCACGTCAATAAAGTTTACAATAGGTGATTAAAATGGGAGGGGCTGTACTCATGAATTGCACAAAAATACTACAGTTAGTAACCAGCCCTTCAGCATCTTTAGAAACAAATAACAAACGTTTACAGGGCTTGTTGTAAAAGCAGGAAATGTGTATTAACTTGCAGAGAATATGAGCCATGTAGGGATTCAAATGAACCTCGGAGTTATTTCCGTGGCCCACCGACAAACTCTTGAGCCGTGTCATGCTGTGTGAGTGTGTATGCCAGTGCTGCCTGGGACTCAGTGCAGCTGTGCTCGGTTTATAACCTCACAGTGGTTTAGCTGCAGCACAGTGGTGGACGCGGTGGTCTGGGGATGTGTAAAATGCATAGGCATGTCCATAGCAGGTGTTGCTGCATGTTGTCTCTGCAGAGCGTGTGTGTGTTTCCATGTACCACTGTTCGTGTTCTTTGCAGTACTGTACTTTGGCCTATAGTTAGCCTATATAAGCCTGGCTGTTAAACGGCTGCTAATGATTACATGCTTCAGACAGGTGTTGAGCAGGGTAAACCATTTTGCGACAGCCATCAGGGGTTGGATCACTGTAATGAGATGGGCTCCTGCATGGACAGGGACTGAGCTGTGTGCGTGTGTTTTGTACGTGCATCTGTGCATGTGTGTTCTTGACTAAAAAACAGCCCAGTCTAGATTTGCAGGCCTCAACAAATCCTCCCATTAGTAGGATGGGAGGATTTACGGGAGGGTAACCCTGGAAAGCATGGGGTGATTCTGAATGGAAAGCAGTGTCCCACTGTACGTTAGGCCCAGAATTTTATGTTCTGTGTCCTTATTATTATTTTGTGCTTAGTTGAGTCAATGGAAAAAAATCACCTTGAGAGAGTTCCTGGAAAGCGAAAAGAATTTGATTAGAACCATAACACCTCAAGGTTACATCAGCTTGTTAAGCACTTCCCTCTGTAGAATTGACATTTTGCTTCATTATTCAGCACTCACACTGGGATAAATTTGTCATAGCTGTTATGGGTGTAGCAGTGGTGCATCTTTTAGTGCTTCATCCAATGATTTGAACAGTTTTACCTTATAATGAGTTGAAAAGCTATGGATATTTCTGCCCAATTGAGTTTGAAATACTGCTTTTGAGTAATGTGCACTCAAAACTTGTAAATACATCAGAGAAAACCCCCATTTTCATTACAAGTTAAATATTTATTGCTAAATCAATGCACATAGACAGTACAGGCAGTATCTGATGAGGGGGGATTCATTAGTTGTTGCATTCCAAAAAAACAGTTTCTTGCAACAGCCATGTAAATACCACTGTAAAAAAACACAGGACTTCAGTGAAGTGAAACACTTTGGTCTCTTTCTATTCAAGTTTTACAGGAGGTTTTAAAATGCTGCTATGTTTTTTAATCGATGGACAAACAAGTGAACCGCCTAAGAAACCAGCTCTTAAATAAAGTCAGCACCATGGAAAAGTATGACCCTCAACAGCAGCGTGACAGTCAGTCATGTGGGAATCTGTTATTATTTTCGTGTCAACTCATGCGTGTTGACCAGGAATTCTTTAAAGTAACACCCTGCAGCATAATCATACTATAATAATTATTTACACGCAGGCCTGTCACTGCTCAGTGTATCAGCAGCTGTCTGCAGCTGGCCACTCTGCATGTGCCCTGCATGCAGGCACAATGGCAGTAGCCCCCCCACCCCACCCCATTGACACCTACATAGACTGAACCTGTGTTTGCCTTCCGCCTAATGATGTGAGCACCATAGAGAAATACCACTCTGCCATTCTTTCACCACCTGTCCCATATTTCTCTCATTGGACTCACTTTGGTTTAAATACGAAATTCCCCCTACTTCTCGCTCCCTGGTAACTGCTTCCTTGCATCGTTCCCAGGCTCAAACTAGTGGCACGACTCCCAGATCTGGGCTGGGAGACAGAGGGGTTTCCCTGGAGACCGAGTACAAATACATGGATGCAAATATCTTAATCACCAGTGGGAATATTAGGCCCAGGCTGTTTGAGGCGTCCCCCAGGGAGCGTGTTTGTGTTTGGAAAAGGGCAGTATATAAGTAGCTGATGACTGGATCAACAATAAAGGTGTTTGGGGTATCACAACAGGTTGTGTTCATTTGTGGTAGCCCATGTCATGATTTGAGCTATTCATTTGAGCATGCAGGGCTGTGATTTCAGTTTTCTGCATGATTTTATAAACAAAAATGTATAATATCAGCTATATATATATATATATTTGCACATAAGAGTAATTATAGTAAATATGAGTCACACTGGTTGGACATTTTTTGACATCAGTGTGTGCACCATACCTAGTCCCTCAGTGTTTATGTGCCTTAGACAGGAGTCCATTTTTCAAAGAGTGACACACTCTGTAAACACATCCCTCTTCACGTATAGAACAGGACATTAAACAAGCCCTCTTGACCCCTTACAGGATGTCGTGCAAATATTTTTAAATAGAAGCGTGATCACATGCTCTCACCAGGGTTTTAAGGGCAATATAAAGCTGCGATTTGTTGCAGAGGTGACATTAACATCTCGACACATCTTCAACATGTGTATTTGGTTATTCTCTCAACCATGGAAGAATGAAACATCAGCAGCCAGGGGGCTGTCCCTGGTGAGAATAACAAAGTCGACCCTGGCTTTTATGTCAGGCTCCCCTTTCTTCCATTTACTTTTTTCGCCATGTCATCAGACATTGGTGGATGTTTCTCTCTCGTGCCAGTGACCCGTTCTCTCACTTCATGTCTGTTTTTAATTTCTTCTTATAAGTAGTGTTATTGCACTGTTGTTCAGGCTCTCATGCCCTAAGTATGAAGAGATGGCACGAAATTGTCAGAGAAGATGTTGGAGCTCAAATATTGAAGCAGCAGTTCATATGAATAAGCACACATACTTATTTTATATGGCCTCTATGCCTTTCACATGCCTACTTATTTTTAGACATATCTAAGACCAAATGCTCATATGAACTAAGAGCCATTTAATTCATAAGTTTTATACCACACAAGATTAATTTATGACATATAGGTCAACAGGTGGCTTATGCGCATGTCCTGTTTGAATTGGTGCGGGTGGATGAGGGGTGAAAAAAATGAAGTGACATGAAATTATATTGTTTTATCTTTGTTTGTCCTTCTCAGTCGAAGTTGTCTCAGAGACAGCAGCGCATGATAAAGAACCGCGAGTCAGCATCCCTGTCTCGGAAAAAAAAGAAAGAATATCTGCTCACACTGGAAGTTCGCCTAAGAGCGGCGTTGTCTGAGAACGAAGCTCTCAAGTGTGAGAATGGCAACCTCAAGAGACAGCTGGAGGGCCTGCTGAACGAGGTGAGAGACTAGAGGCTACAGCTTTTCTAACACTTCCATACAGCCTGTGCTCAGTCTAAATGATCCTAGGCTGAGTACTATCACAGATAATCCTGTTGCAGAAGTTAATATAGAAAGACAATAACTGCATTCATGCTGAATCTGTTTGCAATATAAAATCTGGTTTGTTTCCTTGCAGAACACAGTACTAAAGACAACAGCACCCAAGAGGAGAGCGGTGTGTCTCATGGTTGTTTTAGTGTTCCTCATGCTGAACGTTGGACCAATGAGGTGAGTGCGTCAGTGAGCGTCTGTGTGCACTACATGATAATTTCATCAACGTCAGATCACTTAAATTCAGTTTACAGGCAAATTACTAACAGCTACAAAGTGTGAATACAGAAAGGATTGGATTACCAAAGGGAAACAAATGGGAAGTCCCATGACTCATTGTGGGAATCGCCACAGACACTGGACAAAAAAAGTGAATTGAAAACATTTCCCATTTGAGCAATATGTTGTTTTTTTTGTTTTGTTTTTTTTTACATTATCTGACATCATGTCAGAGCTGACAGTTTCTAGCATATTGGCCTGATGACAAAACAATGAGAAAACAATGACAAAACTGTCTGACCATCTTTTTCCCAAAAACTCGATGTTAATAAAGAAAATTAGTTGTTACAGACTATGTTTTCTTGCGGCACAATCCTAAGTAATACAAGTATTAGTTCATCCATGCCCGCTTTACTTTCTGAAAATGCTCTAGTCCACTGATGCTCTGCTGTTGGCAGAGTTTACAGGAGTTTGTGACTAATGGGTGAATAGGCCATAAAGCAATCCACTGCCTGGAAGAGAAAGTAAACATTTACCACTTACAAATACAAAAACATAAAACGCTTGACTGTGGCAATTTTCCTTATCTCTGCTTGCATTTTTAACAATCGTAACAATTTAGGGCAAGTTACATAAAACCACACTGGGGAAAATAAGCTTGATTCCACCCAGAGAGCAGATGGGGGGATTGTGTAATTCTTCAAGCTCAAGTTCATAGTCCACCTCCAACTGTAACGACAGATTCTCTGTTCTCATGTGATAAAAATGTTTGTTTTCTCCTTGGAATAACTTTCTCCACAAGGACGCAAGCATCTCCTTTTTGGACTTGTTGGCTTTGTGCTACGAATGTGCTTTTTCAGTTCTTCTCTAGTTCTTCAACACAAAAACCTTTGGACTCCTGAATGAGTTTTCTTTTGCAAATTGAGCTCTGTTCACTTTAGATAATCTCTGTGTGTTTGTACCTGAGCTTGCTGTTTTTGGTTTAGGCCCTCCTTTGGAATGTGAAACGTGCCCACATTTGAGGTCAGATCCTTTGAAATGAAAATGCCACTCAGTGTGGTAACATTGTTGAAAGAGATTGTGTGTATTTGTGTGTGTGTGTGTGTCCCCTGCCATGCTTTGGATTATGCAGTCAGATGCAAAACAGAGTTCAAATTATGCTGCTTAGCTAAAAATAAAAAAGCCCTTCTTGTGCACAGGATGTGGGCCAATTGGAATTCGGTGGTCTTTTCAGTCTAATACCAAGTTTTTCTTCAGTTTGTTTCCTCCGTCCCAATGTTCCTATTTTATCCCACCTGTCTTGTATCCTGTCTCCTCACATGCATTTTGTCTCTTTAGTTTGTTGCAGGGTGGTCCGGGCTCCAAGCTTGAGGTTGTTTCCACGCAGCATAGCGGCAGACACCTGCTTGGTTTTTCCCCAGAGGAGGACAATGAGAGTGAGATGGGCCCCAAACCCCTCGCCAGTGGCCCCTCTGAGATTGTTGACAGGTAATGAGTCAAACCCCCCTCCGCCCCCCGCTCAATAGACACACACACACACACACACACACACACACACACACACACAACGTTACACAGCACTGTATTTAACCACCTTGTTAGCAGACCAGGATGCACCTGTGCCTGAACAGAGTCTTGAACTGGTACAGCTCATTTCAGTATGTGTAAACACACGCGCCAGCTTATGAACTGTCCAAACGTCTGCCTAGCCAATCCTGGAGCCATTGCCCCGGGCAAGTTTACCAGCAGTTATTCTTTGAGTAACAAGGTGGGAAATTGGGGTCAGGCCTTGTTTGACTTTCAGCTTTATATACCTAGTAACAGTTTATTTTTCCAAAGGGGTATTTATTTTCTTTTTTTTTAATGCACCCCAGGCCCAACAGTCTCATTTATAAATTGCACAAATAACATTCTTGTTTGGTGCGTTACCTGTATTCCCATGTCCTGAAAATGATGTTTTTCAAGGTGGTTCTGATGTCTGCAAAGCATTTCCAGGTTGTAGTGTGTCAGGTCTCTCCATTGGGTATGTCACATGTTAATGCAAACCATCCATCTGTGGTATCAGGTTTCCCGGCAGCAGGCAGGAAAGAACACATTAGCTTTTACAAAAGGGGTGACAGCACTAAATGTGGCCTACAGGAGGATGATGGGGGAGATATGCAACCTAATCTTGGGGTTCCACTGAACAGGAAGGGGTGTGTGCGGGAAGGTTAACATAGGGCCCTCATTTAGAGTTATGATCAGACCTCTGCCGTCTGACATTTTGTCGCACGAAACCATTTCCAGGACATTTAGAGACGGGAACGTGAGGCGGAACAGAGGTTGTGGATCAGATCTGGGAGGCCCAGAGGAACGATTACATTGGTGGCAGACGTTTTTCTTAACAAGCCCTCTGCAGGTGGGCTCAGACTGTGGACAGTCTACATCAGCACCTCAGGCAACATAATTATTCACTCACAGAGAGGTATATGAGTTGTATTTAAGTCACTGTAACATCAGAGGGGGAAAATCATACAATGTGCCTCAAACCTGTAATGTATATAACTCCACCTGGTGGTAACCAGGCTTTTAGGCTGTCATCGTCCATAATTAGACAGGATATGACCCACTGGGGAGACTGTACAGTTCTTTGTTGCATGTTTATGATAATTATGAGCATGATTTACAGCAACGTGTGGACATGTCATGTCATAGACTTGGCACCTTTTACAGTGGAGGTCAGCATTCTCTTGCGTGCGTGAAATGAATTAAACAGTGCTGCCTCTGCCTGTCGGCCATATCAAGTAAAAACAAAACTCATTATTAACCAAAGAAATACATTTGGGATTATAATTGGCTCCACATTGTAGCCATGCGGGTTCCTTTCGAGCGCCCTTTTGCTTCCCATGACCAAATTCCCTCTGGGTGTTTCACCTCTGTCTTAGGGCGAGCAGCCATGTTGGCTCTAGACTTGCGTTCAAAGCATATTCCCAACATGTGGGAAGTATTTTTACCAGATTGCTATTTGAAGTTGATCCACTCATTGCACAGCATCTGAACAGCCCTGTACAGTTGTTACTGTTATCTTTGTTTACCATCGCTCCTTTTGTCAATGTATGTTTTAGCTCTGAGGATAAGGCACTGATGGTGGTGAAGAGTCCCATCTTCCTCAGACCTCCTCCACCCTGCCAACCTCCTGTTAACCGGACCAAGTGCATTGAGTAAGTTATAAACTCTTTAATGTATGTCCTAATGTGTTTTTTCCTCCTACAGACCATCAACAATGTAATATCCAAACATAAAAATATTGTTAACTTTGCATTCCAGGTTGGCCCATGAGTTGAGCGGTTGGGTTCACCGTCATGAAGCACAGCAAACCAAATCCAAGAAGATGAGTAACAGCAATCACAAACCCGCCAGGACCATTCTGGTATGTCACAGCAGCACGATTCGAAAAAGATGGCCCATGCAAAAATTTGCACTGTGTCAGTGTTGGCACTAAAGCTTTCCGCTCTCGCTCCGCTCCCTCTCACACCTTCCTTTTTGTTCTGCATCTCATTTGTCTTCCGTGGGCTAAATTTAATCCAGCAGCCCTGAGAAAGTAAACACAACACTTAGAGGGCTACAGGGTTAGAGCCCCCTACCTCCCTTTTTCCAACATTTCCAGTCTACCAAGAGCTGCCCACTTAGTCTGTACCAATTCTTCATATTACTATAAACAGAAAGGTAGATGTGTTTTTCTCAGTGGCGTTGAGCACCACACACACTTCAAAACATATGAGACTATACAACTGTATAAATACATTTAATTAATAAATTACTTTTAAGTAGTGTTTCTACTCATACGAGTGATTCTACATGCCTTTGTGTGTAAAGGTTGTTTTGATTGAATAGCTGTTATCCTAGAATATGAACAAGGAAAAAAATATATTTAGGAGTTTAGGAGTGGCCTCGGAAAGTGTAATGTGCATGTTGAAAGGAGTCCGTGTTTGTGTTGCCAACAGTTAATCCTGCTCTCTGTCTAATTGTTATTTGATATGATTATAAAGCAAATTTAGTTAATTCTCTTTGTTTCGACAGAAAACAGAGAATAAGGAGTCTGCCCAGATTTTGACAGTCCAATACACAAAAACGACTGAAGAAAAGTAAGTGAAAGCCTGTTTTACATTGCATTTACATCAGATTCAAGCAATTAAATAATTTTTCTGGTTAATTGTTTGTTTTACAAGCAATTCTCTTATGGGGTTTAAAGCTGCATCAAGCATTTTTTCAATAGCTACAAGACAGAAAACACTGTAAATAACTTCACTGTTAACAAATTTACACTAAATAGCACTTGTAAACTTAAATGGTGAGTGGAAACTGCTTTAAAATAACAAACCGTAGTGGTAAATGTCAGTGGGATTGGAGGTTATGGGGTCATTAAGATCAGACGTATGGAGTCAGTAGATGAGCTTGGATTTCCAGCATGTGACCTTTTCAGAGGTTTGTATCTGCAGATGTGACCACAACAGTAGACACTGCCTCCACTGTGTAGAAAGTGTTGTCTGTCTGTGTTGGTGTAAAACAGACAGACATGTCAAAATAGTACAAGTTTTTAATTTTAGCCTGATCGTAAAACTGTAAAATGAATAATTCTGTCTGCATGAAAATTGCCAAATATAATAAATAGTTCTGGCACAAAACATTGATTGTCACCACTTAATCAGAAACATAAGTGTCATGTTTTTCAGCCTCACTGACTGTACAGTTATTGTTTTTTAGTGATTCTTCATATTAATCTGCAAGCCTGTAATGTTTCTCCAACAGGAATCCTGGCAGTGAGCTGCAGGTGTACTATGCACCTCACCACACCTATACTGACTTCTTGAATGAGATCAATCGTCGTGGGGACACTTTCTACGTGGTGTCTTTCCGCAGGGTAAGGTTCCACTCCAGTACACTTCATCACTGCATGAACAACTTATGAATCATGTGTAATATGTCTCCTCAACACAGTCAGTTGATTAGAGAGGAAAGGGGAGGGTGGGTAAAAGGATTGAAATGCACTTGTCCATGGCTATATCTCTGTCTTTCCAGTCTAGTTTCCATGACCCATTTGTAATCAGCAAGACCTTTTTTTTCCATTGTTAGGCGTGACCATGTGTCACTGTTGATTTGTTCGGTCTTTATTCATTTAACCACTTTTCCACATTTAAAACATGTAACTGTTTTTTTTTTCATTAATGATTAATTTCTGGATGATATTCAGGTTTTTTGTGTTTTTTTGTGTTCTGAATACTTCGTATATATAGAGTTGAATTGAATATTCCATATCAAATTTAAACCCCCTGGACTGAATACCGATGGTAATGTTATGCTTTTAAATCCTCAGTATTAGTCATTGGGGAGGGACATTTTAAGCATGTGGTCCGAGATCAAGACCTTGTCACTAAACAAGTGACTAAAGTCGGGCTCAGTTGTCATGGTGATAGCACGAACAATGTTCACAATGAAGTGCCCGATCAGGGGGGCCTCTACAGGTCAAGTAGCCATTCTTTAGTTTCTAGCAGCTTTGTGTTGTAGAAGAGCAGTAAAACTCTTGTAGAAAATCCAAAGTAAAGGTAATATCAGACATTGCATATTTAAAACTTATAGGGACAAACTCCTCTTTTGACATATGAACTTTTAATCATAAGAGTAAAACAACAATTGAAACAAATAATCTGTAATTTGTGAGATGTTATGTAGGTTACACCTACTTAACAAAATGTCTTCTCTTTTTGGATATCACCCTAATAATTATTAAGTGTTGATTTACACTTACCCTGTTTTTTTCCAGGAAGGGGTAAAGGAGGTTTGAGTAAACACAGATAGATGTGGCCCATAAGTTTTACAGACCTTTATTAATTTGTCTAAGTTGCTTCACTTTGCCTGTATTTTGTTTCCCGGGTTTCAGGGTGTTTCTGTGTGTCTGCAAAAGTGGGTGTGCTTTTTTGTTTTTGTTCCAGCCGGTATGATGTTATTACAAGACTGCCAAAGTTCTGGATCAAATTTGGAATTTGTTTGGATTTTAAAGCCAATCACTACCAATTTTGACTTTGGTCCCTTGGGGCAAAAATTCTTCATGGCCTGCACTTGTCCTGGCCAGTAGTTGAGGTCATCCTCTGCTGTGCGCGCATATGCAGACACGGTCAAGCTTAGGTCAAGATTACTTTAAGCCCCCAACAGCTACAATACAGCCTGTGAAACAGGGTGAAGTGATGGAAACCATAACTCTGCAGCTGCTTTTTACCGCACCATCATTTTGCAGAATTGCTTCACTTGCGCTGTTTTAGCACCTGCGACTCAAAATACAGTGAGCGTGCATTTAGGTGAAGGTATGGAAACACTGGCTGCCTTCACTCTGGACTGTGTCCAATTAAGTATCAGCCATGTAGCTGCCATGACTTGTTGTCATGGCAGCTACAGCTGTTGTGTCAGCTTGACAAACTTTAGGTCCCCTGACGATTAACAGTAATGCAGTTGGTGTTTCCCTACCTCCTTTCACTCTTGAGGCAAAGTCAAAGCAACCTTTTTTTTTCGTTTAAGGGTTATGATATTGCTTTAGGTGTCTTACAACCTGTCTCTGAGGGCTCGGCTTTACATACAGTTGGTTGTGGTACAGTATCTGGCTTTTTATTAGTAGTGCTCGCCAAGTGCTTATTAAATCTGTTATTCGTTCTATAGCTAAACACTGCCCTTAACTGTGTGTTGTGTGGGTCACGTGTTTTCACACATTAGCGTGCACACACACAATTCCTTTTGAGAGGATGTACTCAGAATAAAACCTTCCCTGCCATTGCCTAATGAGGTGCACAGAGTGTAATATTGACAGCACCAATAAGTGAAGTGCTTAGCTAATAAATGCCAGTTTGATGTCAGACTGCAAATGGATTAACGAGTACAGTAAGTGCGTTGGAGTGGTTTTAAATGCTGAGAAGATGGGCTGAGGCATGATCAATTTTGTGACAAGAGAGGTTTTAATGTAAATCACTGTCTCATGCTCCGGCGTTCTAACCCTCCCCAATGACCCGAGCATCTCTGGCAAATGGTAATTGATATTGAAAGCTCTTCAGTGGGACTGCTGTTAAGTGTTTAACATCAGCTCCAAAGCTTGATCAACAACTGGCAAATGCGCACATCCCACTGTTTTATTTGCTTCCAAATTAGTTGGATTTTCCACTAGGTGACCTTCTCTCCTTTTGTCCTCAGGATCATCTTCTACTTCCTGCCACCAACCACAATAAAGGAAGTCGACCCAAGATGTCGGTGGTGTTGCCAGCCATGAACATAAACGGTAAGTGCTGCAGGAAAGTCACAGCAGTTGGGGAGCTTGGTCACTTAACAAAGTGTAAGAGATGAAAGTAAAGCGGGGAGCAGATTTAGAAGCGCACCTACCCACAGGAATGCATTACTTGTGGCCTGAGACAAAACGTCTCGGACCAAAATAGAGCACTTAAGCTTTTTAGGCATATGAACAAAGGTTCATCCTGGTGTGTAAATTTTCTTTGCCAAAAGGTTTTTTTTTTTCTTGCATCTTGTTAGTGGATGATATTTTCTCCTCCCCTACCTCTGAGCTCTTTGTGGTTTTTACTCTTGTGGTGAAAAGTACGACACAAAGGGTTTTTATGTTTTAGAAACTATTCAACGTTTTTGAAAATATACTCACTTTAATTTTAAAACACCAGACAAATAACTCAGTCACTGTTGCAAATAATCACTGTTGGTGGGACAGAGTGCTGAGAATAATGGCTGTCCACAACTTGTCCGTGTGGGTGGCATTCAGAGTGTACTTTGTTGAGATCCGTTCAGTGGTTCAGACCAGCTCATTTGAGAGGCAATTGCCCGTTTATTTGACCTCCTGCCCTGATAATCAAACACATGTATTTTAACACAGGATACCCACAGTATGGCTCCTTATATGGAGGATGGCAAGTGTCACAGTGTGTGCACATGTTTTTGATTTGAATGAGCTCATCATACTTTCTCCATGACCTTCAGACATGTTGAATCATCAGTGCAGCATTTCAAAGTCAAGTCATCATTTTATTGGAAATAATTCTTATGTGACCAAATAGTGCAGAATTAGCAGGTGATTGTCACAGGGCCAACAGGATAGTGAGATAAATAGGAAAACTACCCAAGAGGAACATTTTGTGTCTTGTGTGAGCAGTTAGGAAGACAGCCCGCTGCTGTAGGGGGATGAACTGGCATTTTTATCAGAAATTCTCTTGTTCCTTTGGTATCTCCCGGTCTGTCAGTGCTAAAGATGTGATTAGTGGTTCAGCCAGCTGTGAGAAGAGTGAGTCAGTGGAATACGAGCCTCTTACACGGCACGGAAGACATGGCATTTGGAACTAGCCTCTTTTTCTTGGACAGGTGTGTTTGAGATGAGGATTGATGAAGGTAAACATTGTTCTTGGTTAGTCTTGACAAGGAGGAATGTTAGGGTCTGTGCCAGTCCGATGGCTCGTTGAAATAGAAGCAAATAGTGAAATCTAAGACCTCCCTCTCAGCTAATTGTTGAAATTGCCAAAACAACGATGGCATTCAGGGAAAGATATCTGGCGGGGAAAGATTCCAAAGAACTTTTGTCTTAAATTTGCAGGCTCTGTCATTGATGCTTGCTGTCGGCCTCAAAACGTCTTTTTCGTGTTAGGCACTAAGTATGTTTGTCTCTAATGTGTTGACTGGATCATGTGGTGTCTTTTTAAATAATGGCTAACACCAGTTTAAAATTAGCACGTGCATGTTCAGTAGCCTTGGTTTCAAATGCCACAGCTGCGCCCATTTACCCTTAAGGCTACAGATATCATTGACAACAAACTAATGAATGCTGACATAGAAAAGGATGCTGTTAATTCTCCAGTAATGCAAAAACCTGCATGGTCCTCCCCACAATACATATGAAATCCCATGTGTCACACAGATGACACCGCTTAAGTAGCGTTCCATTTTTATCTTATGTCTTTGTTCGAAACTTTGAAGTGATTCAGCGCAACTGTACATGTTCAGATGATTTAGACCCTAAGAAAAACAGAAACATTGTCCCCCGTGGGGAGAGCGCGACTGGTCGACAGCGGAGGATAATTCTTTCCAGCTCCCTCTTGCTGCAGTCCTTTAGGAATGTCCTCCTTTTCCAGTCACTCAATGGTTTGCATCTGGAGAAGGTGGATGGACTCTGCTGTTATGGAGCGATCCTTCGGTCTGTCTTGGTCAATAACCGGACATGGAAGATCGGGACTTTGATGTAAGCCATTGTCTGTTTCTGTCTCACTCTGCGTCCACGGTTCAGGGGTTCTCTTTAAGTCACTTGACCTTGACCTCCCTAATTCTCAGTGAAAACATAGCCGGCTGAGCAGTGGCTCTTTATAAGGACTGAAGGATGTGTTTATTTAATCATGCCATGAGTTTGACAGCAGCTCAATCAAACTGGGGCAACATGTTTGGAGGAGAGGAATGTTTAGAAGATGACATCATTTACAGGTGGATCGACTGTGAGACGGCAGTCTATTTATACTGCTTTGAGACTGTACATGCGCACTGTAGCTAACTGGCGGGTTTCACTGGGGGTTCAAGGTAGAGCTCACACCACTGAAGGAGTTGGGGATCAGATTTTCCTACTCTACAACTCTACTCTAATCTAAACAGAACATCCCCAGTAGGCCTTCGACATGGAGTGCAGTCTCACCAAACCATTGTAAGCCTTAGGATCCCCAACAACAGTCATTCAAACCTTTAAAGCTGAAGCTTAGTATTAGCTATACCAGTCACATTACTGTGTTAATGTTAATAACAGACCCTCGTTTATTTCAGTGGAACCAATAAACGCATGTTAATTGTGCAGTTGTCGTTGAAAATGAATGGCCGTGTGAAATAAAACAAAGCCATTCCTCTTGAGAGGGCCCTCTGAGTCTGAGCCAATCTGGCAGCCACCGTCCTCCCAAGATGCTGTCTCAGGTTTCCTCAGATGCATCGTTGCCAGATATCAGGCTTTTATCAACACACACCAGCCCACTGTGTCACTGAAACCTTCTGGAACGTCTCCAGATGGCACTAGTAAAAGGGGGAATAGAGACGATGCAGAGTAGGATGGTAGGTTTGGCAGCCTGTTCAAAGAGCTGCTGTTTAACGTTGCGCCTCGTGGCCATGTGTATGTGCTTCCACTGTTCAGCGCTCTTAAGCAGTTAGCAGAATGGAAATTAGACAGTTGGGTAATTTGGTGAAAGATGGATGTAAACAGTGTGGGGAATTGCATGTTAGTCTTGGATAAAGGCTGGATTATGACCCACAATTTAGAGTGCTCTTATTTTGTAATTACTGTGCACAAAATAATTACGGGGCTCAGTGATCTTATTTAACAAAGCATAAAGTCTAAATTAAAAGTCAACTGACATCTTTATCTCCAACATTCAACTCTTTGAAATGCATTTGCTTTAATGTTCAGTAAACAATCAGCATAGGTTTGATCATATGCGTTTATATGGAGATACACAGAGAGTGACTTCTCCAGCTCAACGACAGCCTAGTTTGATGTAAATGTAGTGTGACAAGGAGTTCAGTCCGACCACAGAGGAGTGTTTCCAGAAACGTCTGTCGAACACTGAAACAACACCTGAAAAGTCATAGTTTCACTGCAGGTGCAAAAGAGGAAGTTCTCCTGAGTATGAAGTCATATTTAGAGTTATGGCTATTTATCATCTAATAGATGGGAACGTCTGTGCATCTGTCTGTCTGTAGAAAGAGCCATTGTATAGTCTCTGTGCATCTGATGTCTGATCTCAGTGTCTGAAGAAAATGTCCACGGAGGAAGTTCAGAAAGGTGGAAGAAGCTGATGTACTGTATAGCACAGGTGTCTCTTTTAAACAACTTGCAGCACTCAGGCATTTCAAAGGCGCATGTACGTTCTATAATGCTGCATGAAAACGGACTGAGTTGTTTTGTTTGTGTCTGCTGCACAAAAAGAAGCCACATGTTTTTTTTAAAGGAACTGAAATCACTTTTCTAGCAGATGATTTTACAGTGTCTTTCTCTAGCAGGAATAGAGTTAGATCGTGGGGGACCACAAAACCATGAAGCATTCATTGTCTGAGGGCCAAACATGTATTTTTTTTCCAGACTTCAGTTTCCCAGGACAGACAGGAGAATACAGGCACAGCTCATTTGGTGGTCAAACCACAGGATGACCTTTTATAAATTAAAATTCAATAAATACAATGTATTTTTGATAACAAGCTTTGTTTATCACCATACTAAACATCATCTGCAGTTTCTTTTCTTCAAACGCAGCAGCCTGACTAATCAACACCAATCATTGTCAGAGTTTCCTCTTTCGCTCCTCTGAACACAACAACAAAAGCCCGAAGGATCCTGACTCATCAACAGTGGTTGACTTTGTCTCTTCTCTTCCGCTCTCTGCTCTCTGCCAGACTTTCTTCTCTGGTCCTGCTCTTGTTTAGAGTTGTGTTTATCTCTGTCAGAGAAAGCCCATATGTGACTCACCTCTGGACTCCAGCTGTAATTAGGCCTCCACGCACAATGCTGCTGTTCCCAAAAGGCCTCAAACAAAGCTCCTCTAAACTTCATTATCAAGTCTTTCTACTGCAAATGTGGGAAGCTGTACAGTCATAGTCAGTGACATGGATCCATGATCCATCACAGTTCTTGGATTTAACTACATCTTTATGCATCAATAAGATCCACAAGATCCATAACAACACATCTTTCCCTCTTTGCCCTTCCAGAAAGTATCATCCCAGACAAGGAGTTTGAGGTGATGATGCAGATTGACTGTGAGGTCACAGACACCAGGATCCTCCATATCAGGTCTTCATCCATCCCTCCTTTGCTCCGGGTCAACCACACAGATGCATTTTACCAGCACTCCTCGACAACGAACAACCAAGCCACGCCTCCTGTTGGAGTGCTAATGGGCTCTGCCTAAGATCAGCATCAGCATCAGCACCTCAGTTATTTATCAGAAAAGTTCTATTTTAAATTCTATTTTTAAAGTAGGTGTGTTCTCGCTGACCTCACGATTGCAATTTAAATGTGAATGAATGTGCTCTGCACAGATCCCTAATTGTTAGAATACAAGTGTAGCTCTAAGGTTGTAAACAACAGTCACTGTCTTCATTACGACTGATATTCAGACAAAGTGTGTAATTGGGTCCAAGCAGATGCTACTTGCATGTGTGGCCACAGACTGACTTCTCCCTGTGACCCCAGATGTCCCACAGAAGGGTAATTGCTTAGCAGCAGGGGGCAGAGCATTGAACCTTGAATCACCCCATCGTTACACAAATACGTAATCTCCATCGTAATCAGTTCTTCTGAAGTCCTCTCTTATCTCCTCTTATTTAAGACGCAGCTTAGAAATCAGATTGATATAAACCATAGATTTACTTATTTCAAGACAGGAGACAAGAAACGAAAAAACAATGTTCAGAAGCACAGAAAATTTGTTTATATTTTAGCAAAATTAAGTGCTTTATTTATGCTTTTGACTCTCTAAATGAAGGACATATTTTTGGTAAATAAAAACTACCAGATTAAATAGACCCAATCAGTCAACTCAGGAAGTCAGGAAACCGTGGGAAACTAACAAACCACTATTATGTTGGTTTCCATTATGTACTTTGTTTTTGCCTTTGCACTGTTTCACTATTATATATGAACAGAATCAAATACTGTACATATTTATTGTTATGTAACAGTAATTGTGAACTGTGGTGTGATGCAATTTGCTTATTTTTGCCATTCAAACTTTGGTCTGTCAGGGTTTACTGATTTTTATTTACTTTTTCTGTCTTCTATTGTTTTCGAAAAATGTTTTACTCTATCTGGCCGCGGAAAACTGACAACCGGTTGTATACCAAATGTTACATGGTAGAAAGACAACATTAAATAATTGTACATTTTTAGCTCTTTAGTGTCGATTTACATGGTTACAAGGATTTTCCAGCGTTTAAAAAAAAACATGGTGGAAAAATTATAGATCAACACAAATGAAAATGCCAATAAAAAGTCAACTTTTAGTTCTGACTTCCACTTACAGAACTAATGCACTTTTATTTGGTGCACTAAAACATGACATGAAATGAAATCTTACCTAGAAATTCCTACTTCAAAAAACTATGTGGTGGTATTGCAGGTTTTAATACTAAATAATTCTTAACATTTGCACTGTAAATCTAGATCCTGGTAATTTTGAGTTCTGATTTTAAATGCCTTATTTTGATGAATTCTTCATAAAATTCTTTTGTTTGCTTGTAATTTGGGATACATTTGATATTTTAAAAAAAAAACTGTATGTAATAAGAACTAGTAACCTCATTCCTGGCCAGTTCCTTCATATGCCGAGCAACCTACATTTCTGAGTCAGTGTCTTTTAGCTACACAATTGTACAGATGGTTATTTTTTACTCTACAGACGCCGATATAAATCGATTCGTGGGGAGGAAACCTTTTTACTTGTGATATGTTAAGCCACCTCTTTTTGGGAATTTTGTTTTTCCCACTTTTGGATTCAGAAATTTATTTTCTGCATAGTTTTTTGCTGCAACACTTTTTAGGGGCAAGAAAAAAAGTTAGAAAGTTGTGTGGTTTTGTGTTTTGTATTGTACTATGTGTATAATCCAAAAATAAACACTGGATTTTCTCTAATCATACCTGTGTTTCTGCAAAATCCTATAACTACATTAATGTATTTTGTAATGTTTTGTAAGAACAATACTGACTGATCCCATATATTTTCATCCACAATGACTTGATTATAACAGTAAACTACAGGCTTGAACATCTCGACTCTACATCTTTGTCTTTTCCTGCCTGGCTCCCTTCAGTCTGCCACTGGGATCAACTGTCATGGTTCTGTTAGTTTTGTGTTTGTTGCAGGGTCTTGTGTGTTCTTGCTCCGTTTCTCCTCCAGCGCAGGTTGTGTGTTTGTGTGTATGTGTGTGAGACGAGGGGGGGGAGGTTTGGCTTCACCTGTAGCAGCAGACGAGACACAGCTGATTCCACTCAGCTCGTCTCCTGCTCTATAAAAGCCTGGTCTTCATTCCTCTACTCTGCCAGATCATTCATGTCATCTACCTTTTCTTGTTTCGTCCTCGTGATCTTTTCTGCCTCCACTTGACAACTTAACCTCAGCATTGTCAAGCCGTCATTCATTTTAACAAACAGAAGACATTTTCAACATTTCCAAACTTTATTGTGGTCTCCTCAAATCAGTCTGATATGGAGGGTGTAAGTGCTTCCACAAGGCAAACAACTTGTGTCATATGATGCAACAAAGAAAATGATAATATAAAAAGCGTATAAAACAGATTTGTCAACAACAGCTGGGGAATGTTTTTGAAAGCATCTTTGATTTTTTTTTTCTTTTACCAAACCGTTATGTCATTCTAGCACCTTTCTACATTCATTGACCTCAAAGAGCTATTTTTTTTACAGCATCATATTATATACAGTACAATTTGTTGTTTACAATTTGTTTTTTCTAGGTAACAAAGCAGTTGAATCACAATATACTTAGGTATATACAGCTGGAACCAAAAGTGCCTGGGACTATTGAACCACACTGTATGTACATTTGACCTGGACCCACCTGGACTGATCTACAATCCATTCAACTCATATAATTAACTTTTAAAAGAACTACTGTCAAAACACTTACTAAGGATCTACATAAGCAAACTTAATGTTGTATGTGACTTGGTGTCCATTGTCCCACGCGTACAACACACCCTCTTTGGGGTTGTAGTCAATCTGCGTGGTGTAGGTGTAGTTGTTGATGAAGGGCATTCTTGGTATCATCTGCGTGTTTGTGTGGGTGTCATAGGCATACTCCAGGTTCGCGTCTCTTCGGTTGTTGCTGTCAACAGCGTAAAGGACGCCACACACAATGAAGCAGTTCCCGTAGCGGTTTCTCCTGAGCCCAGTTCTCCAGGTGGTTTCCTGCTGCATGCTGAGGTCTGAGGGGTTCAGGCGACTCAAAACAATCACTTCCTGTAAGAAGCCTTCGTCATCCAGCGCCGGGTAGATAATCCACAGGCCGCTCTCATCCACGGCAAAGTCGATGTCCGAGTGACTGCGCCAGTCCCACGGCGATGACGACTCTTCGAACAGGGCGTCATGCAGCATGGTCCAGGAGGCCACGTAGCGCTGACGCAGGTCAAACTTAATGATGTCTCGGGAGAAGGCCCGGTTGTAAAAGAAGGCCCCATCGTAGACCACATGGCCCGTACCGATCCAGTTGTAAGGAAGCTTGTAGGAGTTGGTAAAACGGCCTGGAGAGGATGAAGTAGAATGGAGAAGCATGAGGTTTAAAACAAAACCGAAAAAAAACAAACAAAGTGGAAACTATGACTACTAGTTCCTACCTTGTTTGAAAACCTCCAGGTTACGAAACTCCAGGAGATTATTTCCGTAATAGAAGTTTGTAACATAAATCTTGTCATTATCAGACTTTGGATCCTTCATCCACGCTCCCTCGCTCTTGCCATAGGTGTTGTGAGTAACTGGCTCGGAGATCATCGCCAAAGTGTCCTTACACTCCCCTGTTAAAAAGACCCGTAGAGGTAAAAGTCAGGGTTTAGAAGCAGTTTAACATCATCCAGACCTACGTCAAAGAGTCTGAAAATAATTAGAGGCTTTTGTTTTAACCAGCTCGAATCACGGAAAGGGTGAGGAGCAAATGTGAACGTTTATTCGCACAGCAATTTATTCGATATTTTTCCTACACATTTAATGAGACTTTGCATTATGTCACTGCTTTCCATTTGTCCCGGAGAATAAAGTACATAAGGTATTCCACTAAAACATTTTGTATTTTTTCTTTTTGGAGTCGGTAGTGGGGAATTTAATAAATATCATTCAAGGATTCGGTATGAATAACTCTCCATTTAAAAACAAAATCACCATGGACAAACTTGTTTACCAGGATTTCGTGATCCCTCCTGCCTTTGCATTGGTTCATCCAGTTCTGGTCTTGTCCTCTCATCCTCCTCCCAGCTGATTTTGTATTTCAGTTTGTCTTCAGCAGGGCGTCTGGTAGTAGTAGCAGTTGTTGTTGTTGTAGTAGTAGTTGTAGTAGTGGGGGTGGCAACGCGAGTGCTAGTGGTGATGGCTGTATGATGGTGCTCAGTGGTCAGCCTCTGTGTGGTCGGAGGCAAAGTTGAACTTGGAAAAAGGGCAGATTGTGTATTTTCTGATTGTGCGGTGGTCGCCAGTGTGGAGGTGGCTGCTGTGGAAGCTTTCGTTGGTGGCACTGGTGCTGAGGTCAGGCCAGCAGGAGTTATGATGGAGGAAGCGGATGTTGGGCTGATAGTTGAAGCCTGCGTGGCAGGAGTTGGAGCAGGAGTTGGAGCAGTCGTGCTTTGATTAGCGGCGGTGCTGACAGGTATGGTTTGAATTTGCTCCTTCTGCTCGAGGGTAGATGTTTCCATCATGGCGACTGGTGTATTCGTTGTTGTGAATGTTGATAGGACTTCCTTTGTGGTTGTTTTTTCAGTCGGTTGTGTTGTGTTTATTGTTGTTTTGGAGACGCGTTGGCCGCTGCTGGCTGTTTCATCCACCAGGGGGACTGGCCACTTAGTGTTTCCAGCTGTGACTCTTTGTGTAGTCTGAGGTCCTGTGTCTGTGGTCCTGGTTGTTTGTGTGGTAGTTGTTGGCTTTGCATCTGTAGGCAAATGCAACATGGATTCAGTGGTACTGATGGAACCAGGAAGAGCTTCTGACGTCCACTCTTCTGGTCTTTTTAATTGGCCGTTTTTCTTAGAACCATCCAAAGGAGCCGTTGTCTTTGGTCGAAATGACCGTGGTGCTGGTCGTGTCCTGGGGCGAGGGACTCGATGCTGAAGAAGATTCTCCTCAAGGAAGAGGCTGATTGGTCCATCGCCACTGAATCCATGATACTCAAAAACTAAAGAGAGGAAGAAAAATATTTATTTCAATAATCTCAATTCTATTTTGTAAAACTATTTTGTAATGTTTTTTTTCTGAATAACAGCTGAGGTAATCATTGATGTTTCAATAATCAGTTACTTGAGCGGTTAGTTGATTGATTTGTTCAGTCACGCTGAAGCTTCTTCAGAAAGAGCTTGTACTTACAGTTCTCTCCGGGTTCCCCATCATCTGCCACCATGGGCTCTGGCTCCGACTTATAAAAAGTCATTCCTCTGATGATCATGCCGTTGGAGCCCGTCTTTGACACCTGAGAAGCCTGCTTGTTAGGCAGGTTTTTGGCAGTCACCTGTGGTTTGACCTCAAAGACCTGAGCAGAACCATCTGTCTGCAGGGTGGGCGGCTTTTCACCAATAAACTCCTCCTCGTACTTTCCCTGTTAGTGGACAGACAGGGACACAACACCTCTATGAGGCAGAAATATAAACCTTGCATCACAAATGTACTGACAAGACATTTCATAACCATTGCATTAATGCAACCAAAACAATTGGTTCGTTGCACTGTCGGTCCAGAAACGGAAACTACATAGTGCGACCCAGGTTGTAATGAATCATCACAGCTGTCCTTCAGTGGGAAAAAAAGTTTCATAAAAAATGTTTCCCTTTTTTTTTTTTGATAGCTGTTTTTATGACTTTTACAAGGTCCCCTGTGAAAAATATTAGCCTCATGAATCACTTGCAATAATCCCGGGTCTGCCCAACTCTCCAATACAGAGTGGATCACAGCCCAGTGGTGCAGGCACTGATGTTGGCCACTGGGGCCGCTGAAGCTTCCAATGACCTCAGCAGCTCTTTTATACATTCTTGGCATTTAATCATGCAGATGCTGATTTTGGACCCAAGACTAAATAACCCTTTGGTTCACATCTGTGAACCCCTGTGATATCAGTGATTTCACACTCACCTCTGCGTTCTGATATGCTGCTGCCCCAGTGACCTCAATGAGTGTCTTCTTCTCCTGGTGCCGCTGGGGAGGAGAGGAGGGTGGGCTGTCAGTCACAGCTGCCTCAGTGGGAGGACTCTCTCTGGGCTTGACCTCATCCGTGGTGTTGTTGAGAGACACCATCTTGAAGGTAGGGCAGGGTCATAGTAGGAAAAAGACTGGTGTATCAAATAGTATCAAACATTATAACAAGGGCAATCGCTCTGTCATGTTCCAGTATTCACTGTAGTGACCCCTCCAGTTCATTTTGTTTCAACCTGTTTGGACAACTTCATGATGGATCACCATTCATTTAAACACATGGAGATCAGTGATTTCATTCTCCACCTCAGTCTGTCAGTCCGTCTGAGGACACCTCAACCTAATCAACGTAACTGAAAACACATGGGGCCTATTTTATTCCATACTCAAGAATTCATACAGCTTTTTTTTTTTTAACTGTTGTACAAATCAAGAAAATGTACTATGTGGCATGGGGGGGTGGGGGGGTACAATGATGGTATTTTCTTTCCATTATAACAGGCCAGTCAGGTTGGTGTTAAAGAAGGGGGTCGATCAGTACCCGCACAGATAAACTTCAGCATGTGATGGAAAGCTTGGGCGTTCCCCCCCAGCTCCAGACCCCTGAAACAGCTGTGAACAGATTGTTTTCACATTGCACGAGCGGACCCACTGAATCCAGGAGCCACTTTGCGCGTGCGCAATCCCTGCGTGTGCGCGTGAACCCCAAAACCGTTACCTTCTCTATATGCTCCACGCGGCCCAGCAGCTTGTTGGTGACGGAGTGCAGCTTCAGCAGATCCATGCCATAGAAGGAGCCCTCCAGCAGCTCCAGGATGGTGGACAGCTAAAATAAAGGCGCATTCCGTGAGAACGGGCTTTAACCAAGACACATAACCGTGCGTAAAATGGGCACATCCACACTCTCGGGTCTGGTTGAACTGAATGTGATTTAAAAAAAACACGTGATGTCCATGTCTCCATGAGTTGTGTGGGTGGGAGATGGACAGGATGGCGCTTCACCTTGACGTTATCCTTCCCAGCTTCCCTAAGCTTCTGCAGCCTGAACTCGCCCTCGCAGGGGTTGACCGCGGACGGGGGCGCGATGCACGCGCACTTGCACTGCGGCCCGGACGTGATGGTCTCCACGGTGTAGAAGTCCTGCGCGGTGGCGCTGCCCTCCTCGATCCGCCGACACGCGCTCCTGCTCAGGGGTCTGACAACACATTGACACCGACAGTCAGAGCCTTCCGACAGGGCTTTCACTTTGTCATAATCACCCAGCAGCTACGAAGAGAAGAGGACGCATGTGTTTTCCACCTCGCTCACACAGAAACTTAACATAACAGAAAGAAATGTGCTTGTTTGTTTGTTTGTGTGTGTGTTTGTTTCCTCCTACCTTGGATAGGATGCTCTCCTGACCTTCTATCTCCTCCTGCAGCCTGGCACTCTGCTCTGCAGGCTCTGCAGGCTCTGGCCCGGGATCTTCTCCCAGGTTCTTCGGCGCTGCAAAGCCGCGTGGGTGAAACGCGCAGCACAACGCCACCACGACGCACAGCCGGTACATGTTCTACAGCTCACAGCGCGCGCGCGCGCACAGGGACAAACGACGTTGCTATAAGCCTGTCACTACTTTAATTCAACCTCGGACTGGATTTCATCGCTCCACGATCAGGGATGAAGGCTCCACCATGTCACCGGGCAGGAGGGGGATCACGCGTCATAGCGCGGTGCCGTGGTTGTGGATGGAGGCTGAGTCCGCAGGAGCCGTGCAGCCTGGGAGAGAGCAGCCGGCATCTGCTGCTGCTGCTGCTGCTGGAGCGGCGCTGACAGGAGGCGGGTCTGATCCAACCGGCGAGGAGGAGTTGAACTACTTCATGAAAACTCGTCCGCGCGAGTCATAATAAAGAACTGCGCTTTAACTTAGTTACAATCTTAATTTTTCTTTGCAAGTGTAACATTAACAGTTTGTGGTTCCATGAGCATTTGATGCACTTTAATTAAGCCCACTGTTTAGTCTCCCTGTCTCCCTCTCTCTCTGCAGTGTGGTTTCACCTGGGCTCTGCTGCCCTCTACCTGCAACAATGAAGAGTGAATCAAGCATTTACACGTGTAGGTTTATTTGTACTTTAAGGCACATTTCATTGGGTGCTTATTGCTCCCCGTCAGTGGCGGGGCTTGTGCATACCTGAATGTATATAGACTTTTACCATAAGACACCAGGTGACATGCAGGTTTGAACATTTTCACTAAAAAGGATAAAACCAGAGCTGTAACCTAATGAAGACTTCAGTTTCCTCCTAAACCTTCATTAAATAACTTGAAATTTACACACATCATAGTAGTAATCATCATCAAAATTGTGCATACACAATAATGACCCCCACATAATAAATTGTTTTTTATTACAATTTATTTATAACGATGTTTAATCAAATAGTAATAAAGTGCCTCTGTGTTTTATCAAATTATTTTAATGATGGATGTCTACACAGGAACATAATAAAACATCACAACCCATGATTCTCTTGAGTGTCGTATATCTACTTGATGCCTTTATTTGTTGTGAGCTTCATTATCATACAAAACTGAGTCTTTTAAAACCACTGCTCAAGTCACGGAACGACTAGAGTCACTCAGTGAGAGATCTGGTACGCTGCAGTCGTATATTAAAAGTTCATACAAGAGTGATTATTTATGTGACCGAGCACCCTTGATGTTCTATCCTTTCCTCCATTGTCACTGGAAGGATGAGATGAGAAATGCGGCTCCACAGTCCACTGTACTTGTCAAGGTCCATCCTGTCAAAAGACACAGGGTGGCCATGAGACAGAAACTTCTTTTTAAGGTGGTCGTCCACCATCTCCTCCACAGCATTTAAATGAATCTTGGCAGGAATCTCTTCTTCTTCTAGCAACACTGTGAAGATCAGAAGCGTCTCCTTGAAGGCAGCATTCTCATGGTCACAGTAGCGATAGAAAATCAGCGTGGAGCCTGGAGGCAGCTCCTCAAAACGGTGGATGACGGCAACAGGTTTGTCTCCCCCGAAAGCTCTTTCCAGCTTGATGTCAATGTCCAGTTTGACCTGGTCACTGTCCTCGTCGGCTTTGCTGGCTCCATCTATGTGGAGGACCGAGGCGTTGAGGGCAAGGGAGAAGGCGGAGGCCAGGCCCTGAGCAAGGCAGTGCAGTGTCCTCTCAGCTCCGAGGCCGGCAGTCAGGATGAGACTCACTGGCGCTGTGGGCTGAGCCGTTTGGAGGTGCCTCTGCAGGTGGATCCTGCTCCTGGTCCAGACCTCGGCACGCTGGTGAGGGAAGTGACTCTTCACTTTCTCCATCTGAGCGAGGAGGATGTCTACGCTGTTTCTCTGTAGTGGTGTCTCAGGCTGGCGAGGATGCAGCAGGATGGCGACTACTAAAACCAACACTACTCCTATCAGGAATCTTACCCTTCCTATGGACAGAAGACACGTGTTTAGTCTGAGCCAGTATTTTATAGAACACTTTAAATGTGATTTGTGATGATTATGTTTATTGAGTCTCAAGTATTATATAACCATTATGTAACCATTTTTTTCAGGACAAACCACTGCAACGGGCTGATAGCTATCTTTAGAATAAAGGCAAACAAAAGCAGAAATAAAGGAAAAATAAATTACCTCCAAGGATTCCAGTAACCTCTGGGACACCGGGCTCAGGTTTCTCCTGAGTTATGGGGCCGATGTTTTCAACAATATTTTTCTCTTTGTGTATCTCTTCCTCCATCTCTTCCGCCTCTGAGATTTCCTGTTCAGAGGACTCGTGCTCTGGGCCTTTTCCATTATCTGACCAGTGGGGGCAGGTATTTAAATGTTGTTAATTTCCATAAACTTAAACCACTAAGAATCAAATATGAAAAAATAATTCAACTTTAGCAAATAAGTAAGACTCACACTCTCTAGCTTCAGTATCTGTTGTATTCTGTTGAACGGGTCCATCTACTTTGTCATCCTCTCTTTCATTAATGCTTGGTGAACCACTCGTTTCTGGTCCTTGCTTCTGTCCAGTGAGGTCCTTCCCTTTAAAGTAGGAAATCCACAACAGCTCAATTATCAACAGCTTAAAACACCTTAAAAACTTGTCAACCACACTTGAGAATAAACACTTACTGGAAAGCTCTGATTTCATGGTCAGCTCCCTGTTTCTTGATATTGTTTTGCTGGAATCACTATGATCGTCATCCTCATCAGCCTGAGAAGCTGTGTAAATGTCTTCATCTGAATCACTACCTGTCATAAAAAACAGCCGATCAAGGGATATCTAGGTTTAAGTCTAACGGGATTCATTCTCAATGTTTTTATTTTCTATTTCAAAAACTATTTTACAAACCATACAAAACACATACAGTGTCACTTTTATAACTTATAACTCACTTTTATCACTATTCAACTTAAACTAATTAAACTAAGACCAATAAACATGTTGTGCTTTTGGTCCGTCGCTTGGTTTGCTAAATAACATTTGGGAGCTAACTTACAAGTGCAAGTTTGCTGTGCGAGCAGACACTAGACTAACCGGAAGTAGCAGTTAGCTAAATATATAGTGTGGGAAAACCTGTTTACTAACTAACAGTATGTACTGCATTATACGCAGACATTTAGTCATTTAACCAGCTAGCAGTAAACTGAGAGCCAACTCTGCAAAGCTACCCACCAGTTAGCAAAACAATACGTCTCGTCTGTCTACTACTCGACTGACATAGACAAATAATTGATTATTATTACTTGTCAACAACGCTTGAGAATAAACACTCACTGGAAAGCTCCGATTTCATTGCCAGCTCCTTGTTTCTTGATATCGTTTTGCTGGAATCACTGCGATTGTCATCCTCATCAGCCTGAGAAGCTGTGTAAATGTCTTCATGTGAATCACTACCTGTCATAAAAAACAGCCGATCAAGGGATATCTAGGTTTCAGTCTAACTGGATGCATTCTCATTGTTTTTATTTTCTATTTCAAAAACAATTTTACAAACCATACAAACCACATACAGTGTCACTTTTATAAACACATAATAAGTAGGGGTAAGAGTAACAGAGGGATATCCAAATGGATTTCTTCTTGCAGATTACACTGTCTTTGTTAAGACTATTTGATGGAAAACAAACACTGATATTATGCTGTTTACTTACTTTTAACACCAGCCTGTTCCGTGGTTTCACTGATGTCATTATCAGACTCTTCGTTTATGGGTGTGGTTAAGGACGCCACATCTGTTTTAGGTGGGACATAGGTCATAGATGATTGACAGAGTAAAATACAAACAGATTTGGTTAAGGCACAATGACTGGAATACTTCTGTCGTCGCTGGATAAACTGTACCTCCTGAGTGTTGTTGCTTTACATTCGTGGCAACAAACTTGGCGTTTTCTTCACTTAGTAGAGCACGGTCCATATTTACGGACGGTGTTTTGTCTGCCCTGACACCTGTAAACAGAGACGAAACTTTAGTAAACCCAAAACCACTGCTTTTACTAGTACAGTATACACGTCCAAAACAAGTTATATTTGTTTCACTAACTTACGTCCACCCCTGGGTTTCACCTGTGTCGTGCTCAGTTATTTCTTTACATAATGGCCTTTCTCTTAGGTGTAGGACCGGATGATTCTTAATATGTCTGTTTTAAGTCAACTTTCAACTTAAACTAATTAAACTAAGACCGATAAACATGTTGCGCTTTTGGTTTGTCGCTTGGTTAGCTAAATAATATTTGGGAGCTAACTTACAAGTGCAAATTTGCTGTGCGAGCAGACAGTAGACTAACCGAACGTAGCACTGAGCTAAAATGTACGTGTGGGAAAACCTGTTTCCCAAACTAACAGCATGTATTGTATTATACGCAGACAGTTGGTAAGCTAACCAGCTAGCAGTGAACTGACAGCCAATTTTGCAAAGCTAGCCACCAGTTACCAAAACAATACGTCTCTCGTCTGTCTACTACTCGATTGACATAGACAAATAATTGATCATTATTACCTTTTTATGATAGCCAATTCTTACTGGAAGAGCTATTTGTCACATCGTCGCGGAAAATGACCTATGTACCGTTTGCTTATCTTCTGTGTTCGTGTATAATAGCTACAGGGCGAACACTGAGCGGAACCCTTTGTCCCCTCTCTTGTTTCTGTGGAAATCATTTCCGTACGCGCGTCCCGTCTCAAAATCTGTCCCCCTACAGTCGTCGAGAAATGTCTCTGCCCGTCGTATTATTTCACTCGTGTTTTCAGTGTCGCCGGCTCGAGCTGTAATCATAAATGGATTCCGAGGTTTATGAGAATAATTTATCTCGTCCATTGAGGAGATCGACCAGACATGCATCTTCTAAAGGTGAGCATTTGAAAGGTAGTAGCAGTAAGTAAGCTTAGCATTCTGAGCTAGTTGTTAGTTCACAAAAAGTACAATAACAAAACCACTTAAATATCTGGTTTGATATATTCGCAAACTATAACCAGTAGAGCCCTCTCAGGCGATTTAGACTGAAATGCTTCAGGGCACTGTGGTCGTGTCTTCCTGTTCCCTCTGTAGCAATTAGTTTCGCGCCGACCCCTAGGGGCCCACTGAAGAGGACCAAGAAGAGGCCAGCAAAGCAAGCTCCTGTTGCAGCTGTCAATGGTTCTGGAGACCAGGAGAACGGAGATAAAGAAAATGGCGGTGAGATGCTCCCCTTAACGATTTCTCCTTCCTTCACCTATTGTGAAAAGTTGTTAGAACTTGTTTACATCCTACTTTAGAATCCCCCAACAAGAAGAGCCGACAGGAGACTGGAGAAGAAGTGGGCGGCAGTGGTGACGGGAATGAGATGGATGTTCAGGAGTCAGCTGAGGATATGGAAGATGATCAAGACCAAGAAATGGATATGGAGAAGCAGGATTACTCTCGTGACATTTATCAACTCAAAACACATCAAGGTAAGTCTAATAATTACTGATTGAATTAAACTGTTTAAGAATAGATATCTCATTTCCAGATGCTTTCTTGTTTTTAGCCACACTTTGACACAATTTGTTTTCATTTTCACAGCACCGGTCAGCATCATATTTATATTGATCTTTTCTCTCTTTTTATATAAATTTAAAAAATGTCCTCTCAGGGATCAATATAGTCCATCTTACCTTATCTTATCTTATTTGATTTTTTAACAGGTACCCCTGGAAATGATTTTTTCCCACGTGTAGTGCTCCGTGAACGCTGTAGAACCCATGCTGTAATTGAAGATGCAGACTTAATGAAACCCAAAATAGGTATGGAAATGCTGTAGATGCATTATGAATAGTAGTGACTTAACAAAAGGAGCATAACACATTTTGCCTGTTTTGTTTCTGTTCAGTAAAACTGTCATCTAAAGGACCCGCAGCTCTCACTAAGCCTGCCGAGCAAATCAGACCACCATTAAACAGGCATGATGTGCCAGTTTCCAAATTCAGCACGGCTGAGTACAATAGCAGGATGGAGTCCGCTATAAAGAGAGCTGGTATTATAAATGATTTTGATCAAGAAAATTGCACTGTATGTCCACTGACACCATCTACAATAATATAATTGTCCTTATCTTTAGCTGTACCCACAGTTAAAGACTCTACCCGAACTGTATATCAACTCCCAAATAAATCGTACACAACCCATCAACGTTTGAATAACATTCCAACTCCAAAAGAGCCTGTTCAGCTGAAGAAAAAAGGTATTGCACCTTTAACCAAGATTTCAAGTCTTTAGAATTCGTAATGTGGCTGTGGTGTTTGTGATCGTGATTAAATTTGCATTTCTCTTTCAGAAGGGATAAAGAAAACAGGTATCATCAAGAAAACCTCATCACGAGGTAAATATATCATTGTTACACCAAAAATTACTTTTTCTATATTATTTGCTGTACTACATTCAAGTCCTTTCATTTCAGGATTCAAGTGGTGTTTATGGCTTTTGGTTCTCCTGGTGCTGCTCAGTTCTGCTGCCTTGCTGGCATACAAGAAAATCCCTGTCCTCCAAAGGGTGACAGATCGTGGAGGCCATTCAACCAGGGCTGTGAAACCAGAAGTGTTTGCAGATGACTTGTCTCTTCTGAAGGCTCGGTTTCCCAATCAGCAGCCTGAGTTGTGGAAGAGAAGCAAAATTCATCTGGAGAAGCACCTCAAAACAGACCAGCCCACAGAGCCAGTGAGTCTCATGCTCACTGCTGGCCGCAGGGCAGAGAGGACACTTCACTGCGTGGCTCAGAGCCTGGCCTCCGCCTTCTCGTCTGCCCTCAGTGGCTCTGTCATCCAAATCGATGGAGCCAGCAAAGCAAACCAGGACAGTGATGAAGTAAAGCTGGACATTGACAGCAAGCTGAAAGAAGCTTTTGAGGGTGATAAACCTGTGGCCATCATTCATCGTCTCGAAGAGCTGCCACCAGGTTCTACCCTCATTTTTTATCGCTACTGTGACCACGAGAGCGCTGCATACAAGAGGGTGTTCTTGTTGTTTACTGTGCTGCTGCCTCAGGATGAGGTTAGCAGTGACCAGGGTCTGAAGGAGGTGGAGGAGTTGGTCCAAGACTATGTTAAGGATAGGCTGGTGGGCTCCAGCAGCCATTCTTCCTTCAATGAGATGGACACTGACAAGTTTGGTGGACTGTGGAGTCGCATCTCACATCTTATCTTGCCAGTCGTCTCTGAAAACGATGTAGAGCAGGAAGGATGCGGATGACCTGAGCTGGCTTCCCAGAGGAATAAGTCAGGATACCACTTAAGTTCCGCCTGATCATTCTTGGCACGGTGCAGGAGACATGAAACAGAAGAATAATGGAAATCCGTGTGTGTGCTGTGACATTTCACATATAGACTTGATTTCAAATGTTTAAAAGTTGTGTTAATCTTTCTGAAACAGAGATCTGATTCGGTTTAACTGTTTACAAGGTGTACAACACAGTTTTCAAATGTGTGTTTTTCTAAAGGCTTTTTATAAGGATAAAATTATGGTGTTGCAACATCACTCCATGTTGAAAAAAGGATTTGGTCAGATTTTACATAGAACAAGAAAAGCACTTAGATCCACTGCTTTTTTTTAATGTAAACATTCAAACTAAGAAGCTGAATGGTCTGCATGGTTAGACTGGGTCCAACTGTGGAACTTAATTTTCTGGAGAAATTCACATATTTTTGTTCTCTATTATATCTCAGAGATGACTCAGAGATGGCTTGCTTTATATCTCTATTTCATGTCACCATGTAAAATTTGTGCTACATCATTAAATTATTGTGTACACACAATGGGATTGGCTTTGCAATAAAAATGTTAGGCTTTTCAATAATTAGCCTTGAAATCAAGTAGTAGTAGTAGTATTGGCTTTTAAGAAAATAAACATTTTACATTCTTTGTTTATTTGTACATTTGTGTTATGTTGTCTTCTATAAAGTTTGTTTCTTCTATTAAGTTTGTTTTACCACTGAAAAGACACAGGTTCAGACTTCATACAACTATTTTGACAAAATATCACAAAATGTGCCTTAAAGTCTCATGTGGAGGAGATCAGACAAAATTGGAAAAGCACTGAAAGACATTCATTTACTGACACTGTATCTTGACAAATATAGACTGAGATAGACTGTCTTGCTTTTTTTTTTCCTGATATGTATATGATTTCAAATATGATATCACCCATTCCACTTATATTGTGTTGCTGTAATGAATTCTCTGTTGCTCATATGAAGACCTGGATATTTTCAATAAAAAATATTTTGATACAGAAAAAAGAAGATTGTCTTATCCATCATTGTCCTCAGTCATAGTAAGTTGATTTAAAGTCCTGCTGTGGCAACAGATTTGGTAACACAGTTGGGACCACATGAAGATTTTTATAATATGGCGAACTGTGCTTTTGTTTTTAGAGTAATGTTAATTGAGTAAATAAAGTAATAGCAAAGGCATGAGGAAGTAAGAGAGGGTAATTCAAGTGAGGAGTTGTTCCTGCCACCCACACACAAGTAAAACAAAGACAAACACTGCTTCATAAACATCCACTTTTATTTTTTTCTGCACAACAGAAATCTGAAATGGATTTTATTTTCACTAAAACAATCAAGGGACTTTTTTTTGTTTGACATGATATTCCAACAAGCCTATTTTGACACAAAGCAACACTTGAAATACTTAAACTTTAAGAATGAAAATGTACATAGATTGTAAACATGTAAGCATATTTGCATTAAACTACTGTTTTTAACAAAGTTATTGAATTCCCACAATAGTGTGTAAAACAATATTTGGCCTTTATAAATTACATATTTATTACTGAAGTGATGTTTTTAATAATTAATGATTTTAGGCACTGTGAGGAAATTCACTACAGCAGCTCTACTTCCACTTGTGACTAATGTGTTAACCCCTCCAAAAAAAGTAAACATATAATTACTTTATGTGACAAGAGGCATCCCATACAAATTCCTTGTCATGCAAACATGTTGACACATATGCAGTATGCAACAACAAACAGCAAAAGTCAGATTTTAGCCAAGTGAATTTTAAGTGCAAAAAAATGATGGACAGCAGCTTAGTACATTGATCCATGTGAGATGAGGTTTTGCATTCTAACCTGCTGTTCCTCGACTGGACTTTGTCGATTACACAAATTTTTCAGCAATAACTTCAAATGACTCCTGAACTTCACACCAACAAATGCATAAAAGACAGGGTTCAGGCAACAGTGGGAGAAAGCAATTAGACGACAAACATGGAACGCATAATCCAGCTGGATGCTTACTTGACACTCGTGAAGAGGTGGAACCAAATTGTCAGCCAAAGCCTTCAGAAAGATGACCACATTGTATGGCACCCAACCGATAAAAAAAACTGCCACGATACAGAAGACCAGCTTCACTGCTCTGTTCTTTGTGTGGGATCTTGTACGAGTGATTCTTCCCAATATTTGTATATAGCAGAAAGCCATCACCACAAAGGCAAACAAGAAGAAAATATTCTGCTGGGACACAGTAATGTTTTTCCACAGAAGGGTTTTGCATTCACAGCCCAGCGAGTGTTCACCCTTGTGTGGGATTGTGATAATGGAGCTGTTGAGCAGGGAGGGGGTGGCTGCGCCAATACTGATCATCCACATTATGAAAGACAGAAATATGCCAGTGCTGTGTTTTTTCATGCTCGTGTCAGAAAGAGGGTGGACCACAGCCAGATACCTGTAGATGGTCATCATGGTCAGAAAGAGGACGCTGCTGTAAAACCCAGTGTAGAAAACAAAAGTCACAATTTTGCAAAGGATGTCTGGAAATAACCATCCCCAGATGTGGTAAATAGCCCAAAAGGGGAGACCGGTGGTGAAGATGAGGTCCGAGATGGCCAGGTTGAGGATGAAAATGTTGGTCAGGGACTTGAGGTTCTCGTACAGCGCCAGGATTACCAGGACAAGGATGTTCCCCATTAGGCTCAGCGTGATCACAAGAGAGAAGAAAATAGGAATGGCTACAGATCCGAATCTGACCAGCTCACCTTTCTCACAGACTTCATCGTCATAGTCAGTGTCATATTGGCTGTCATTAAATGGCCCATTCATCGTTGCGCAACTGAAAGAAAAGAGATCCAGGATTAGTATGTTACTGTTGATGATTTGGGTTTTACAAAGGCACTCGACAACATTGTACACAAGACTTTCTCTTAAAAACACATTTAATAAAATGTATGTTGTAAAGCAAGATGATTACCTTCCTCCTGCTTGATGGGACTTGGATGTTGTTGCATGTGATGCATTCTATTTCAACGAGCTGAGAAATGTGCATCTTAAATAATCTCATGTCACGTGGTGTTTTCAGTTCCATATTCTGCTCATATTCTGTTTTTTTCAACAGGTTGGGGGTCACCACCACTCACAGCAGTGTCCTATATACCTACAGTATATAGGACATTATA
>JAFBJQ010040714.1:447925-510932 GCA_016785345.1 Trinectes maculatus
CACACACACACACACACACACACACACACACACACACACATATATATATATATCACACAAACAAAGGACCAAGGCAAAGTAGGTCATGCATTTTGCATTTATGTACGCCGTTAATCACATGACACCACTGTTTACTATGCAACCAAACTATAGAGCTTTTAGACCCCGCCCATTAGCCTCATGGCCATTGGTCCAAGGGTGACTTGTGAATATGTCAGTGGACGGGACAGTGTCACTCACGAGTCCCACAACAAGTTTGTACGTGTACACAAGGGACTTGGGTTGTTATGGACTTGAGCCATATCAAGTATGTCAAAGTTATTATTGTTACTTTTTACAAGAACTTGCTAGAAACACATTATCCGAACATGTCGTTTGCCGTTTATGTCACGGTTGTCTGTAGAATGTCAGTGTAGTGATCTGGCTCTTGCTAAACTTAACTGAGACAACTCAAACGACACAAAAACGTCGTCTGTAAAACATTAAACTAAAAGGCTGAGTTTATCCTAGATTTAGGAAAGGAAAAATTAGCTCCGGAGATTCTGACAGCGAACGTTGTCAAACTGTTGTTGTTGTTTCTGAAGTCACGGTGAACTAGTTTAGCCTGCTGTTAGCTTAACAAGTCCAACGTCATAAAAGTCTCAAAATGACTTGCAGTAAGGCAGGAAAGGTCGTCAGTGTAAGCATTTTGACAATGTTATATTTAAATTGAATAATTGAATTTATTAAATCAAATGAATAAACCCTTTCATTAACTCTTCTCACTCTCTCACTGCAAGACAAACATATTGATAACAGACTCATGATGAAACTGTCAAAGGCACTACAAATCTGTGTGTAAAATGTGCATTTGCATATAAAGCAAGGTGGTGAGCTGTGTTTACAAGATGCATGTGTTGACACATTATCATGCCAGGTGTGAACTGATGTATTTAAAATCATCTGACTGGATCACAGTAATACCAGACTGTTAAAAAAAAATGGATCCTTTGACACAAAGGAATTAAAGGTTACCGGTATACAGTAATTGCACCGAGGTCAGTAGTCGAATTGCACACGTGACAGATCATTTTATCTTTGTCAGACTGGCTTTCTGGCCTAAGCACTGAGAATGGACTAATTTTTATTTATATTTAGTTGAATTGTGTGTACAAGTTTACCCCTGCTTGTTCAGCATAGAGTCAATTCATTTTAGTCTTCTCTTCCTATTATGATTTTCTGATTCAGCAGACTGGACGTGACCCTGTGACCCCTGACGGGAAAAATCAGCGTGGCCATGGCTACCAGGGCTGCTGATGGGGAGAAACAACTTCAGAGGATTATCCGAGATCTGCATGGTAGGCCAGCTTTATGTCGGTATGACTGTTGGCGTGTGTGAGAATAAATTGGCAGCAGGCAGTCTTTGTCTGACATGGTGTGACAGAAAGAAGAGGCACAATGTCATGATTTCAGTCTCTGTGTCAGGTCTCAGTACACTTCTTAAAGCACGTAACTATCTGGCCAAATCATTTTGGGAAAACATACATCTGACCTAATGTTTGTGTAGTTAGGGTGTGGTGGAAGCCTTTGTCAGCATGCAGCATGGAAGACAGTGCATGCAAACGGTGCACCCGTCTTTGTCTGTTTTAAATGTCTTTTCCATGTTAATGTTAATGCCACTTATTTATTTGTCCTTGAATCTGTGTCTGTGGATTCCAGAGGCTGTTTCAGAGCTTGCTAAGGAGTACAAAGAAACTGGGGAGCCAATCACAGATGATAGTACCAACCTGCAGAAGTTCTCCTACAAACTGGAATACTTGCTACAGGTGTGACTCCTAGCTTCAAATAAGATATTTCTATTTAGAAGTAAAAAGCAGATGCAATGCTTCTCTAAAATAAATATTTGGATTATTAGCTCCTGAATAGGTAGTTTAGAGCAAAACTTTCAAAATGTCCTCACATTTTGTTTTCTGAAAAATAGCATTCCTCAAAAATAATTCACATTAAAGTATTTATTTTAATTCTCTCTTTTCTTTCAGTTTGACAAGAAGGAGAAGAGCACATTTCTTGGTACAAAGAAGGATTACTGGGATTACTTCAGTGACTGCCTTGCTAAAATCAAAGGGGCCAATGATGGGATTCGCTTTGTCAAATCAATCACTGAAGTATGACATTTATAGTTTTTATGTTGCTGCTGAGTTAAGAATTTTGACATCTGGAGTATCTCTCAAATGTGAGTTTGAAGTAAACATTGTATAAATGCATTATGTAAAACAAGGTCTCTTTCTGGTTTGACAGCTGAAGACATCTCTGGGGAAAGGACGAGCTTTTATTCGCTACTCCCTCGTGCATCAGCGACTGGCTGACACACTGCAGCAATGCCTGATGAACAAGAGCGTTACCAGGTAAAACGGTCAGAGATCAGTGATGCCTCCTTGCCGTGCTTTTCTTTTATTGAGTACTGAATAATTTTATAGATATATATTTAATAAATTACTAGGTGTTGTGAAAACTGAACAGAAACTATGAAACATTTAATTTTCCTTTTTGTAAAAACGACCTGATTTAATAGAAACAATGATCAGTAAAACAAATTAGACAAAACTTCCTTATTCACCCACTGTAATTGTTTTTAGTTGTTCCGCTCTGCCTAAACATGTTTCTTTGTCTTCTCTCCTGCTGTAGTGACTGGTACTATGCAAGAAGCCCGTTTCTGAAGCCCCATCTAAGTGCTGATATAATCAATCATCTGTACGAGCTCAATGAGGTCCACTTTGATGTGGCTTCCAGAGGACATGATCTTGATGCCTCCTGGCCCACTTTTGCAAGGTACGGAACACAGCAAAAAGGTTTTGTTTCATATTTGTGTTATGTTAGTGTATGTGGAATGTAGAATGTTAACAGTTTTGTATTTTTTTTCTAACCACAGGAGGACACTGGGAAGCGCAAACTCACCAGGCCACATGTGGAAACCACCCAGCCGCAGTTCCAGCATTAACAGTCTGGCCAGCAGCTACTCCCAGGTAACTGATTGTATGTCTCAATTAACATCTTGTCATTTTATTGTAATTTAAGATCACAGGAAAGTCATCACTTCTTCCCTTACACCCAGCACGCCCCTGAGTTCCCCTCCAGCCCCGACTATGGTCAGGGTCTGTTGAATGACCTGAATGAGTCCCTGCCTCCTTGCACTGAAGATGTCAGCACAGTTGATGACCTTCGTCTTGAGCTGGACCAGTCAGAGCTGAAGCAGCGAGAACTTCTCGACAAGGTGCAGCAGCTGGGTGAGGAGGCTGCTGAGCTCCGAGTTGTGGTCGTAGAGCTCCAGAGGCAGCTGGATGTGTCTCTTGCTGCCCAAGAGGAGCAGAGGGGCTTGCAGGGAAAACTCAAGGCTCTGCAGGAGAGAGAGAGGGCCCTGTCCAAAGAGGTGGAAGCTCTTAGGACAAAGGAGATAGCCATGGACGCTGAACAATCCCTGCTTCAGAAAAAGTTGGCAGCAGCTGACGGGAAGAACATCGAGCTCATTGCCAAGTTGGATGAGGTCCTGAATGAGAAAGGCCAGCAGACCACCAGCTATTTTGATTCAGCACAAAAGATACACGAGTTACTGGATAGGTTGAAAGAGGCAGAGAAAGGGAAGATGGAAGCCACTGTGGAGGCAGAGGAAAAGAAGAGGCAGGTGGAAAGGCTGGAGGAGGAACTGAGATTCAAGGAGGCAACTGCTAGGGATAGTGAAACCAAACATGCTGCATTAGTTACATCTACATCTGAGGAGAGGAACAAGTTGCTGGGAGAAGTGGAAGAACAGTGTTGTGCCCTTAACAAGCTGCAAGGGGCTTTGACATTGAAAGAGAAGGAAGTGAGCAGCCTACAAAGACAGCTGCTAGATGTGCAAAGTTCTTTAGAGATAAAAGAGAAAGAGCTGAATGTGGTTAAGAGGAAGGAACAAGAAGATAAAGATGAAATGCACAAGAATGCTGCCGTCGTAAAAGAAATGCTAGAAAGAGAAGTCACAGCTTTTAAAATGCAAGTTGAGAAGAAAGAAGCAGAACTAAGTTCCACCTGTGAGACAATCAAACACCTGGAAGCCAAGAATCAAAGCCTGAACACCGAAAGGGACAAGCTGACAGCTAGCGTAGCCAAGTTGGAGGATAACATTAAAGAGCAGACCTCAAAGACAGAGGCCTACAAGACACAGTGTGCCGATTTAATGGAAATGAATGAGAAGCTGCTCACCACGGCTAAGAGAAATGATGTGTGGAAGAAAGAGATGACAGACAACAGAGCAGTGCTTGAAGCTGAAGTGGCAGCTCTAAGGGCCTCTGAGAAACAGCTTTGTGGTCAGCTAGATGACACCAAGATGACAGTGGATGAAAAAGAGAAGCTCCTGCGGGAGGAGAACCGCAAGTTGGATGAGAGTCTGCAGCGAGCCATCATGGCGACGAAACTCTCCGAGACCACGTCAAGGCGGCTCGAGCAGGAGAACCAGAGCTTGAGAGAGGAGCAGGACACAGTGAAAACAGCTCTTAACCGCATGCAAGCAGACCTGAAGAGCGTTCACGGGCACATCGGGGAGTTGGAGAAGAATCTAGGAGCTTCGCGCGAGAACGAAGCCAGTCTTCAAGAACAACTCCAAACCAAAGAGGCCCACCTAGTGAGTAAAGAGCAGAACATAGTTCAGCTTCGGTCCAAGTTAAAAGATCTGGAGGCCAAGGAGAAGGAGCTTGAGATTGCCAAAGCTGATGCAGAAGCAACCTGCGCTAGACAGACAGAAGTGATCGAAAGAGTGACCTCTGAGAAGCAGGCAGTGGAGAGGTCTCAGCTGGAGAGGAGTGCGGCCCATGGAAAGGAGAACCAAGAATTGACTGGCAAACTGACCGTGGTTGAAGGTCAGTTGGAGTTGCGCAATAAAGAAGTTTCGAGGCTCCAAGCAGAGATCCTGGACCTCAGAGTGCATGTACAGAGGTCTGAGGAGGAAAAGCTGAAATCCCAAGCGCAGCTTGAGGTAACAGAAGCCCAAAGAGATGAGCTCAGGACCCTGACCGAGCAACTCAAAGCTCAGACAGAGGCACTGAATCAGAAGCATATAACAGAGCTTTTGGAGTGCAAGAAGAAAGAAGATGCCCTGATTGAAGAGCTTGACAAAGAATTAGCTGCCCATGCCGAGTTGGTGACCTCTGCAGCTGCTCTCAGAGAAGAGCTGTCCGGCCTCAAGGCACAAAATGACAGGCTTGTCCTGGAAAGCAACGAGACAC
The DNA here is from genome assembly GCA_016785345.1 of Trinectes maculatus. Taxonomy (NCBI): domain Eukaryota; kingdom Metazoa; phylum Chordata; class Actinopteri; order Pleuronectiformes; family Achiridae; genus Trinectes; species Trinectes maculatus. Next base: position 453,160 of record JAFBJQ010040714.1, read on the forward strand.
GGGAGGGCTTGCACCGGGCAAACACGGAGATGGCAGAGCTGGGGATGACCATCTGCAAACTGAGTGCAGAAAAAGAAGAGGCCACAGAGCACAGGACTATTGAGGCCGCCAGGATTGAAGGTCTGGAGAAAGAAATTGGGCGACTAGAAAAGTGCGTTACGGACCTGGAGCTGGAGAATAAGCGAGTGCAAGAGGAGCTGACGCAGAAGGAGGCACTTTTAGGGACGGTGGTGGCACTCCAGGAGCAGCTGGAAAAGGCGAAGACCCAAGTGCAGAGTGTAAAGGACTCCAGTCGAGAGGAGATGGAGGCCTACAGGTTCCAGATGAGCTCAGACAGCATGACTCATCAGACCCAGATGAAAGTGAGTCATTCAAGATCTTGTTAATTATTATATAATATAATATTTGTTCTGTTTGATCTTTTGAATTTTGGCAGGAGCGTTTTTATTTTGCTGTGTCGGTTAGCATTTTGCAGTTTGGTTGTTGGAGTGTTGTGTAGTGGTGTTTGGTCCAAAATATTATATCTGCTCAACTACTTGACAGATTATCATGAAATATGACACAAACATTTATGTTTTTTTTATTTTCTCACTCATACGCTACAGAGTATGAATGAACAGCTGGAGAAGGTGAAAGACCAGCTGCAGGATCAGATGAAGAATGCATCCAGCTTGCAAGCTAAAGTATCTGAACTACAGGTGCGAGTATTTCTAGCATCAAATAATTCATGGTTACATAATAAGCAGGCACATGGTGGTGATGATCTCTAATCTCCAGGGAGTAGTCGACTTTACAGAGAAGTACAGGTTCAAAAGAAAACACGTTTTAGAAAAAAAAAACTGTGAAGTAATCACTGTAGAAAACCATCTTTGACCGAGGGAAGACTCTTGATTGATAGCAGTCAATAGTGGAGGATTCTAATCATAGCCTGTGACACTAGGACCTGCAAAATAAATGGATTTGCAGGAGGTTTTAAAATAGGAATCCCCACACTACACAGGTCATGATAATTAGCTCAGAAGCAATAGATGAGACCCAAAATAGAAATGTGTGAATAACTGCCATTGTCAAAGAGTCTAATATTTATACTGTGTGATGTTTTATGTATCTGTTCTGATCATCATAAAGGCTGAGAATGAGCAGTACTTGGTGCTAACTGCTGAGAAAGATGCTCACATCACTAAGACAGAGGCAACAATTCGTGAGAGTGAATTCAAGATTCAGCTGCTGACTGACGTTTTGAGCAGGTGCGTGTATGACCAGTGACGCCTGTGATTGTCAACTCGCATAAAAAAAAGACATAACGACGTGTTTTTTTTATGCTCTTCAGAACTGAAGAAGCACACGCTGCTGTACAAAAGGTTTGCGAGGACTTGAAGCAGAAACTCAGCACCACGGAAGCTGAAAAGCAAAGACAGCACCTAACAATGACTGCGGAAATTGATGACCTCAACGGAACGAAGACCAACCTGGAAGAGCGGCTCATTGAGCTTATCCGGTATGACCCGTGTCAAAACTCAGTTGTCAGTGTGAAAAGGAGAGAAGATGTCTTACAAGTTCATTTCGCTCCATGTACTCTTTTCCTCGTCCTGCTAGGGAGTGTGCATTTTGATTTGGAACCGTCCTGACAGTGATGCGAGAAAGTTGGAGAACATGGAGCGTTACATTTTTTAACACGATGAAGAGAAATTAAGTTAAACTGCCTCATGGGGAAAACAGATTTCTTCAATGTGTTTGTCTTTTCTTTGCATTGCATCAGGGACAAAGATGCTCTGTGGCAGAAGTCGGATGCTCTGGAGTTTGAGCAGAAACTGAGAGCAGAGGAGCGCTGGTGGTTGGTGGATAAAGAGGCCACTAATTGTCTCGGCTGCCAGGGTCAGTTCACCTGGTGGCTGCGCAGACATCACTGCAGGTGGGTTCCTTCAGGCTCTACTGTAATCATTGTTTTTTTTAAGTTTCATACATTTTTCGACATACATGCACTTGTGCACATGCATAACACCAAGAATATTAAGTAATGAAGTCCATCGTGGACACTATTTTTTTCTAGGCTTTGCGGACGCATCTTCTGCTACTACTGCAGCAACAACTTTGTGATGACAAAGCACAGTGGGAAGAAGGAGCGCTGCTGCAAGGACTGTTACACCCAACACAGTGTGGTGGTGGAGAGGTTCACCGAGGCAGAGCTGAGTCCCTCAGATAGCCCGCCTCCACCACCTGGAGCAGGGCCTCAACCACCACCTGAGCCCGCCCCGCACGAACCCACCCCCAGCGTGACAGGTGAGAGAAGGGAAGTGCGTCACATAACTTATTACTATACACTGGTCTCAAACTTTTTCTCGGTTCCTCTCTAGTCCATGGCACGTGCCCATTCTGTTTATTGTGTATTAACAGGGAAGCAGAAGTGACCAGAAAAGACTAACTTCCTCATATTCAGAAACAAAGAAAGAAACTTTGTGTAAAGAATTTTTATTCAGAAGAAGGAAAGGGAAGAAGGTGACGTTTCCATTCAAGGAATCAGTTGTTGTGCATTGTAAAAGAATTGTAATGCTGCTTTATGTTTGACCAAAATATTTTTTGATGCTATGTATGAATTTCCCTTGGGATAAATAAAGTATCTATCTATCTCTATGCAATAAGTTTTATAAACAGTAACAGCGTAAGCTCATGATGCAAAATGAGAAAAGATGGTAGTGTTTGTGTTGTGCACCATATTTCAGTTATTTAATGTTAACTGAATCAATTCCTCCCAGTTTCTGATCCCAGCAACAGATCTGACGATGGAGCTTTTGACATCATCACAGAAGAGGAGGTGAACAATGTCTACGACAGTGACACCACCTCCCTGACCACAGGAGGTTCACAGGATGGAGAACAAGACCAACAGCCTCCAGGAGCACTGAATGTGTAAGCGCAACATGAATCTAGGATACAGAGCAGAGGGATGTTAAAATGTACAAAATATTTTTCTAGTTTCAATTGTTTCCCATGTCCTGTAAGAATAGAAGGATGGAAGAGGAAGACAGAATGATGAATGAGCTTTTTTAAAGAATGTAGATCATTATTAGCTTTGATCTGATGATAAACTAAGTTGTGTTGTGTTGACCTGATCTGAAGAGTAAACACCCTCTGCAGCTGTATGTTGCAGTGTTCTCTGAAAGAAGAAAAACATTCTTGTTTTGTGTGCCTTTTGTATGTGTCTCTTGCAGAGCCGCAGGTGATGTGACACCAGATGACGCTGAAGAGCACATCTCCACTGTTCAGGATTCAGAGATCAACCTTCTCAAATCAGGAGATGTCACGTGAGTCCTTACTTTAACACCTAGTATTAAGATGCCTTTTGTATCCTGATTGTTCCTGTATATCATTTTAACATCACTATACTGACATCATAACTGAGTACAGAATAACATGCTAGCTGTTGCCGTCCATTAGGTTTCGAATATCTGCTTACGATTGACAACTTGTATTCAACTCGTTTTAAATGCATCACAAATGCATCACAAGCTATCTTGCTACTTGCATCACACCTGTTGGTGGATGGCCAATAGCTTCAACCTTCATCGGTGCTTCTTTAGTCCGTTTATTTCTGTCACATAGTCAGTCTACAGGTGTAAATGTGGTATTTCATACGTGTGAATTATATAAGTCATGGTAGTGTTGGTTGAATTGATAGCACTGTGATGATAGCGCTATCAATGATACACTATATTGCCAAAGGTATTCGCTCACCTGCCTTGACTCACATATGAACTTAAGTGACATCCCATTCTTAATCCATAGGGTTCAATATGACGTTGCGCCACCCTTTGCAGCTATAACAGTTTCAACTCTTCTGGGAAGGCTGTACACAAGGTTTAGGAGTATGTTTATGGGAATTTTTGACAGTTCTTCGAGAAGCGCATTTGTGACGTCACACACTGATGTTGGACGAAAAGGCCCGGCTGTCAGTCTCCGCCCTCATTCAGCCCAACGGTGTTCTATCGGGTTGAGGTCAGAACTCTGTGCAGGCCAGTCAAGTTCACCCACACCAAACTCTCTCATCCATGTCTTTATGGACCTTGCTTTGTGCAATGGTGCACAGTCATGTTGGGAGAGGAAGGGGCCGTCTCCAGACTGTTACCACAAAGTTAAGAGCATGGAATTGTCCAAAATCTCTTGGCATGCTGAGGCATTCAGAGTTCCTTTCACTGGAACTAAGGGGCCAAGCCTAGCTCCTGAAAAACCACCCCACACCATGATCCCCCCTTCACCAAAATTTACTCTTGGCACAATACAGTCAGACAAGTACCGTTCTCCTGGCAACCGCCAAACCCAGACTCGTCCATCAGATTGCCAGATAGAGAAGCGCGATTCGTCACTCCAGAGAACGCGTCTCCACCGCTCTAGAGTCCTGTGGCGTTGTGCTTTACACCACTGCATCCGATGCTTTGCATTGCACCTGGTGATATATGGCTGAGATGCAGCTGCTCAGCCATGGAAGCCCACTTGAAGTTTGGAGGTCTGTAGTGATTGACTAGCGATTGCAGAAAGTTGGCGACCTCTGCGCACTATGTGCCTCAGCATCCGCTGACCCCGCTTCGTCAGTCTACGTGGCCTGCCACTTCGTTGCTGAGTTGCTGTCGTTCCCAATCGCCTCCACCTTGTTATAATACCACTGACAGTTGACTGTGGAACATTTAGGATCGAGGAAATTTCAGGACTGGACTTATTGCACAGGTGGCGTCCTATCACAGGGCCACGCTGGAATTCACTGAGCTCCTGAGAGTGACCCACTTTTTCACAAATGTTTGTAGAAGTAGTCTGCATGCTTAGGTGCTTGATTTTATACACCTGTGGCCATGGAAGTGATTGGAACACCTGATTTCGATTATTTGGATAGGTGAGCGAATACTTCTGGCAATATAGTGTAGCCTTGAGAGCATCATAACAGTTCACCTGTTGTCCTTACAGGATGACCGTTCCTCTCAGCATTGATGCTATATCTAATTTTGGTGATGGTTCGCGGGAACTCTTCGTCAAGTCCTGCTGTTACAGTGCGATAACCATTTTTATGGGCGACTGTGGGCCAACCATCAGCTGGATGTTTTCCTCAGAGCCCAAAAGCATCTCCTTTAGTGTGGTTTATCGGGAATCCACTGACACCGAGGTGGAACAGTCAAAGGTAGATGTGCTTATTGTGCTTGTGTATTTTTATGTTTAGGTGTCAACAACAGTGTGTTGTGGGATCCAGAAACCACCGGGCATCCTCTTTAGCTTGATGGGCCCATCGAAGTATACAGTATGGACAGCAAATCAGTGTAAAGATAAATCCTTGCACATTAAACACAGTTTTGTATAATATCAAATATATGTACATACTAAAATGAAGGCAATTAATTCTCTTGAATTGTTGGAAATTGCAGCCACTTATAAAAGCAAAAATGGGTCAAAAACAATAATTTTCTCATTAAACACAATAGAATTATTAGCTACTATGGAAAATCACTGTCGATTCACATTCTGCACTAATGATGTCATAGGTTGTTATCTGTTATTTTCTTACATTCTCTTGCCAGTAGTTCCTTTGTGTGATTTTTTTTAGATTTGCCGTTAGTTTTCCATCGTATGCTGAGTTTCACTACAGACCAACGTCTCTGTTCTGCTCTCAGGTCCTGATTCCTTTGACTCGCTGCAGTTCCCATAAAGAGACAATTCACGGGCAACTGAAAGTTCGTCACCCCGGCCTCTATATGCTCATCTTTGACAATTCATTCTCAAGGTATGGGGTTCAAGATGGCCAATCTCCTCCTGATTGCTCTCATGCTTATGCACGACTGAAGCACGTTACTGCTTGTGTGCGTGCACGTTTAGCCTTGAAACCAGCTTTACTTTTTGCCTTGGTGTTCCGCTTTAGTTAATGGGATTGCGCTGCTTTGATCAGAAACCCTCTTCCAACAGGTTTATCTCCAAGAAAGTCTTCTACCATTTGACCATGGAGAAACCCGTCATTTACGATGGAAGTGACTTTCCCTGAAGCTGGATAACGTATGCTCCCACATATGGCATCATCATGAAACCACTGTGTATGCAGAGGGACTGAAGACCTGGCAGTACATGGATGGTTATTCATTAATTTGACTCTTACCCTACAGTTTTTACCTAAGTATTGTATGTTTTTAAAATGTTTCTGTTTTATTTATCTCTGGCGGTAATGTTTTCAGATGTGCTTTTATTTTGACTGTAGATTTTAGAATGAGAAACAGAAACACAGGTATTCATGCAAGTTTTATCATGTTTTTTTAAAAACACAAAGTAATGTAGTACACACATTTATTTCAGCTAACTCTTCAGCTAGGTTTAAATTAGAAGGTCGCTCATTTAGAGAAAATGAGTAATATTGTTATATCTTTCTGTTATTTTTGTCAGTTTCTCTTCCAGTATATGATGTTACATTGAGGACTGCAGATCACTGCCGTTAACACTACGTATGTGAAAACTGATATCTTTCTGATGAGGCTGTTTTTAGATGACACGGTTTGTCCACAAAAGTTGTCAAGGAAAAGCCAGGAAATATTTTTATTATTTCTCAAAATCATGGCCAGTTTAAAATTGTTCAAATGTACAGACTTTTAAATCAAATGGCCAAAGGAGGAAAAGGAATTAGAAGAACATTTTTCTTGCACGTTGCTTACAAATGTAACTGTCCGAACCTACTTATTTTGCACTATGCCAACGCAGGAAGGATACACAGCAGTAACTGATAACTGGCCTGGGAAATATACAGTTTCTGCTTGAAAACAAAGCATATGCACTTTGTGTGTTATCTCAGGAGTGTGACATAAAGATGTCCTAATATGTTTTAGAGAATTAAACAAGAAGAGAAGAAACTGCCGCTTAACGATCTGTATAAGGAGACCTGCACACCAGCTTTCTCCATCCAGTTTAGTGGATCCAGTGAAATGACGGACCTGTACTTACTGTGCAACGTAAACGACTTTGTGTCATTACAGTGACACTGACTTTAAGTAGACTATACATCATAAGCTGATGAGCTACTGTACTTTAAAGGTGCCTTTTAATGCTAATAGCCAAGTATGAAGGTTTATGAATTGGTATAGACTGAACTGAGCTGACATTTGAATCACATGATACTATGCACAATATACTCGATAATATGTATTACAGTTTCTGTTTGGTTTTTATTTTAATCTTTTAAAATCTTTTAGTTTTATGTTTGGGTAAACCTGGGCTTTCCTTGTACTTTCAGTGATGGAATGGTTTAGACAATTGTTTGCAGTTGACTGATTTTCATCCCTAAGCAAAAAAAAAAAAGCTTGATCACGTTTGGACACTTTGTGTTATACGGTTTTATGTATTCAATGCTGCATCAGTGGAGATCCTCTGTCTTTCGCTGTCAGATCACTTTTATATTTTTGATGGGTGTAAAATTGGTGCAATTTGTATACACTGCCTCATATTTTCTCGACAGATCTGCACTTTGTTACAGACGATGTAAAATCTGTTGACATTGACATTTTTTGTACTCACTCTTTTTAACTAATGTTCAGGGGAATAAACTATGGATTATCGGCTACAAGTCAAAACCCAGTAAACATTAATAAAAGCAAGAGATGATACATCACTGTGCATTAGGCGGTGTATTATGATTTTGATAAAGCAATGTATTATAATCAAAAACAGGCAGATGTACCTATTAAAACATTCTTGCCCATTGTGACCTTGATCTGTGTGTTTCTGTGGTGCTCAGCTCCTTTAGGAAATATTTCCCATGTATTAAACTCTGTGGTGTTACAGACACTTGTGTTACAGTGTTTTAATATAGCACTGACAGTAGTGTGAAATGGACAACCCTGTCTTTATTGTCCCACAGCACAACACAACACACCACATTTTGGAACCTCTGGTCATTGGCTGACACGCAAGACAGTCACTTGTAAACACAACGTGGCTAAAACAGGAACTCACTTTTCCTTTCAAAATAAAAGTAAGCCGAACCTCTCCACAGTCGTGCGTAGCTTACCATATTATGTTATAGTCATACAGACTATAGTGTTAATGATTGTGTTTTGCTTTTGAATAGATTTCTGCGAAACAATTTATTATAACAAAAAAAGGAGTGGTGCTTTTATTTTGAAGGCATAGGCATTATTTCCTACCTTTAACAGCGACACTTGCTGAGATGTTTGACTCCCACCTGGGGGAGGGAGGAGGTAGAGCGGCGCGCAGCGTCCCGTGCAGCCGGAGTGTGATGCAGCGTGGCCGGGTAGAGCGGAGGACACTGCGCCGGTAACATGTTCCGTGTCTACATCAGACGGATTCTTCTCACTCTGTTGTGTTTGGCTCCAACTGTGAGTGATTCAAATCTACTTCTACTTCATCTGTGTGTGTGTGTGTGTGTGTGTGTGTGTGGTGTGTGTGTGGGAACAAAGGTAATCAACGCTACACTGAAAACCTAATTAGTCTGGAAAATGAAAACTGTGCCAGCTGTTTCAGATGTTGTTGTTATTATTATCATTAAACAATCAAAACATGTCCACGTGCGTCTGTGTGCGCTTGATATGCAGCGGTGTGGTTCTTGAGCCAAAGTATTTGTTCCTATCAACGTGTTGTATCGATAAGGACACTGCAGGAGACTTCTCAGCAGTCTGATCAGCATCAGTCTGTTTACACTGCATGAATGAGAATAAGTGTGGAAACAGTGATTCATACTACATTAACATCTATGAGGAGCAGATGTATACTGGATTACAGGACAGGGTGTGTTTAAATGTGTGTATTCTGTATATATATGTATGGTTAAATATACACAATATACACAATTCAGGCTAAATATGTAGAGAATTGTTAGGTTCACTTTTTTTCTGTGATAATTAGGTGAAATATTGGATTTAGGGCTCGTGGTGTGACACAATAACAATTTATTATTCTTTACCTCATCAAAAATAATCACACATTTGGTGCTGTATATTTTGTGAAATTAGATTGGTGCATTATTTTTTGTGCAGAGTGTCCATTTTGGAGGTGGATATGTCTGCACCTGTCTTTGTTGATTGTATTATTTTGCTGTATGTAAAAGGTTGTGCTTACGATTATGATGTGTTGATGCAAAAAGCATGAAAAAATTAGCATAAGAAATGTTCTTTACTGAACATAAAACCATGACATTTTGTCACATGCACACACACACACACACACACACACACACACACAAACCGAGAGAGAGAGTAAATTGAAAAATAAATTAGACTAAATAGGCTCGATGACTTTACCACCCTATTTACAGCCTAGTTTGAACAATTTGTCTTGGTCAATCAACTGTGAAGAAACAAGGCAGGTAGCAAACAGTACACACGTCGCACATTCACACTGTGACACTCACAACAGGTCTTCTTTTTTTTTCAACATCTTACCAGTGTTATTACATGGCCACCTTCTAATTTCCATAACAGAACAGAAATATGAGCACATAGATTTTATGATGTTGATCACTCTCATCACCCCGCTCCACTTCATTCTATCCATCTTATTCTCTTTCACTGCTCAGGACTGCAGAGAATGATAATGAACTCCTCAATAAAACACACACACATGCACAGACACACACATACACACACACATTTCCACATGCAGCAAAAGACCTGTAGTATGGGTCAGGTCCATATATGTCCAGTCATGAAACATAACCAGAACCTGAGAGAAAAACAAAAGAGAAAGAAAGACAAATGAAAAAAAACATAAATATTCTTTCAGCTTGGTACCTTGCATCTTATTTTGATAGGACCTTAACTCACATAATTGTCCTTCAGCTTCTTAGGACAATTCAACACTTCTCACGTCCCCTTTGGCTCGAAAGAGTTTATGCACTTCAGAGTCTAACTGTGTTTTTGCTGTCTCTCTGATTGACTGAGCACGCTGTATATTTTTATACTCTGCCTGAGTGCCATGGCTGCCGAGTGAAAGTGCATGTCATTCGCCGTCGAAAATAGAAGGCAACATCTGCGAAGGGAGTGCGATCTGATGGCCCCCTTTCAGGTAGTTAGTGGATAATGGACTCCACCTCTCAGAGAACATTTTTACAGCACGCTGCAGCTGCCCCGGCTGTGTGAAGAGGACTTTGGCCTTGCATTTAGTTTCATGGCTCAGGTTATTCAGAAATCCCTCTCGCAGCTCCCCATCTATCTCCATCGCTGTCCCTGTGCCTTGAATGCAGCATGTTGCCTGACTTTATCCCATCATGCAGCTGAAATGCACGTGCACGTCATGTGCACCCTCAGGGTTTCGTCACCACCGAGTCTTTCGAAGCTTTGCTTGCGCTTCCTCTTGACTTGACACCATTCTGACATATGTAGAATCAAAGGCTGCACTGCGTCTTCATATGGAAACAGTTATGAGCGGCGCATGACCCCCATGTGATTTATAGTCATCAGCCACAAGATTCGACTTATATATTTATATTTATCCAGTAATTTAAGGCTCCGTTGGTTAATTAAAACAGCATATCCACAGTGTTTCAGAAAATTATATATATATACACACACACACACACACACACACACACACACACACACACACACACACACACATATATATATATATATATATATATACGTATGTGCAAACTCTGTCTGCATGAACTCAGTGTCCTATCAAGAGTCAAAGCAGGAGTCTTTTTTCCATATTTCCCTGGCCTCTCTTTGAACAGGAGGAGCCGTAATTGCGGAGTAAATTGCACAATAACACCTCTCATTAGATTATTAGCATTGCATTAAGAACAAAGAGACCTGCCAGTGATTCCTAAGGTTGCTCCCAACACATCCATTCACTGATGGAGGGACAGATGGTGCTCGAATATCTCCTCCTACTTACTGGAGGAAAACAGAGGGAAACATTTTCTGTCAGGATAATTGTGTTCAGCTCTTACTAGTTTTTCCGTGCGGTGTTTATTCATGTCAAAGTCACTCGGGTGGTGGTTCATTGTTCGGCACAAACACAAGCTGTGGCGTTTTTCCAAGAATCTCCCCATTTCGTTTTGTGTGTGTGTGTGTGTGTGTGTGTGTGTTTGTGTGAGAAAGAGAGAGACACAGAGAGAGAGAGATAATGGCTGTATTGACGTGAACACAGGGTTTGTTGAGGTGAGTGATTGTGTTGGGGAAACAGGAATATTCTTAAAACTAGTTTCACATATGTATTCATGTGTGTTTCAAATAAGTAACATCGGTCCTGATTTGACTTAGTGTGTTAGAAATTCAGTTTTTTATCTAAATGCCCCTCTGACACTTTCTTATATATTTTTCCCTGCATGTGCTCCTGTGTTCAACAAATTAATTTATTTAAATCTAACTCTGAAATCTTGTTTTTATAAGAAGAAAGGGCAGTGAACCCCCTGTATCATATTCTTTTACTGTACTATTACTGATTAGCATTTGTGCGCTGCTGTTTTGCAAATCATTTGACATTAGACCTCTGATTACAAACTATTTTAAGTGTTCCTCAGCATTGGTGGATTTACCGTCTCCGTCATCTCGTCTATTTTTTAAATAATTCTGTCTTTTTTTTTTCCAGTGATAGTCATACACTCGTTTAACTCTACATTATGATAATAAAAACTATGTCCCTGCACAGTGATGCTCAGTCATGCATTTTAATGGAATTGCTCCAGGTGTGGTTGTACAGCTGTAGATGTTCCCCATCAGAAAAACGTTCTGGTGGAAATGTTCATAACACGCACACATCGCTTTGTCTGATTGGATGACTAGTCCAGGAAACCACCGTTCTCCTGAGGGAACGTTTGCATTCTCAGAGGAGTTTGGCTTCTGGAACTTTGTTTCATTGTAATATTGGATGCATCCTGTCACAAAGTGTATTGTTTTCCCTCTGGTCTTTCCCAATGAAATGGAACTGAGCTGAATCCAGGACTTCAGTCTGTGGAATATGCATGAAACAGTCTTAGATCTTTGTTTGTAAATGTAAGTGAAGCCATGTGGCGCCATAAAGGCAGCATAGTGTCGATTTGATGCCTTGGCTCATTTGTGTCATTAAAGGTAGGATGAACCAAGAAACTGTGAAGTGCATGAAGTTGACCTGAGAATCTGACAGCAGACTACAAAGCAGCAGTGGGGACTTTGAACTCAGCATCGGCCTGTTGTGCCACTTTGACCTTTTTATCTCCGCGTTCCTGTAATCTGGAAACCCCATTCTGCCAAACGCGTGTCCTATATGTATCCATACTGCGCTTTGAAGCTACAGTAGCTAAGAAACGCCTCCTCCGCACTATGATCAAAACACAATCCTCTTTCTAAATTTGCCCCTTCTCTACCGCAGCATCTCAGCTGCAGTACCGGTCCAAACACTGGTGCTTCCAACGCCTACCTGGCGTTAACCCTCTCATCACAACGATGTGCTCATGCGTTTTTCTCTGAGATGAACATCAGTGCCAAGAGAGAGAATTTAAACCCAGTCACTCCACTTGCTGACATCAGGAAACGGAGCAGACAAACACAATAATAGTATCTGACCTCATTTAATTTCATTTTCTGAGATTCCACTCTGTGTGGTAAAGCGACAGATTGGTTTTGTTAATGTCACCGATGGAAAATGATGCACTTTGCCAAAAAAAGGTATTAGTGTGGAAGCGTTTCTTGAAAAAAACCTGACATGTTGTAATTTGCATACAGATTAAACACTCTTCTGTTCTGTTTACGCTGAGTGGCCTCCACATCCTCTACATAAACACCAGCAGAGGTCTTAACAGAGCGTTCCTTCTTTGTGCTCCCCCTCACTTCCTCCTCTCCATCTTCCAGGCTTCATCACGTCTGCATCCTGAATGTGAGTACATCTTCCAGCTGGAGAGGGATGAGCACCGCTGTCTTCAGTACATCGCAGAGCAGGCCAACAGAAGCCACGGTCGTCCGCTTGAAGGTGTGGTCGGATCTGCTGCATGACAGCAAATGTTCACATGAAGTCTAAGCCACAGTCGTCATAGTGATTTATCACTGCGATGCGTCTGCAGAGGAGCCTGTTAGGGATTGTTGCAGATTTATGTATGTAATGCATCTGCAGATAAAGGCTGATGCACGTTCCTGTCTTAATCCAAGGCAGATGTTAAGGCTTTGAAACATGTTACTGGAAGAGCATGACTCTATTTTACTGTATCTCCACGAGTGTATATTCAAGCTACATGGCAGCATGTATGGATCTGAGTAAACAGAAATATATTTATTTATTTATATTTAAGGTTGTCGGCCATTCTGGGATGCAGTTGCCTGCTGGCCTCATGCAGCCATTGGAGATACAGTCCACAGAGGTTGTCCAGCGGTCTTCTCCCTCTTCAAAAACAACACAGGTGAGTGTGGCTTGCTGTATTTTGCCTGAATGTGTGTTGCTATTTTTTTAAAAACTTTTTTTATTGCGTCGAGTTAGAAGTTAAGCACTTTTATGGGCAGGTTAAATTCTTGACCTTTTGACCATTTCACCTCAGGTTCAGTGAGCCGTAACTGCACCCCCGGAGGTTGGTCCAGGCCATTCCCGCCATACCACGTTGCCTGCAGCGTGGATGATAACATTCCCGAGGTAAGAGGTGCAGAGGTAGGAAACGCTGAAACACTTTGGTCCAGAAAACAAAGTCTCATCACATCTCAGAAAGTAACATTGTGTTTAAAATAATCACAAGTCTGAAACTACACTGAAATGAAAATAACGCAAGGCAAAAGCTCAGTCCGGTTTCAGGTAATAGCTGAAATGATCTGGTGCTTAATTGTATGATCAAAAGAAAAAGAGAATTATTTTTTTCCCTTGAGTTTAAAAAGAGCTTTTAAGGCTTCTCCGAGCAAGGACCGTGAGACACTAATTACAAGATCTGAAGTTAATGTGGCTGTAATCTAGCGTTTTTGGTTTATTTCACTGGTCCAGCTACAGTCGTTAGACAGCATCAGCACATTGTGCAGTGACCTCTCGAACACAGCGGTCGTAAAGACAGCCTGCAATTTCTGCCTCATTTCCAAACATTACATTAATTTTTGAAGACGCTTTGATTTGTGGGTGTAGGATCCTCGTCCAATGTCGTCTTTCTCGCCTTCGCTCTCAGACAGAAGAATCCTACTTTGCCAGCGTCAAGCTGATATACACCATCGGCTACAGCGTTTCCCTGGCGTTGCTGGCGGTGGCTGTATTGATCCTGTTACTCTTCAGGTACAAACAAATTACGCCTGGGGTCAAATCATCAGTAAATCACAATGCATGATGAGACACTTTTATCATTTAAAAAAATACTAATAAAAAAATAACATGTACATACATATATCTTATCAATAGTTTTATTTGTTGGTTGTTTGTTTGTTTCTCAACAGGCGGCTGCACTGTGCCAGGAACTTCATTCACATCCAGCTTTTCATCACGTTCATCCTGAAATCTGTGGCAGTGTTCATAAAGGACGCCGCGCTCTTCTCGAGTGACGACGTCGACCACTGCACCCTGTCGACAGTAAGATATTGACACCGAGGACGAGAGGTTCTTGGCCGTGTTTCGATAATCCTCCTCCTATTCCGATACCTATACGTTGCCCTTGTTGTTTATTGCTTGCGCGGCTCCTCTCTCATGCTAATCCCTCTTTACAATGCGGCCCCTTGTCCCCTTGCTTGTGTGTGTTTTGTTTTGTTTTTCTGTCCAGTCTGCCTGTAAGGCCTCTGTGGTCTTCTGTCACTACTGTGCAATGGCTAATTTTTTCTGGCTGCTGGTGGAGGCGCTCTACCTCAATTCCCTGCTGCTTTCCTCCTCCTCTCACAGCCGTCGATGCCTGTGGGGCTTCAGCCTGCTGGGATGGGGTGAGAATCCTGCACGTTTTACATTCTATACACCTACTTCATATTTATATTACTTCAGTATAGACATTTTAGTTCATATGTAGTCAAGGGTTCCTCTGTGGTTAAGTTTTCATGGAATTAATATATAAATGATAGCAGAATCAACATTTAATACTTTTGACCTTTAGCCTACAGCGTGTGCGTATTTTATTTTTAATCCATTTTAATTCAAACCGCGTGCCAAATATATGTCTGACCTAATAAGCATACAAGCAAGCCACACAAATAATGAGACACACTGGGACATGTGTCGTACTCCAGATGAAAATGTTAAGATATATTAATGGTGTGTGTGTGTGTGTGTGTGTGTGTGTGTGCGTGTGTGTGTGTGTGTGTGTGTGTGTGTGTGTGTGTGTTTGTGGCACGGGGGTATTACACCGCCGCGATATTCATTTTTTGTGGAATTTTCAAAAGAGTCAATATAGTAGATATATATCAGTCAAACTGTTCTGTTAAAACTGTTCTCCAATTATGATTCAACGCAGGTGTCCCTGTGCTCTTCATCGTCCTGTGGGTTGGATCCAGGCTGCTTTTTGAGGACACAGAGTTTGTATAAACTTCCACTATCATTTCCCACAGCACCAGCACGTACTGTATTTCTCATACGCAATACAAGGCCACTGCAGCTGATTTCAGTGTCCAGTGTCACGTTTAGCAGTAAGGAGAGCAACAGCTGAGAACACAGTGCTGGCTAAAATGACGTCATGATACACAACACAGATTTGTGCTCACAGCTGCTCGTTAGGAAACTTATTTCATGGTCCGTTAAATACACTTATCACCCTGGGACAGAACTTGCACAGACTGATTAAAGTGCATACTATAACAGTGTCTCTCTGCGCAGATGTTGGGACATCAATGAGGACTCGCCCTATTGGTGGATCATCAAGGGGCCCATTGTTGTGTCGATTGCGGTAAATGCTCTCGTTGTGCATTGGGAAAATAAAATGATCAAAATGATGGATGGTGATGCAACCACCTGACGACAAATTGTTATGCAAATAGATTCTGGGAGAGAATTTGGAAACAATTCTTTTGTGTACATTTGAATGGCAGACACAGACCTGCCGCACACCAGTCACGGCTATTTACACACCTGACTACACATTTTGTTCCAATGACATTTAATAATCACAAGTGTACAACCTGTCATGTTTCATGAATTCTTCTATTGTTATATCGTTTCTATCGACAGGTCAATTTTATGCTCTTCATGAACATCATCAGAATCCTGATTCAGAAGCTCAACCCTCGGCTGATCCAGTTCAACAACTCCTCTCAGTACAGGTAATCATGTCGCTGGAGAAGAGACAATAACAACAGAAACATCACAGTAACAACAACAATAACTACAGCCACGGTTATGATGACAGTCTTATGGCAGGATTTGGTACCTAAAGGGAGGGAGGGAAGTGGGCTGGGGGGTTGGAGACAAAAGGATAACAACAACAGCAGCAACTGCAACAGTAACATCATTTACAACAGCAGCAGTTATAACAACAGGAATTTACAGTCCAGTGTTACACAGATGGTGATTGCAGAGTAGATACAGACTGAAATAAACAGAGCGCAGATGCAGCAGGTAGATATGCACATGACAGAATTAAGTAATAATAAGTAATATTTGGGGTACAGTGTGTGTGTATGAGTGTGTGTGAGGTTTTTTTTTTGGATGTAGTCAGTGGCGGCTGATTGTTGATGGGGAGGGCGATGGTCCTATCCCCGGCCCTGGCAGTGTGTGTGTGTGTGTGTGTGTGTGTGTGCCCCTGAGGCTTATCAGAATGTCTAATTGAAATAGGCTCCGCAAGTGGCTGCAAGTATCCGGACACGTCATGCATATCTTGATCTCATAGAAGATATACCAAACGGATGCTAAGTGATGCTTGACTTAATTGCAGCGGGTAGATTATGTCCCCTTACACATGTGTACGTTATAAACGATCATGCACCTGCTGCTATTTACGCACTCGCAAACAAACGCCGCGCTCAGACTGACGCACGTACACACAAGTGTCCTCTTGATTGGCAGCTGGTGATTAGCGTTTCTGCATGCGTGATGCTAACTATAGATTAGATACGCAACGAATGGCTCCCTGAGTCGGTTTCACCTGTTTCATTCTGATTTCTCTCTCTGTGTGACACAGGCGTCTGGCCAAGTCCACCCTGCTCCTCATCCCTTTGTTTGGCACTCACTATGTCTTCTTCAATTTTCTGCCCGACTACTTCAGTGTTAAACTGAGGCTCTGCATTGACCTCTGCATGGGATCCTTCCAGGTACACGAGCACTGTGCAGCATTAACACCCACTAATCTGACAGCCATGCAGTGTGTTGCCAGATGCTACAGACAATCTCCTGTCTGCCACTAGCCAGTCTCTCTGGAGTCACGCTCAGTGAAATGATCCCTCACTGCAGTGACTGTTGGAGAAAAGCCAATCCATCAAAACAAGTGCATCCAATTTCCGCCAATATCCATCCTTCAAATCAGTCATCAATTTCAGTGTCAGTTATTTGCTTTCTGCGTCTTTCATATGTATTCCATGCATTAATGAATGTTGAGCATGTTTATTATCTTAGTAATTATAACAAATCCCAAAGAGTCGTACAGTTTTGTTTTGAGAGCGTTACATATGTTCCTTTATGTTATTATTTTATTTTCTCATTTCTCACTATTAGCCCACATTTGTGTCCAGCATCTCTGCATCATAAGCCTTAAGCCCTAAAGGTTAATGACTGGAACCATCTCTCTTACAGGGGCTCCTTGTAGCGATTCTCTATTGCTTCCTCAATCAAGAGGTCAGTAAAAGCCGCACCACCCAAACACCGACCTCAGCACGCTGAGCAAGTCACAGCGATCATTTGCAGCTCCCTGATGCATAATGAGAGAGTGCACCCAGAGTTGTCGGGGCTGAAAATGCACAATAATTTACCACTTCCTTTCTCTTAATCGTGTAAGGGTCAGACCTCGGGCACTTATGTAACCACCATTATTAATGTGACGCAGATCCAAGACTTGTCTAAGGGCAACAACACACCGTGTTTAAAATAATAACTCACACCTGTGTTCATCTGTGTGGTGCTTTTGGGTTATATTTGGAAGCTAATGAATCATCACATAGACACTAATGAGTAATGTATTACTTCATTTGATCTACAGCATTATTTTTTTTTTGTAGATGCAGTAAAATGTAAATTTACTGTGGTTTATTCATGAATATTTGTCTGATGCCAGGGGAAATCATTGATTTCTGTTTCTTCCACAATGTCGCCCACAATAATAACATAAACCAGATATTACTTTACCTAATATCAAATCTTGAGGGAATCAGTTTTTACAAAGTGCTGCTAAAACTCTAGGATGTTGCTACTTCTTGCTTATAAAAGCAGAAAATCCCTGTAGTAAAAGCAATTTGTAATTGTAATGCCACTAACTGACTGGTTGTATATATATATATATTTTTTCTCTCATAAGCAAATAACCTTATTCCTGCTCCTAAATTTCAAATTGTGTCATACTGCAAAATTAGATAATTTATCTGAATTTTAAAAAAAGTTAACCACTTTGCATAAAACATAAATTGTATGTGGCATGCACATTTTCAAAGAACCAACTATGGCTACACTATTTTGTGTGTGTGTGTGTGTGTGTGTGTGTGTGTTTGACAGGTCCAGAAAGAGGTGCACATGCAGTGGCTGAGGTGGCAGCAGAGGAGTTATGGGGTGGTGTTGCCTGCTGCAAAGGGCAGTCAGATGGACACTCCTTTCTAAAGCCTTCTCACACGGCTTTTTCACCTTTGTCCCAGAAGAGTCTGCACATGGCGTCCACTTTAATGGGCTGTACAGTACAGAACATAGCATCAAGCTATGTTGTTCTGCTTTTCACCAGAACCAGAACATTCAGGGGGGGAAACATGGAGACGTACTGAATGTACAATTATGCTTTATTGTGATCCTCTGTGGTTAGTGGTGTTGTGATGTGCAGCATTATTAATGAATATCTTTAAATTAGCTTCATTTTTTTTGTTATTGTGGTTGGACTGAAAATTTAATTGCATACAATTAATCCAGCATGATGTCTATGCCTCGACACTGCTATCTCAAATTCATCAAAGGACTGAAAAAAAACAACAAGTCAAATTAAAATGAAAGTATAAATGTGGCCTTTTTGAAGTATGTTTGAAATACTGTGTAATGACTTCACTGGAGCAAAGACTGTAAATACTTCTTCCACCACTGAAAATACGCTCAGTAATAACCAGCAACTCCTGTGTTCTCTGTGTGGTCAAATTGCTGTTTTTGTCAATTGAGTCTGGTGTCTTGAAGTTGTGTAGTACTGTTTTTTTTTTTTGGTTAAGTACAGATGTTCACACCAACAGATGTGGTGTGATCCGTAGTGTAAAACGCAGATAAACACAAGAGCCAACGAGTTCTGTAATATCCACCGTCACCTCACTCCAGTGTTGTTTCTTATGTAAATGAAACATTTGCCTTACAATTAATGTATAAGTGTATGGATAAGACTGTCGTTGTCGTGCATCTTTCTGTGACGTTTTAATTCCTTGCATAAATCACACACGTTACCTGTAACAGCTTTATTGAGTCACAAAATGTTTACTCAGCGCTAAAAACCATTGTGCGACGCTGATACTCTTCTTATACAACATGTGTGCTGATCCTGAAATCCTATTTATTCATAAAGTATTTTTAGTGAAGTTTGTGAAATGTGTGTTTTTTGCACCCTTTTATGCATGTGTGTGCATGTGTGTGTGCGTGTGTGTGTTTGTGTGTGTGCACGTGTGCATGCATGTTTGTATGTATGTATGTGTGTGTTTCCTTAAAAACATCTGGACAGGAAAAGTCAACATGTTGATGAATCCTGAAAAGAAACAGATGTTAGTCAGTGATGAAAATAAAAATAAAAATTAAAGAAAATAAAAATTTCAATAAAGTCAGTCTAGATTTGTGCTCACCTTCCTGTCACCTACGTTGCCGTCTGACAAATATTTTCACATTTGATGAGCTGTAATAGGCAGGTTTCCTATACTGTCACCAACAAAATTAAAATGGCCCTGAGGGGGATTATGAGACCCCACCAGAGTGCATTAGATCCAGTCCCTTGTTTCACACAGCTTGATCACTACAACAAGTCATTGGGCTCCAATCACAAAATCTACTCTGCTAATTAAGGTAAATTGACTTCAAGAAGATATTACAATTCAGTCTCCTGATTAGACTCGTTATGAACTCTGTGTTTGTGTTTTTGACCTCCCACACTGCAGGGTTCACGTCAGGGCCGCCCTCCAGCAGCCTGCAGGCCCCGTCTGCTGCAGCTTCTCTGTGGTGGTTTTGGGATTTGTGGAATGGGAAGTTCCTGAACAGGATGTGGAGTCACTGCTGCAGTTAACCCCCTCCACCCACAGACCCTTACCACAGAGCTGGCTCGTGGCTGCATGAATGCGCATCTGGAGAGGACAGGAGAGCGTTTCCCCTCCACATCTGGAAATCGATTTCTGCGTTTCCCGGTTTCTGCGACTGTATCTCACCCGGGTAAGTCGACCACAGCGAATGTGTTAACTTTTATATCTGTATCACATCATCATCCGTTAAGCTCCTTTCACGTAGGTCTGTGTGTGTGTGTCAGTGATTTACTGTCACAGTAGTTTTGGCACAAACAAAGCTACAGACTCCAAAAGATCCCATACATGACTTTAACCAGACATCAGACGCGTCTAAGCTCACTTCACAGAAAAGGTGTAGCTGTGTTCCAGTTGCTGTACGTTTCTTTTGTCCTGTGCAGAAGCCCAGAGGGTTGATGTAGACTTAATAACAGGGTGCATTTACCTCCCTGTTGTTCAGCCTGCCCAGACATGCTCTGTATGGCTGCTGCTGCAGCTGTGTTCTGCTTAATGTGACGACAGGAGTAAAGTTTTTTACATATGTTTTTTTTTTTATGATGGTGATGGTTTAGTAAACCCACCTCCTCCTCGCAGGTTCTGGTGATGACTCACCTGTGGACTCCCCTGTCGGCCCTGCCGCTGCTGCTGGTTTTGTCAGTGGCTGAACCTGTGATTGAGGAGAATGGAAATGAAGTGGTGAAACACTCCATGGAGGCTGATCTCCAGCCGGACCAGGTGAGTGATGGAGGAAACGCTCAGAGATACTGGTGCAACACGAGCTCAGCACTGATGGCGTCAGTTAAACATATTGTGTTAATGTTCTGGTTTGCGATCAGGTGATGGAGAATGCAATCGGAAATCTCAGTGAACCCACACCAAGCTACGCACCCACCACATGTGAGGTTATTTTTACTTTTTTTTTGTCTTTTTCAGAATTTTTTAAAAAAAAGTTCTAGTTTGACCAAAACATGCCCATTTTTTTCCCTCCTCCATCAGCACCTCCCTTGCCCACTACACTTTCTCTGGGCCCCAGTCTGAGTCCTCGTTGCCCTGGAAACCAGGTGATGCTGGAGAACGGCCCGCGGTGCGAATGTCCCTCTGGCAAAGTGAAGGTTGGCGACGACTGTTCCTGTCCTGTGGGCTTCGCTCCTGACGGTGATGAGTGTAAAGGTGAGTATGACACAGACACGTGATGAAAGACGGTGCACGTTGCATTGTAACACAAAACAACCGCTGCATTTAATCAATGAAATCAGTGTGATTGTTGTAAACAGAAAAGTGATCTGTGCACCAGATGTTGCTACATGACACCAGGCACATTCCACATGTGTCTGTGCACAGATGCTGTACATTATTTCCGCTCTACTCCACAGATACTGATGAGTGTGAAGGAGAGGGGCCAGGACCATGTGGTCACCATGCCAGCTGCACTAATACCCCCGGCTCCTACTCCTGTAGCTGTCTCCGTGGTTACCTGATGAGTGCTGGAGGGTGCCAGGGTTCGTCTACACCTCGTCTTTTTTTTTTTAAAGAAATAACTATCTGTGCAATGTGCAGATGTGTGATATGGTCATAATGCATATGTTGGTTGTGGGTTTGACAGATGTCGATGAGTGTGCGCTGGCTGCAGTCACAGGCCTGCAGGCCTGTCTGGGTAATGCTGAATGCAAGAACACACCTGGCTCCTTCACCTGTTCCTGCCCTGTGGGATACGAAACAGCCCTGAATGGACGAAGCTGTGCAGGTGAGGGTGATGTTAGACATCTGTTGAATAGGTTTGTGCAATGTGCAGTATTTGTAGAGCACCTACACTGGGGTAACAATAACCAGACATCGATCCTAACGTTCTGACAAACACACATAAGAGTGTCTCCCTCCTCTGCAGATGTGGATGAGTGCGGCTTCGAGGAGCAGTGCGGCCGTGAGCTGGGGAACGTGTGCGTGAACACTCCTGGCAGCTTTGTGTGTCAGTGCCAGACGGGCTTCAGAGCGGGGGCGCCGGCATGCGTCGGTGAGTCCGTCATTAAGATTCACCCCAGCAGGACGAGACAGGAGTCCAGATATGATCCGCTTTCAGCATCTTCTGACATTTCACTGACGGCGGCGGCGTCCCACAGTTAATAACCTGCACTGAGACAAAGGAAGGCTTTACAGGAACAGTCGGCGTTCATCTGCTGCTTTGCTGCCTGTCTTTCTTTCAATTAATAATCCCTCTTTTAATTCCTCTATTGTCCCCCAAAATCTGTCTCTATCGCTAACACTCACGTCCGTTCTCTCTGTGACCCCTGCACCTCTGCCCCCTATAGGCACGGTGTGTCAAGGTATGGTGTCGATTCCCACGCATGCTGCTTCCTAAAACATACGCCCAGTTCATCCTCATACAAGTTTTATTGTTATTATTATTGGGTTTTTTCCACAATTTCAGTTTCTTCAAAAAAAAATAAATAATAATATAATATATTACAGCAGCAATTTTATAGTGTTACCAGGACAGCAACCTCACACCATTAATGCCTAATGAAAAGTAAATTGAGGTTTGGTGACACAGACACAACAAAACGTCTCACTGCAAATTATCCCAAAGCAGTAAGTCAATGAACAAGTCCTCGTCTCTCTCTCTCTCTCTCTCTCTCTCTCTCTCTCTCTCTCATCCCTGCCTCAGATGTGGATGAATGTGCGGAGAGTCCTGCGGTGTGCGGTGGTCAGGGTGTGTGTGAGAACACACTCGGGAGCTATAAGTGTGTTTGTCCGCCAGGTTACCGGGGAAACGGCACACACTGCGAAGGTAAGCAATTAGCACTGACGCCGCTCCAAGGGAAAACTCTGGTTCCCGTGGACGGGGGTCATCATCCTGGTGTGCGTGTGTTTTAATGCTTGCTTTTATGTCTTCCATTAAAATCGTCCCAGGTGGAAGAGCCGCACTCAGTGAATAGAAATGATCCCAGTTTTGGATCCGCTCATGAAAACTGTTTGCTCTCTCCATCCAGACGAGAATGAGTGTGCGTTAGGTGGCCACGGGTGTGACCCTAATGCTCGGTGTGGCAACATCATTGGCTCATATTTCTGCCAGTGTTACCAGGGCTTCAATGGAGATGGACACTCTTGTTTTGGTGGGTAGGCCGTGTGTGTGTGTGTGTGTGTGTGTGCGTTTGTGAGTGTGTTTTCCATATGTGCATGCCACCAGTGGGGTTCAGTAAATATCTGCCAGCCATACTTGTGTCACGCAGACATGCTGTGGCGTGTGCCAGCAGCTCTTGGGCACGCGGCCCTCACCTGACCCCAGGTCCTTCAGTGCCTGTCCTTGTTTACAGACATCGATGAGTGCGCTGTTCACAACGGCCACTGTGAACACAACTGCACCAACGAGCCAGGAGGCTACAGCTGCCAGTGTGCCTCTGGATACCGGCTGGAGCGGGGCGGACACAACTGCACAGGTGAAACACAGGCCGTGAGTCAGGCGTTGATCCATTTGTAGGATCAGTGGTTCATACAATGTGCAAACAGCGTAGACTGTGAGATCGTTTAGATGCTGTGTTTGCATCCAGGTGGAAGGGACTTTAAAGTCACTCTGCAGCTCATTAGTAGAAAGCAGCAAATGGATTGTGGTGTTTCCCTGGAATGACTTGCATTGTGTGTCTAAAATCCAAATAAGCCCTTATCGCAGAGCTGTGGTTATAGTCATGACCAGTGAGTTAGATAAATGTCCCTGATCCCTCAGATGTGGATGAGTGCTTCCAAATGAACGGGACCTGCGATCACGTCTGCGTCAACACTCTCGGATCTTTCCAATGCTCCTGCAAGGCCGGCTACCAGTTGCACATCGATGGCCACACCTGCGTCGGTCAGTCCCACGCCATCGCCCGTTCACTATCCACTGCCAAACTCACTTTGTTTCTCATTATTTAAAAAAGGATGAGCTGTTTACCATCATGCATGTGAGGCATAAAAAGGCCACACATAAAGCCACTGTGTGTGTGTGTGTGTGTGTGTGTGTGTGTGTGCGCACTCAGATATTGATGAATGTAAACTCGAGAATGGTGGCTGCTCCCACACGTGCACCAACTCTCCAGGGGGACACGTCTGCCATTGCCCACCTCCTCTGCTTTTAGACATGGACAACCTCACCTGTAGCAGTAGGTTTCGCTTCCATCAGGTAGCATCACATAAGAAATAATGTATAGAACAATCTCTGTAATAGATTTCACACTGTGATATTCTGTTGATGTATGAAATGACTTGTATAGAAGTCTTGATGTATCAGATTACACAAGTTGTTTCTTCTATCAATCAACCAATCACACTTTTCAGAATATCTGACTAACATTGTGTGAATATATTTATTTATAATTTATATTTTACGATAAAAGACGTCACATCATGCAGACTGAGAAATGGCGGGTGCGACCACATATGCTCTGTGCGGGCTGAGGGCCACGTCCAGTGTGGCTGTCAGACAGGATGGAAGCTGGACGAGGACCAGAGGAGCTGCGTGGGTGAGACTTGATTTTCACTCCTCACACTGCCACCATCTTTTTTAAATTTGTGGTGTTGTTCTGGTGACTTTGCAAACATTTTTTTAAAGAAATCAAGCTGTTTATTTATGCATTTTAGACTTTTTTAAAGGGGTGTTGCAAACAGCTTGTGCAGCAACGATTGATTGGATTTTTTTTAGTTACTTTAAAAAAAGATAATTAAATTTCTTTTCTTTTTTTTTTTGCTGTGTTGAAGCATCACTTTCTCTCTGGTCTTTGCCTTAAGATGTGAATGAATGTGGGGATTTTACAAACGGAGGCTGCGAGCAGCTCTGTGTGAACCGCCCTGGTGGATTCAACTGCACCTGCAGGGAAGGTTATGAAGTTCGAACCGATGATCTCACCAAGTGCCAGCGTGAGTTGACATACTAATTTAGTGATCATGATAAATCATGCAGAAAATGTAAAATATATATATATATGTGTGTGTGTGTGTGTGTGTGTGTACAGAATATAAAATCAATAATAGCTAATAAAACTCTGCATCTCCAGCTGTGTGTGACCCTCCCTGCCAGAACTATGGGCTGTGTGTTGCCCCAAACAGCTGTGACTGTCCTCCAGGTTACCCTGGTGTGGGCTGCTCAGGTACAAACCTGCACCGACGCATGGAGATTGCATCTACTACTATGGTGATACTGGTAGAATCAGTGCTGATGTGTATGACACTGCTGTGGGACGTGGGTTAAAGGAATCCAGTGAAATTCATGTTGGTGTGTGTGTGTGTGTGTTGCAGCCATGTGCTCACCACCTTGTGCCCACGGAGGCACCTGTATGCGCTGGGACAAGTGTTTGTGTCCTCCTGGCTGGACTGGTCCAGGCTGCCACACAGGTAAACCCACCCCCCGACATGCATGCATTGATTGATTGATTGATTGATTGATTGATTGATTGATTGATTGATTGATTGATTGATTGATGTTTAATGAAGCCTCCCCCACGTGTGTATGAACACACTCTGTAGAGATAGTGCCTGTAAACACACAGGATAAAGGACAATATGCAAACTGTTACAGAAGATGGTCATATAAGAAAAGTCTTATATATGTGTATGTCTATACACTCTGCATTGCACCTTCCTCTTCTCCTATTGTTGTCATTGTTTTCAGAATGCAAACCATATTCATGGCACCAAATTTCTCCAATGGAGCTGAAGTGCCATTTATTTTCTACCACCACCATCTCTGTTTATTGACCATTTGTCCTGCTTTGGCGTGTCTTAATGTCCCCATCAGCTGTGTGTGAGCTGCCCTGCGCTAATGGCGGTCGCTGTGTGGAGCCTGATACCTGCCAGTGTCCCTCTGACTACACAGGCCTCCAGTGCCTTTTGCGTGAGTAGCAAAAACACCAGTGGCATCGGTCACGCCTGGTGTGTGAGATATCTGTCATTCCTTTCCTCCATGTTTGTTATAACTGACCTGTGTATGTGTGTGTGTGTGGGGTGGTTTCAGCCCTGTGCACACCTGCCTGTCAAAACGGGGGGAGATGCGTGGACGTCAATAAATGCGCGTGTGTTGGCGGATGGCAGGGAGCTCGATGCCAGAGAGGTGAAGTTCCACACTCTCGCTGTCAGTGTATCCATCCCATAAATAAAACATTTCCGCATTTTATAATAGCCTATATATGAATATACTGTAATAACATTCATAAAGACTCGTTATGATCAATAACAATCACACTTATTTGATGCAAAGCAGAGAACGCAGGGGTTTTAATGAGGCCACGTTACTGTACTTCCAATGGTTGAACAGGAAGTTGTTGTGGCGATGAGACATGTGATGCTGTGATTTGTCTCCTTCAGAACCTGTTGAGTGTCAGAAGCCTTGTAAGAACGGTGGAGTGTGTGTGGGCCTCAACAGGTGCCGCTGTGCTAAAGGATTCACTGGACACCTCTGTGAAACAGGTTAGTCTCTCTGTGTGTGTGTGTGTGTGTGTGTGTCTGTGTGCGTTAGAATACAGTTGCCCTGCCTTTGCATTCACTCTCTTGCTGTGTCCTGCAGCAGTGACCATCCCCTGCGTGCCGCCCTGCAAACACGGCGCCACCTGCAGTCCTCACAACACCTGCACCTGTCCAGAAGGCACGGCGGGCCTGCGCTGTGAACGACTGTAAGTGTGAATGACAACAGGAGCAAGAGCAGCCTGTTCTGTGTGATGGTGCTCAGGTCAGATGACGACTGCATGTGTGTTTGTGTGTGTGTGTTTAAGGACGTGTCCTGTTGTCACCACGGTGGTCAGTATGGCGCGAGCGGTGAGAAAGGCGTTTCGGGAGAGTTACGTCGACCGCTGCGGACCCCTGGGAATCCAGCTGTGCACAAAATACAGGTTGACCACTTTTCTATTGTGTCCTCCGCTAATCAGATAGAAACTAATCTGTCATGCAGTTTAGGGGAGCAGATGGTTGAAGTTCTAAAACGTCCCTGATCTTCAAAGCTGTGTGTGTGCTGCATGGTTGTGTTTCCAGGATAAACCAGGCACGTGTGTACCTGCAGGCCTACAGGGTGGGCTACAAAATCCAGTGTCCAGACAGGAAGAGCAGATGAGTCTGAAAGCTCTTGGCTTCCCCTTTACCTGTTTCACCATTAAATCAGGCCTCCATGTTCAAATGGACGGAGACTGTAGTAGGACTGTTTTGAATTTTTTTAAAAATATTTCTTACGTTATAAAAAGGTACAATGGTTTTGTTATGTTTATATGTGGCAGCTTAAAGTTGTTGTCACATTTATTGTCTTCATACAAAATTGTGTCGCTATCATTAATAAGTAATAAGGATTTACAGATAATCGTTTGTGTTAGCAGGGTTTAATTCAGGGAAAGTCACACAAAGACACAGGACCACGTTAGAATTAGACTGCTTCATGGATGTCGACTGTCAATAAGCAAACTGTAGCGAGAACATGAGCTATAACGATGTTATGTTAGATGTGACACTGTGTCAGGTCTGTGTATGTCAGCTTTTTGTGGACTTCCTCTGGCCTACGTTGTTCTTAATATTTATGATTGCAGCTATAGGATCCAACACATTATACTGCATTGTTACATCTTGAGCAGGTAATAAAGTTTTACACTGAATAACAGAATTAAAGTTATGAAATGCAGCTGGAAGAAAAAAGCGACTGAATATTGGGGAGCAGCGTTGCATTTAGCGCGCGGTGGCACAGATTTCGTAGTATTGGGGTGAAATAACGACCCCGAGGTTTGGCTTCAGCTCCGGCTCCACCCCAGGAGGCATGGAGAAGGTGAAGTGCTGCATGAAGGAGGTGAAGAGGAGGAAGAGCTCCATCTTGGCCAGATTCTCCCCGGGACACACCCGCTTACCTGCCGGCAAAAAATAGCCACTTTGCTTACATTTTAATACAGGGAATGAAATAATGGTTCTGTCCATCATGATGAACTAACTCTGTATATGAGCGCTATGACATATTGAAAATGTACTTGCCAGCAGAGAAAGGAAGGAAAGCAGCTCTCTTCACAAACTTTCCCTCCTCGTTTAGAAAGTGTCCGGGGTTAAAGGTGAGCGGCGTCTCCCACTCGTTTTTATCAAAGTGCGCTAGTAACACTCATGGAAGAACGTCAGTCTTATCCTCATCACCCAGACAGATTCACTCACTGGCCTCAGGTGCTGAGTGCAGAGGCTCTGACTGGACGTTGTTACTGGGAGGTGGAGCGGAGAGGAGCAGTTGTTGGTGTAGCAGTCGCATACAAGAACATCAGGAGAGAAGGGAGCTCACGTGAATGTGAATTTGGATTCAATGACAAATCATGGTGTTTAGGCTGTGTCCTAAACAGTTATTACTTTTATCACAACAGTGTTAAAACTGCAGTCTCAGGTGCTGTGTCGTCCAGAGTGGGAGTCTACCTGGATCATCCAGCAGGTGTTCTGAGCTTCTACAGCATCTCTGACACCATGACTCTCCTCCACAGAGTCCAGACCACGTTCACTCAGCCTCTCTATGCTGGACTTGGTCTTTATTCTACTGGAGCCACAGCTGAGATCTGTCAACTTAATGAGACTTGACTTATTAAAGGAGCAGTGAGTTAAATGATCTGTTTGTATCTTCAGCTTCTGATGGCTCCATGTTTGCTGCTCAAAGCTCACTGCTGTGCTCACCACCTGTCAATCAAACCTTATGGGCGGGACTTTGATTCTTCCTACATCAATGTACCAATATGTTTATCTGATGTTGTATCAAACTGTCATTATGACGATCATAATCAATTATCATGATAATTATTTCATTTCCATTCAATGTAAACTAAAGTTCATTAAAATTATAATGTGTCACTATGAACTCATACAAATAAAATCTGATTGATTGATTGATTGGTTGACTGATTGATTGATTGATGAAAAAAAGACACTTTGAGAAATGATCTGAACAGCAGCGAAACCTGCATCAAACCAGGAGATGGAAGGGGGGGGGTTGAGGGGGGACTTCTGCAGTGGCTCACGGTTCGCCACTGCGGAAGTCACAATGATTTACGTAAAGTTTGTGGAAAAATTAATCATTTGAAAATAGACGACTCCACTGAGATGATTGAGATCTGTATCACTTTTATTTATTTACGGTAACTGAAAAACAAATCAACATGTTGGTTAGTTCATTTAAAGATAAAGTCAGTCAATAAGAACTTTAAATACACATTTAATAAAAACTGAAACAGAGAAATGAAAAATGTTTCATTGTTGCATTTCTTAACTGGAAGACAAATTTAAAACACTTCCTCCTCCTCCCCTTCAGAGGGCGGTGCATGCGTTCACTTCCATCTCCTTCAAGATGTCTGGGACGATATCCCGGGCATCTCTTAGTTTGTCCTTCCACTCCTGAGGGACGATGGCCCCGATGTACGACCCACCTGCCCCCAACAGGGCTCCCAGAGCTGCCCCGCGGTTACAGTTCTCACCTGAGGAGGACACCAGTGCAACACATGAGAAGTATCAGCGGTACGAGTACATAAGTATAAAAGATCCCGGGCCTTTTATTCCCTGTTGTTTATGTTTGAAAACGCAGGTGTACGAACCTCCACAGTTGGTGTTTGCCAGGATTCCTCTTCTGGGGTCATCGTGAAACTCGTGAGCCAGGTAGAACAAACTGGACAGAGCACCTGTCGGGTCACACAGGTAAGACTTCAAAATAAAATCATTCATATCTCTACAGCGCACCTGTCGGGTCACACAGGTAAGACTTCAAAATAAAATCATTCATATCTCTACAGCGCACATGTCGGTTCACAGAGGTAAGACTTCAAAATAAAATCATTCATATCTCTACAGCGCACCTGTCGATTCACACAGGTAAGACTTCAAAATAAAATCATTCATATCTCTACAGCGCACCTGTCGGCACACAGGTAAGACTAAAATAAAACCACATGTCTGATGTTTTGACCCAGACTCAGACCTTTATTGTAGCAGGCCAGACCGAGGTAGTTCACTGCGCTCTGATGCACCTGTAGTCTCCCCTCAGACGACACAGGAAACCTACACAAACACACACACACAAAATATGTTTTACACAAATACACTACATTGATATGTAAAACGTTTCAGAATCATATTTTTTCATATCAATCATTTCAGTCATATTTTATCAACTCAAAGCTGTAAACAGTTCCTTTTTTTACAGTTCCGTTTAGTGTTACATGGTTTGAGTGGTAAACGCGCTGAGTCTAATTCTGACCTGGCAGCTTTGTGGCTGTAGCTCTGGCAGGTGTCCCAGGCGTCCAGTGTCCTCAGAGCACGTTCAGCCTGCTGGCGGACACTGGCACCCCTCAGCACAGCATGCAGCGCCCGGCTGTAGATGGACACATACTCTGGAACTTTGGGGTGAGGATGGGTGAGTTTGACAAACTCAACTGCAGCAGAGACCTGAGGACAGAGGACAGATATGGTTGGACACTGTATAAAACCCAAAGTTCTCATTCAGACCAGAGCCGGGCACAGTCTGTTCCATGCAGTGTTTATTAAACTTGTGTCCAGTGACAATGACCAGGCCGCATCATTTGACTGAAGAACTCACAGCTGTCTCCTCATTGGCCGAAGCTGACAACAGGATGAAGGGGAGTATCATGGGAAGGCAGCCGATGACGTCCAGCTGCCCGTCTGGGAACGCTGAGCTCAACATGAGTTTGGATCGTTTCTCTGAAAACACCAGGACCTGGAGAACGAGGAGAATGGAATGAAGTGGAGGACATGTGGACACCAGCTGAAAACTGATGAGGCCAGTTTCTTTTACCTGATGCGGTGAGGTCGGTCTGCACTCCTGCCAGTCAGCGAAGAACGAGCGGTGGAAGGACTCAGCGTAGGTGTCGTTGTGGCTACCGGACGTGGTCAGGAACTGCACGTAGTCCGACAGGACAGCAGCTCGAGCATCTGGCTGAGAGACGTCAGTAAAACCGCCACAGACCAGCGACTGAGCTGCTCTCAGGGAACAGAGGACGTTGAGGGTGTTATCACCTGCCTGAAGACCTGAAGAACACGTTGACAGATGAGAACAATATTCACTGTGGTCCCTTTTAAAGAAATCACCAGACAGTGACTCTGGTTACCTTGGTGATAGTGGACAAAGCCTCTGGAGGACCACAGGTGCAGTTTATGATGGAGGATGATGTTACCGACCACATTAGGCCTCTTCACACCGCTCGACCAGGTGGTCCGACCGCTGCCGGCTGCAACACAACAAAACACAACAAACAGACATGTCAACAGCTTCTGAACTACATCACCACACCCGGTAACATAGTAACATATAAAATGGTTGAGGTGTGTTGTTGATCTTAATTATGCAGCGTAACTTAAATGCATCTTTGTTACAGGAAACGGAAAAATGTTTCAGTGGGACTGAAAATGTTGTCTGGTTGCAGGAACAATGCACCACTTCCTGTTTTAGATTTTCTTTCTGATGAAAGAATATCGCTTGTCCATTCTGTAGATTACGTAAAGACTGTACTTTAAATGTGGTTTGAACTGAAATGTTTTGTGTTTGACAGTTTGTCCTCGTGTGGGACGTGATGTACCAGTGTTGGACAGGCTCAGGATGCTGGACGGGTGTCTTTCTCGGGGGGCGTTGAATCCTGATATCCAGCCTCCAAAGTCCCTCCAGATGTCTTGGATGTTATAGTACCAGTGGACGGGCATGGACATGGAGTCCGCCGCACACATGGCCCACAAGGCCTCGCTCACTGACAGCCGCACCTGAGACATCTCACCTGAAGAGTGCCTCACGTCAGGAACCAACAAAGACGAATAAGAGGAAATAACATCCAGTGGAGTCAAAACTCTGAAATGTAAAGAACAATTAGTCTCTCAGGTCACACAGTTTTTTTAACCTGCATGAACACGTGGGTGTTTTGATAAATGTTCCTGGTGTGGGAATAAGTGAAATCTAATGGTGGGGAAGCTCGGCTTTTAGCCAAAAGAGAAATCACGCAACGTGACCACGATTTGTACTGAAACTGAATATAAAGTGTATAAAAATGTGTGACTTTATAGCCCTAACCTGTCATAGATCCAGTCGCTCTGCAGCAGCTCTCATCATGCTCCACTCATTCTTACGTAAAGTCGCAGTTATAAAAGTACAGGAAGTGAACGGAAACACCTTCAGACTAAAACAGTTTAATCAACCGTCACAACCAGAAACAGTCTGGAAATGTTTTCTGATGTCACATCGTTTCAGATAATAGTTTTTGTTCAGTGTTAATTTATTCATCTCTATATTTTTGCTCAGCTATGAAACTACACGTATGTTTATGTTGACATTGTGTAACAGTTGGACAGTACGGTGGTCGTCGGAGGTCAATTTAAAAAGACAGTGTGATTTTTACTTTCTCAGCATGGACTCCCAGGCAAACACAACTATACTAAAATTCATATCAGTGAATTAAAAATGTGAAGACGGAAAACTTTTGAACTACTTCTTTGTTTATTTGCTAATGAGTCAAAACTGACAATTCATAGGACACCTTGTAGTAATATATTAAATAACTGTAAACAATGTGCCTGAGAGACAAAAATAGGGGAAAACTACGGTGGCCGTGAGGGACTAATTGGTTGCGATAACCTAAGTCGGTTCACCTATGATTTCTGAGAATGAACAACGGCATCAAGATTTTACATTTTATACTTTAAATTTTATGCAGGCTGTTATTTAAAAAAACACTGACATTGTGTTTATGCTGCGGAAATTAGCCCTGAGCTGCAGGCTAAAGGGCTAGTCTCTAGCTAAAGGCTGTAAACGGCTACTGAGCTGCTACACAGGTGGATGAACACAAACATCTCTTCGATATGAAGTGGAATTAATGTTGAAATTAATTGGTAACTTTAATGTATGTTCGTTTTGCCCGTTGGACGGTTGATGTGGTCGCAGCGTTAAATCCCGGATACTTTTCGGTTAGAAAGTTGTGTTTATCACGTGGGCTAAGCTAGCTAAGTGCCAGCAGGCGAAACGTTTCTGTGAGCGGTGAAATGGCAGAAGAAGCGTTAAGTGCACCAGATGTGGGTAAGAGGCAACGTTTTGATGAAAGTAACAGGTTTACAGGACTGAGAAGGTGTCTCTGTTTATTCTAACCAGCATTTCACTGGACGAGGTTTTGGTGGTTTGGACCTGGAGCCGGTCTGATGTGGACTCAGTGAAATATTAAAAAAAATAAATCAACTTATTTTCGCATAATTCAAGCTAAACGGACATGCACTTAAATCTGGAACTTTGTTTATGAATGGTATCTGAGGTGATTGTGTTTTAATGTTCATCTGGTCTGAATGAAGAGAAATTAATGACATCACCCATGTTCTGCACTGTAAAGCCTCATAAATCCAAAGCGATGTTTCATATCTAAGGTGATGTGGATAAGTCTTAATCTGTAATTAATCAATAAACCAATTGTAAATTCATCAGATTAACTTTGCATCTGACCCTGACAGTGTATTATTGTTCAGTCAAAGTCTCATGACTTCTCTTCCTGTTGTGTTCCTTAGAACGAGCCAGTATGTTCTGGGCTGAGGAGGACGTGGATCAGGTTTTTAACAGGGTCTTTGCGTACCTGGATCACCTGAAGAGCGTGCTAAAGAAGAACGCGGCAACTGACAAAGGTTTGATGTTTATTTTAGCCTCTTTCTTTGCTCTGATAAACACGATATCAGTTGTATTTCCCAGTGTGATGTTGTTTGTTAATCAGAGCTGGTTCATGCCTTGAAACTGCTGGAGTGTCTGGATATGGGTCCACCCAGCTCCATTCAGGACTTCCCTGTGGTCCAGGTGGTCATTGGTTCAGGTAAAAACTCAGGCTTTCATACTGATACTCTACTGTGACGTTGATGCTGTTTGAGCATATATGAAATGTTGCTGCTTTGTGTTTACGTGCACAGATGAGCCAGCTGACATCTCCCACCACAGTCCATCCTCCTCCCCCGCATCTTCCCCCTCACTTCTCCCTAATGGCCTGTTCAGCACTGCAGCGCCATCCACAGATACAGAGGAGCCACTGCTACCACTGACACCCACCCGGCTGCAGAACCAGCCACACACATGCTGCAAGGTGATGCTGTCCTCTGCACATTAGCATCTTCCTAATATGAAATACACTCTTCACCTGACATGTGTATGACAGAGCGTTGTGCTGAACTGCATTACACTGCACAGGTGACACAGGTGACAGACTCTTATGTGATCAAAAATATTTTTCTGTAATTTGTCTGTTTAACCTCTTTAACCTCTCCAGGCCTGCCTGCCTAGTCTACCCAGCATGCTGCAGTCCACGTTCCGGAGGCAGAACCCACTGAAGGTGCCACTGCTCTGTGGTTTTAAGAGGATGTGGGCCATACAGCTGCAGTCACCTGGACTTGATGGGGCGAAGCCTATGGTCTCAGAAGAAGAAGATGCAATGGACCTGGATGTTGTTTACAAATCACCCTGTGGGAAAGGCCTACGTAACCATGACGATGTGATGCATTACTTGTTGGCCACAGAGAGCTATGCCACCCTGCAGGTCAGCTGGTTTTTCATGAGGAATTTAACCGTTTTTGAAACTTTTTACATTTAATATGTAAGACTGTGTTTTCATTATGTTTCCCCTGCAGGTGGACTTCTTCACATTTAACCCCTCTGTGCAATTGAACCTTGTGACAGAGCCTGGTTCTCGGCATTCAGAGCTGGACCTGAGTCGTGGCGTGGAGCCCACGCCAGTTGAGTTGTGTGCTGGGGAATATGGTGACTGTCCCGCTCACTTCCGCTACAGAAGAGACCGCTGGCCACACGGCTGCTTCCTGAGCCGTGGCCACTCTCTTTTCAGCACCTGCTGCGACTGCACAGGCAGCTGCACCGATGCACGAACCTGCGCCTGCATCGCAAAGACCAGAGGAGGGCGTTGCTACCAACACCACAGGTTGACTGAGCCCATCCCGTCAGGGTGAGAACAGGTTATGTCTGTCACCTGCATGGGTCCCTTGTAATTTCTAAAGAGAAGAGAAGAAGAAGAAAATATGAGATGAGCTACTGGATAAAAACTTGGTTGAGCACAGGAAGTGAGAACAGCTATCATCAATATAAAATAGGAAGTGATTTAAGAGAGGAAGATGAATTGATTAGTTCAGAATCAGAAACATCATTATTATGATGATGTGTGTGTGTCTTCGTCTCACAGCCTGTATGAGTGCGGTCCGTGGTGTGGCTGTGATCGTGCTCGTTGTCAGAACCGTCTGGTCCAGAGAGGGATCCGAGTCCGGCTTCAGGTTTTCCAGACTGAGGACCGTGGCTGGGGTGTCCGTTGTCGTGATGACCTGGACCATGGCACGTTTGTGTGTATCTTTGCAGGTGAAATTGTTTTCTTTTTACAGAGTATTTACACCTAAAGTTGTGGTCATTTTAAATAAGTTAACTCTACTTTACTTTACTTCTACAGGTGTGATCCTGCAGCGGTTCCAGACACCACCTAATCCTCCACCCCCAAAGCTGATGAGGTATGACCTCCCCTCAGACGATGAGGTGGAGGTTGTCACTGAGTGGCGGGCCCCGCCAGTCATAGAGGGGTGGAGTAAACCGTTGGAGACCCCACCACCCACATCCCAAACCACATCACCCCCACTGCACATACCAGTGATCCAGAGGCCAGCCGACATCAACAACACAACCGCCACCCCCCAGGTCAGAGACAAGGACCAGATGAGGTCTGCTGTTGTCGCTTTACTTTTCTTGTCATCATGAATAATGAGTGTTTCTGTCCTCTGGCTCAGACATTACTGCCAGAACGCCCTGAGACGTCTTCTTCTTCAGGTACAGCTCGGATTTAGCCGCAAATGTGGAGTTTGATTCTTTTCACACTGTTCCAGATTATTGTTCTCAGAATTATATCATAACCCTTGTGACAGTGTTACTATTATGGTAGTGTAGTTTATTGTTGTTATTATGTCAGTTTATTAAGAAATTACATAAATATAGTAAAGGTTTTGTCCATCAGGTGAACTGTGTCAG
Organism: Trinectes maculatus; assembly: GCA_016785345.1. Classification (NCBI taxonomy): domain Eukaryota; kingdom Metazoa; phylum Chordata; class Actinopteri; order Pleuronectiformes; family Achiridae; genus Trinectes; species Trinectes maculatus. The sequence goes on from JAFBJQ010040714.1 coordinate 489,406, forward strand.
GAGGAGGACAGTCATCCAATGGAGACTATGGTCGTCCACAGCGTCAGTGCCTCAGAGACAAACAAGCAGAAGAGTCTGGAGAGAGCAGCAAATATGAAGGATGTTTATTTTCTAGATGCCAGCAAGGAGGGAAACGTGAGCCGCTTTATCAACGTGAGATTCTCTTATTTAAAAAAAAAAATTCGGATGATTTTTTTTAATCTAGATTTTTTTCAGTTATGATGCAAAACATGAGACGATCTCGGTTAGATTTGACATGCGACATGCTCCATCTCTGTCGACAACAGCACAGCTGCCGGCCGAACCTGTTCATCCAGAACGTCTTCACTGACACCCACGACCCAGCCTTCCCCGTCGTGGCCTTCTTCACCAACGGGTGAGAAATAGTTGCTGGTGGTGTGGGATTGGTTTACGTTTTGAGGTTGTCGCTGATAGTCGCCCATGTATTTCTCTGTGCAGGGTGGTGAAGGCTGGCACTGAGTTAACCTGGAATTACTCTGCCCTCACAAAGACAGCCTCCCTGCACAAACAGGTCTGTCTCTGTGGTAGCGACGGTTGTCAGGGACAGTTCAATGTGGAGGAAAACCTGTGTGACGTCTGTGAAGACAAAGCTGAAGACCCGATTGAGACCTGTTGATCTCACAAAACCAGGTTCAGACTCTCCAGCCATCAAAACAACAAACGTTTTAAAAAAAACTCAGTTGCTAGTTTTCTAAATAAAGTAATTGAAAAGCTGTTTTGTTTTGTTTTTGTCAATTGAGTTTGCTTTACTTTGAAAGAAATTTGCCACGTGACTTTGTTTACTTCAGAAGATGTTGAGGCTTTTATTTTGAAAGCGTAGACCGGAAATCCCGGTTTGTTTATCAGTGGTTTTCTTCCACTTCGTTTCACCGACTCCTCATTGACCGCTGAGACCGACAATGAGCGCTCCTCTGCAGCCTGTGTGTGTCGCCCTCCTCGGCCTGCTCTGGGCCTCCGTCTCGCCCTCCTCCTCCTCCCGGATCCGGATCCCGCCTCACGACCAGGTGGCCCGGGTCGCCCGCTTCATCGCCCACCAGTGTGACTGGGCCTCCATGGCCACCATCTCCAGCCACAAGCCGGTGGAGGGGCAGCCGTTCTCCAACGCGCTCTCGGTGAGCGACGGGCCCTGGGGCTCCAGCTCCGGGGTGCCCTACATGTACCTGACCCGGATGGAGGTCTCCGTCCAGGACCTGGAGGTAGGACTCGCTGCCCCCTGCTGCTGACTCAGGTTAATGACGTTAGTGAAGTTGGAGCATTGGGAGAGTGTAGGAGGTGAAGTCATTATTACACAGGACGTGCAAAAGAAATGGTAGAGAAATGGTAGAATTTAAAGACGCGACAGTGACACGTGACTAATGAAGCGCCATCGACTCACTGTAAATATAAAATATAAAATATCCCCTGCGTCTTTTATCTCACATTTTCTGCTCAGTCTTATCTGTGTGTGTGTGTGTGTGTGTGTGTGTGTGTGTGTGTATAAATACACACACACACATATATGTGTGTATATACACACGTGTGTGTGTGTGTGATTTGACTTTAAATTGTTGTCCTGTAAAGTTGTGGATTTATGTAAGGGCAGAGTTTCTGCCATGACGCAGCAGTTTTTACACTCTTGTAACACAATGACTCAGCTGTTTTGGAGATAAAGTCACATGTCAGTGTCCTGTCACATACGGATACTGCAGGTTTGTGAACGCAGCACAAACCTACAGTACAGTATATGTAAGATATGTTCACATGGACAGTAAAAAAAAAGTGATTTCCATTTCCGGTCTGGATCAGGTATCATGACAACAGCGAAGAACTTTATTTAAATATCAGAGTCTCTTGTTGTGAAAAGAAAGTTAAACATTGGGACTTTTATTTTGACATGGTCCCACCTGTCTGTAATCATTGTGTGACCTCCCTGCAGGTGAACCCCGCAGCGTCTCTGTCCATGTCTCTGGCTCAGACTGATTATTGCCGACAGCAGGGCTTCGACCCTCAGAGTCCCCTCTGTGCCCGCGTCATCCTGTCCGGCTCTGTCACACAGGTATGAATACACACACCTGGTCTCACCTGTGTGTCCACGCGAGCTGTCACATGACACTGTCTCACTTCCTGTCTCTGCTGTCGTCCAGGTGAACGGGACGGAGGCGGAGTTTGCTAAGAAAGCTCTGTTCAGTCGACACCCTGAGATGATTGACTGGCCATCAGATCACAACTGGTTCTTTGCCAAGTTCAACATCACACAGGTATTAATGTTACCACCACTACTACTATTACTACTACTACTACTAACTGTACTGCTGCTACTGCAGTTGAACTGCATCAGAACCACATTAATGTTATTTAAATGAAATGTGTGTTTTGCAGCCTTCTGCAAGGTGCATATGTCTTCATTTTTACGGCCAATCACATGGCAGGAAGTCTTGTTAACATTAGCTGTTGGTTCTTCCTGTTGCAGGTGTGGGTGCTGGATTATTTTGGGGGGTTGAAGACCGTCACTCCGGAGGAATATTTCCAGGCCTCGCCATACAGGAAGCACCACTGACCAAATGAGCTGACTTCGCCACATTGCCTGTGAAGGCCACATGAAACATTTTGTATCCTCCTCAAGTGTTTTGTTGTTTTTCTGGGATCAAAGTTACAAAGACTTCAAAAAAACTGAATACATATTTGATGGAAATGAGAAACTTCCAATCACAATTATGTTTTTTTAATTGATCACAATTCTCTCAATTACTTTCATTTTATTGATTCTCAAATGCTCAAAATATCTTTTAGTTAGCTTACAAGAAAATCAACTATTTTTTTGTTGTTTTGTTTTTAATATAATAGATTTTTAATACAGGGGGTCCTCGGGTTACGACAGAGATCCATTCCTGAGAATGTGTCGTAACCGAATTTCGACGTAAGTCGAAACATACATTCATATGTAAGGTAGCTACTAAGTTGGGCCACTAGGTGTCGCTATAACACCACGCTAAAATAAGAGTTTACTATGGTGAATTGCCTTTTGTCCCTCTTGACACACCGTAGGGGTTGAGATCGTGAGTGTAATGAGCATTTCCTTTAAATTTCTGATATCAACCGTGTAGACCCTGTGTTGTGAATAAACCTCCATGTGTCCATGTGCATCTCCTTACCGGCTGCCGCAACGCAGAGTAGCCTAGCTGTGAAGGTGTTGGAGAGCCGGCACCAACTAGTTCCCGTGCGAAGTCTGTACGTATTTATGGGGCAAACCGCTTAAGCCGAAACAAGGAAGTTCACGGGAGATGTGTCGTAACCACGGAAACGTTGTATCTCGAGACCGTCGTAACCGGAGGACCCCCTGTATAAGTTTTATGATTGTATTTCGTAGTGTGTGGCGTGCAGTGTGTGACCACTAGAAGGAGCCATTTTCTTATGGGTTAGGGTTATAATGTTAAATACGCAAACGTTTTTTGATCTTTGGTTTGTTTTTATGGCTCCAGTTATCTTCATGTACCAAATTCCATTCAGTAAAACTAGACCCCTGTGTTGTGAATAAACCTACGGTATCGCCATCCCGAACGCATCTGTGTCCGGCTGCTGCAACGCAGAGTAGCCTAGCTGTGGACGTGTTGGAGAGCCGGCACCAACTAGTTCCTGTGCGAAGTCTGTACGTATTTATGGGGCAAACCGCTTAAGCCGAAACAAGGAAGTTCATGGGAGATGTGTCGTAACCACGGAAACGTTGTATCGAGACCGTCGTAACCGGAGGACCCCCTGTATAAGTTTTATGATTGTATTTCGTAGTGTGTGGCGTGCAGTGTGTGACCACTAGAAGGAGCCATTTTCTTATGGGTTAGGGTTATAATGTTAAATACGCAAACGTTTTTTGATCTTTGGTTTGTTTTTATGGCTCCAGTTATCTTCATATACCAAATTCCATTCAGTAAAACAAATGTTTAAGGTGTGTTTAGATTGATTTTCGCAATTTATAACTTAAAGAGAGTTAATACTCATGCAGGATTTTAATGTTTTGTGCCACTAAAATACTGTGACAGTACTTTGAGCCCTGCTTCTTAAGATAATGAATCTGTTGTTTATAGCGGAACAACTTTTAGAACTGAAATTTCTGCTCATTACACTGAATTAGCTTTAATTACAACTTTGACTTTGCTGTGAAATTCTATTTTTCTATCAAATATTAAAGTTTAATTTGTATAAATAAAGTTTTGTGTTAAAAAACAAATTTTCAACTATTTTCTAACATCTTGTCTGTCGTCACTGCTCTAAACTGTACGACAAATGTTCCACTTTCACCATTTTTATATAGCTACAATCCATGTCGCACATGCTGCCCTTTGACCCCTCATTTGCTGTAAGTGGAAAAGTGTTAGAAAGAAAAAGAGGCAGATGAATAAACCCTCCGTCCTCCTCAGTTGGGTACAGACGTTTAGGTTTGAACTGTTCATGTGTGGGTGAAAGACTGAAAAGTCAGAAAATGTGTGTGTCACTTGGCACAGTAGCTGCTCACCACTTCCTGTCACACTTAGCGACAGCAGAGGAAGACACGCATTTGGTTCAGTCGTGGCACTTCGACCAGTCTGAAGAACAAAGACGTGCTAAGGAGGAACCAGTGAGGGATGGGGCTTTGGACGTGGACATGTGGCCTGTTGGTCCTGGTCTCGGCCTTTCCTCCGGCAGGTAAGACTCATCACACTCACCTCATGAATGATGATGATGATGATGATGATGATGATGATGATGATGATGGCGATTGTCTTTTCTGTTAAAAACTGTTTAAAGATCCGTACTAAAGGCAGTTTCATCCGTTTATTTACATTCTCTCAGAACGGCTTCAGATGAAATCTACCAGTGATCAAATGGTTTTAGTGCGATCATCAGGTTTCATGAACACAAGAAGATTCAGAACAAACACAAAGTGAAGCAGTGTCGATGCACGAGGCGTCTGTCTGGCAGCCATGTTAGACAATCTGATGTTTCAACAAATGCTTTTCACAAACAGAAAATAAAACGGATTAACAGTGTCACACTGCTGTTAACACAGCAGATTAGAACGTTTGCCAACACTGTCCTCCATCATATATTTTGTCAATCACATACTTTACAATCAATCAGACATTTTCTAGTGTCTTTGTCTGAACAATGTAATTTGGTCCAAATTTTCATTTATTGAGATCATAAAATACATTTATAACTTTTTATTAATTAAACTTCAACCTAATCTTCATCCAAAAACTGATGTTGCTGGTGCATTCAAGGACACTAGGAGAGTTCACCTCCTGTCAACAAATCAAGAGATTGTATGGAAACAAGCTGTGACTGTTGAGAGTCTGTGTCAGTTATGAGTCATGAACAGTTATAATAATAATAACGATAATAATAAAGACACGTGATTTAGCGACTGTTGTTGAAAGCAGTTAGTTTGACTCAGTTTAACTTTGATTCAGTTTCAGTGGAAATTTTGATTTGAACTTAACACTTCTCCAGTTCAACTGAGCTGTTGTGTTCTGACAAACTGTCTGTGTGTGTGTGTGTGTGAGTGTGTGCGTGTGCGTGTGTGCGTGTGTGCGTGTGTGTGTGTGTGTGTGAGAGAGAGAGAGAGAGAGAGAGAGCGAGAGAGAACTCACTTAAACACTCACCCAACCACACACACACACACACACACACACACACACACACACACACACACACACACACACACACACACACACACACACACACACACACACTTCCTGTTGTGTATATAATTATGCTCGTAAGCTGACTCTAAAGCAGGTAAACGATACTGACGTGACTGTTTTTCCCTGCTGTTTCCATGGAAATGTAAGCACAGCGACAGAACAGATGTTGAGGAGGTGCTTATTTCAGAAAATAGTATTGTACGATTAAAATGATTAATAGGTGAGGACTAAGTGAAAAGGTAAAGGTGGACAGGTGCTGCTGGTGCAAGGCCTCAGCTGTCGTCTGGTCATGTGTCAAACCACAGTGATGGTTCTCACTGTTTAAAAGCAGCAGTCAGCAGTTAGTGTGTCCAAATATTCCTCCACCACAGAGCAGAATGAGTGCCATAACGCACCTGTTTTACACAGTGAATCCTGATTTCAGCAGGGGAAACGTTCAGATGTGTTGATAGGTTTTAGTGAAATTTAAAGTTAATGGAATTTGATGAAAAGATGTCAACGAACGGTGAACCTGAACTGTTTTAATGTTTAGTGAGGTATGTGGAGACGAAACCAGTTTGTTTCAGTTTTACTGACACCCACACACACACACACACACACACACACACACACACACACACACAGAAACTCACACACACCTGTGTGTGAACAGGGCCACAGCCAATGTCAGGAAACCACTGAGCTACATCACACACGCTGCAGGAACACAACTGTGCAACACTTTAATTTTAAACGTTTGACTTTGTCGACGTAGACTCAACAAGTCAGCTGTTAAAACTGATCTCTTCCACTTTATTAACTGTGTCTGATTTTTGACTTCTGACCTCCACAGAGGCTATGGGGACGTATGACCCGCACATATGTTACATCCTGGACGGCTTCCTCTGCCTGTATGGCCTCATCATCACTGGCATGTTCATCAAGGAGAAGGTCAGTTTCCTGTCATACACTGTAAAACATTGATTTAATGAGGTATGTGGAGACGAAACCAGTTTGTTTCAGTTTTACTGACACCCACACACACACACACACACACACACACACACACAGAAACTCACACACACCTGTGTGTGAACAGGGCCACAGCAAATGTCAGGAAACCACTGAGCTACATCACACACGCTGCAGGAACACAACTGTGCAACACTTTAATTTTAAACGTTTGACTTTGTCGACGTAGACTCAACCAGTCAGATGTTAAAACTGATCTCTTCCACTTTATTAACTGTGTCTGATTTTTGACTTCTGACCTCCACAGAGGCTATGGGGACGTATGACCCGCACATATGTTACATCCTGGACGGCTTCCTCTGCCTGTATGGCCTCATCATCACTGGCATGTTCATCAAGGAGAAGGTCAGTTTCCTGTCATACACTGTAAAACATTGACCTTCCCTTACAAACTGGATTCAGTCAGTGTGAGTCTGAAAGTGCAACACACACACATTGCCATTCCACCAGTCTCCAGTCAGGTGAACATCACAGTGTCATCACATTAAAGCAGAATAGACAGAGAATCCTGATATTCCCTTCAGTGTCACAGTGATCCAGTGATCACATCAAACACAGGCTTTGTTTGAAACCCACTGTGTTCTGAAGTTAATCTGTGGCAATGACACACTGTCCAGTAACATGTACAGGAACTGGTACTGTAACATGGAAATGAGTGTAAACAATCATCAGCATAGCTGTTTTAAGTTAGAGGAACACTGCAGTGTTTTGTCTGTAACCCACAGCTTGTGCTCATTAACCATCATCAGCCTTTTTCTCTAGTTCTTCAAAACCAAAGCGAAGGAAGTGGAAGAGAGAATCTACTCTGTGAGTCACTGAGAACATCACACACACACACACACACACACACACACACACACACAGCACATACTCTTCATCAAACTGAACATTTCATCTCCCCCATGTTCAACACATCTGTTCATGTCTCTTCGTTTTGGGACTGGACGTTTTTTTTTTCGTTCTATAAAAAAAAGTATTGAAATCGAGCTGAGTGTGTTTGTGTTTGTGTTTGTGTCCAGGACCTGAAAGGTCAAGGCGGAGGTTACGACCACTTGGTGAGAGATGCTGAGAGAGGAAGAGTGAGTCTGACTCAATATCCAAATCTTATTGTGTCATCTGTTGCGTCACCTAACAGACCCTGAATATTAACTTGAGAACTGACTGAAGAATGTTCCTCTTGATTAGAAACAGTTGATATGTTTTAGAGCCATATGTCAGCTTCTCTGACTCTTATCATCAATATTCTCACAGAATCGCTGGATGAAGGATGACGACACTTACACGGTAACATATTTTATTGTACACAACCTACTTTACATTTCCACTCCACACTTTTATTATGTATTGTATGTTTATATTACATGTGTAGTACATTTTATAGAACTGTATGTACGTAAAGTATATAATATGCATGTACAGTAGTAAATGATTTCATATGAAATGTGCAGGACCTGAACAAACGTCAAGATGGAGAATATAAGGAGCTTCCTGTTAAAAGAGAGGTCAGTGCATCATGGTCATTCTTTATATAGTTATAGATGTATTTATTGATACTTATGTGCACTACAGAATTAGAATGGTAACAGAAATGGTGTATTTGTCGGTGGTTTATGTCTTATTTCAATGATGACTGATGATCAATAAGTTTATTTTACTTTTTGTTTGTATTGTTCTGTTTCTTCTGAAGCGTCAGAGAAAGCATGAACAAGTTTATCAGGTAAGTGGGAACAAGAAAATTGCAGAGATTGATTGATTGATTGATTGATTGATTGATTGATTGATTGATTGATTGATTGATTGATTGATTGATTGATTGATTTCTTCAGGGTCTGAGCACGACCACCAGAGATACCTATGACTCTCTCCAGATGCAGCCGCTTCCTGCTCGTTAACTCTGCCTCATGATCTCCTCACTTCCTGTCAGCCAAAAATCAAAATTAATTCACATTCTTCTCTTCATATTCTTTAAAACATGCAGTCACTGATCTTTATGTAGATGCTACACACGGAGAGTTTGAAACACAAGGTTCTACTTGTTGGGTTAATGTCAGCTGCAGTTATTGAAATTGTCCAGCATGTATGTAGTTTCAAAACCTTAGAGTCGCCTTCCATAACACATTCACTGAGTCCAATTTTATTTTACATTTAAAAATATCATGTGCAGCTTTAAGTGTCTCTTTTTCTTCTTTGTTTTGATGATTTGTAATTTAAACAAATGTATGTGCTATTTTTTTTGTTTTTAAAATAGGCTTTTTCACTGCTGTTTCCACAGTAGATGTTTGTTATGATGTAAGTAATCACAAACTCATTTTGTTGTTCTGATATTTTCCTGAGAATTTGTGCTGTAATAACTCCTTAACAACATTATGCCATTTTTTGTAAAACATTTTTTGTAAGCTTTTATTCTCGTTGTTGTGCTGTTTAATGAGAGTTTAAGGACAGTTTACTGGATTGAAGCAGAAGAAGACTTGTAACGTGTTTTTATATTTTAATGCATTATCTACATGATTTAAGAAGCTATTATGTTCATGTTATGTTTTATTACGACTTTAGTTTATTAAATCGTTGAAAGAAGACGTTTAAAATAAAACCGGAAACAGTATTTTCTAAAAACTACTCCTCATAGAATTTACGAGGAGCTTTATTTTGTAAAGCATAAGCGGAAGCCGTGCATTTTGTCTCAGGCTATGCGGCTATGACGTTAGCAGGCCCGCTGTGTGTCTGCTGTAGGCTATGTTACGATGGCAGCAGAAACAAAACATTAGCGCCGGTTCATAAATTTAAAAAAAAAAGTTGTTTTATTAATTTGTAATTCACTTTAGGTGTCGTACTAATTACTCGCTAGTTTGCGGCTAGTTAGCCGCTTTAGCCGCGCTAACCACCACCACCACCAACAACAACAGCGGCAGCAGCAGCAGCTGTCAACACTGGTCCTCTGCGGGTTCATCACTAAAACTCAACTTTGGAACAAAATTAAAATGGAGACAAACGCACCGAAAAGACGAGACAGTAAGAAATCACTGCGTGTGAAAGTAATAAGCCTCGGAAATGCCGAGGTCGGAAAGGTAAGACACGACGAGTTTCATTTAGACCAAAGGTTGTAATGAAATCTGGTTAACTGAAGCGTGTGGATGCTACTAGCTGACGTTAACCTGACAAAATAACCTCATTTGTCGAATGGGCTCACACAGCAATATTTTTAACTGCCATAGAAACTAAACATTTAGTGTGTTGTTGGCGTTTGGCATATAATTGTGTTGTTTCTGATTATATTTCTGTTAAACACACCGGGCACCATTTAATAAACGGCTCTTTTAACGCGCCCTTGTTCATCGCATCTGTTTCTAATAAGAATACGCCATCGGCCAATCTTTCTGTAAAAAGACAAAAACCCTCTGTCACTTTCGGCCCTGCGATTTATCTGATAAAACAACTTTAAATGTTTTACCATCGATAATGTTATAGTCCTCATACAGAGTGATTAAAAACGTTAAAAAATAGATATTCTCTATCTTTATTTGTGCGTATAGACAAATGACCAATTACAATGTCCACTCTGTTTGCAATATTTGTGCTGAATGTAGTTAAAGCTCAATTCTAGAACAATAAAATGTTACAAGATAACACAATACTGACTTTTCCTCCACAGAGCTGCATCATTAAACGATACTGTGAAAAGAGGTTCGTCCCCAAATATCTGGCCACGATTGGTATCGATTATGGAGTCACCAAGTAAGTTCACAGACTGACCAACTCATCTGTGACTTTATCATTTATTTATTTCTCTTGTTCTCTTGTTGTCTGTGTACAACGTTTTTTTTACGTGTATAATGTGTGGTTGCTGTGTGTGTGTGTGTGTGTGTGTGTGTTTGTGTGTGTGTGTTGGCAGAGTGCAGGTCCGGGACAGAGAAATCAAAGTGAACATCTTTGACATGGCCGGGCATCCTTTCTTTTATGAAGTGAGTCAGAAAATCTTTATTTTACCCCAGTTACAGATTTGTTATGAATTTAACCACTTGAACTTAAATTCAACTGTAAAAAGGAAATGTATTTCAGCATCAGAACAAACTAATTCAAACCATAAAGTCATTTGGAAAATCTGTCAGCAGGTGGCACCGCTGAACAAGGAAATTCTCTTGCCATTATTTTTCTCTCATGGTTTTTTTTTTCTACTTTTCCTGGGTCTCGTCTCAGGTGCGTAATGAGTTCTATAAGGACAGTCAGGGAGTGCTGCTGGTGTATGACGTCGGCCTGAGGGAGAGTTTCGATGCTCTGGACAGCTGGCTGGGCGAGATGAAACAGGAAATGGGCTCCCAGGCCAACATGGACAGCATCGTGTTCGTCGTCTGCGCCAACAAGGTCCAATGGTCTATGATGTATATAATGTTGTTCCCGATGCTCCAGTGTGTTCATAGAGCTGAATTAATATCATTTATATCACAGCTACAATAAAACAGTTTGTCACTTTGCAGTAAAAGTGATGATGCATGTTCATGTGAAAGCATCGGGACACACAGGAACACTGTCCGTCTGTGCAGGTGGACCTGACAAAGAGACGGGTGGTGGATGAGGGGGAGGGGCGTCTGTGGGCAGAGTCCAGAGGTTTTCATTACTTTGAGACGTCGGCCCAGAGTGGCGAGGGCATCAACGAGATGTTCCAGGTTGGCATGTGTGAAGTCACATTGTCCACATGTCTTTTCAAGAGCAAATAGTGCTAAGCTGCATATTTTGTGTGTGTGTGTGTGTGTGTGTGTCCATCTGTCCTCAGGCGTTCTTCTCATCCATCACAGACATGTGTGAAAATGGTGGGAAGCGTCCACTGTCTGAGGTCAGTGTGGGTTTCACCAAAGAGCAGGCTGACACAATCCGACGCATCAGGAACAGCAAGGACTCATGGGATATGCTGGGTGTTAAACCCGGGGCCACGCGGTGAGTAGACGGTCCGAGATTGAAACTTGGACTCTGCATTTTTCTCATTTTTAAAAAATGTATATAAGAGATGTTTGTTTGCAGGGAGGAGGTGAACAAAGCATACCGTAAATTGGCGGTCCTGCTGCACCCAGATAAATGCGTCGCCCCTGGCAGCGAAGATGCCTTCAAAGCCGTGGTGAACGCTCGCACGTCACTGCTGAAGAACATTAAATAATGTGGAAACACACAGCTGAGACCTGAGCTGGAGGTTGTACTCTGGTCCCTCAGATGTGGACTGAAGACTCACACTCGGCCGCATGAACACTGTTTATTTATTATTATTTATACCTGTATTTATTACGTCTAAAGGTCTTTGTGCCATGTTGCTTGTCACAGTGCGGTTTGCCAACCTGACCACTTGTAACCTACTAATTGGTGTGAATGTAAGTGAATGGCTGAGTATGAAGATGATGGAGAATATTAACACATGGCAGAATATAACCCCAAACTGAAGTGGGATTAGAAAGAGCAGTCTTTAATTTGACAGTTTAAAAAACAGTGAGTAGATAATCAGATTCTTAGAAGAATTGCAAACTTATGAGAAATTATGATTTCAAAAAATAGTAATAAAGTAATAGTATGAATCTGAAGATCTTAGGTTTAAATCAAAATTTAAATTACAATGCATTTTTAATTTTCAAGTCAGACTTCTGAAGATAACGGTTTTATTCAGAATAACAAAATTTGCAATGAAAGTCACAAATAAGAGGAAAAATCTTTATATTTCTCAAAAACATGTTTTTCCAAATGCTGTAGGAATCAAAAATAGTTCTCATGGTCTTCATCCTTTGCCCTGTGTGTGGTTTAAGTTAAAAGTTGTTGTGTGTTGTTAAGTTGTGTGTGTGTGTGTGTGTGTGTGTGTGTGTGTTTGTTTGTTTGTTTGTTGTGACTAGGTTAGCGCCATTATTCTTCCTGTTGATGCTGAAGACATCAGCAAAGCTGCAGGTCAAAGGTCAGTGCTTAATCGTGTTTTACTCTAAATCAGGTTTGATAATCTGTCAAAAGTAAATGGAAACAAATCTAGTCAGTACATTTACACACTAATAACAGTTACTGTTTTCTTTTATGAAAAATCACCTTTATTCTGGAGGAATAATTAATTTATTTCCTCATGTTACCAACTCAAATCTAGCAGCTCCTTCTCCAGACACCCCCATTTTCTATCCCGTCAGTTCACTACTCTTGTTGATGCCAAATGGGTTGTGAAGAGTAAGAACAGTGTGTGTCTTTACTCTTCACCAACTGAACAGTCATTGTTTGCTCACTGGGTGCACCGGGTTGCTTTTAACAATAACATTATTTTGAAAAGGAAAACAACAATTCAAGAACTTAATCAAGCTTGGAACAAAGGTCCAGAAAACAAAATTGGAAATGGAATTTTGATGCGACACGTCCTCCAATCAACTATCAAATGTGTTTGCATTGATTCAGTTTTCTTTGCTAATCAGTGTGGTTGAATTTTTTATTTGTAGGGTAAATGTTTACATCACATCGATGAGGAGACTGTGTCTGACGGAACATGTTATTTAGTCACAGATGGAACGCTGTACCTCATGATGGTGACCTCAGTCACACTTCAGTCATCTGACGCGTTGCTGATGCACCTCCTGACCCTTTAAGGTCACGCACACACACACAATAATGCTTGAGAAGAAACGAGCTTAAGACAAAAGTGATGGTTCGTTTTATCCACATCATGGAGGAAATAGCTGCAGAGTCACATGTAAGCTCTTGTGTCAAAGTGAGAATGTTGATGTGTGTGTTTGTGAGTGTGTGTGCGGTTCAGTCACTGTATCTTGTAAATGCACGTTCTACAAGACTGATTTTGAAATTAAAAAAAGACAAATATGTTGTCTGACTCTGGCCTGACTGGGGGGGGGGGGGTTGCTCTGCATTTGTTTGACATTTATTAAATTACATCTTTAGTGATCTGTATTTTTTAACCGGACTGGAAACATATGAAGTCAGGAGGTTTTAATAAAGTTAGGACATCTTTGTCATACGATGGGAAGTTATTGAAAATAGGCGACAGACATTAACATGTTTTTATAAAATGGGGATGTCAGGACATATTTGGAAAGAAGTAGGAGTAGTATTAGGAGTAGGAGTGTTGTTGAGAGATGATTGCATTTCTAAGTTTCCAAGACATCTTGGTGGTTTTTTTATATTTGGAAAATACTGGAATAACATGATTCCAAGAACATAATTGTTATTTACCCTTGATAAATTGCTAAATTTGTGTTATTTTTTGTAATTTCAGGTCTTTAACATCTCGTGGTGTGCAGGGTGCTGTTTCAGAAAGGAGGGTTAACAAACTCTGAGTTAAAATCTAAACTCAGGGTTGACTAATCCTGAGCTGTCCGACTCAGAGTTTTCAGATTCAGAACAGGGGATAAGAGTTAGCTCTATCAACTCGGAGTTGATTTGACTCTGAGTTAAGTTCGCGCACGCGGAGGTAAAAAGCCCTCATCAATGGAACAAAGATAACGTGATTCACCATGACAACACGTGAAAACAAACCCTGCACGTCCTATTTCTTTCGGGTGGATTTGGACGTTCTTATGCACTGCTACACCGAATATGAACACACATTCAAAAAAAGAGCAGCACAGTAGCTGCTGCACAGGATCATGAAGTGGTATGGCAGAAGATTGAATTAATTTAAAAATAAATGATCGCGAGTGTTTAACATTTATATTCTATTTGTGTGTTTGTGAACACAGGTGCTGTCCAACAGGTACAAAACGTCCACACACAGGCTCAGATAAAGAGGACAAACTCAGGGTTAGCTGGAGAAAACCTGCGGGCCAGCAGGTTAGGTTTACAGAGTATGTTGCCACGGTAACTGACTCAGAGTCCAGCTGAACCGGCTTTGTGAAACCGAAAACCCAGAGTTTCCTCTGACTCTGAGTCAACTAACTCTGAGTCACTAAACCTGCTTCCTGAAACAGGGCCCAGGTCTGTGAGCGATCGCTTCTTCTGCTGTTGTGTATAGCTGAAATTAGATGTTTGTCTTCAGTGTGCTTCTGCAGCACAAACAAACTGCACTATGCCAATCCCATCATGCACCTGAACACACACACGCACACACAGAGTTAATCTGTCCTATTAATTAGCAGCCATTAGTCTCTGTTTCAGAGATTCCTGTTGGGATTGACTCTCAGTCAGATGTCTGCTCCTTCTCATTTAGTCTAAGTGGACTCTTCACAGCATGGAGGTAAATGAAACAATTACTCAAACTTAAAACTTGTAGTAGCTGAGATGAGGTTTGTTGTTTTCATCTTTTTTTATCTTCTTGTATTTCTCAGGATTTTTAGTCAAATCAGTGGAAAGAGGAGATCTGGAAACGAGACACTATAAAGAATAATACATGTGAAGACTGTTTGTCTCCACACTGTTTGTGTTGTGACTCAAACTCAGAGAAATAAACAAGGCTTCAGTTGTCCCTTTTTGTAAAGAGACATCACACTTAAACGGACAAACATCCATTGAGAATTTCAGCATCCAGATTGATTTTACAAGAATCTTTACAAAGAAGCTGAATATAGGAGAAAGACAATGAAGATGATCTACTGAAGGAGGAAGAGAAGACAAACACACTGAGGACATGCTGTAAGAGACAAAAAGTTAAACAATCAAATGGATAAAAGACGAAATCGATAAGAAACTTAGTTGAAACCATCTATCATCATCATCATCATCATCATCATCATCGATGACCAATGCATGAAACTGGTGTTACACTCATCTGATGAAGGAAACTCCAGCTCTGCCACAAGTCAGTAAAACACAAACATCAACACATCTCTAATGGTTAATGTCTCGTCAGATTTATAATCTCAGTATCTTTATTTTAGCTTTGTATGTAAACATCTTGTTTTGAAAGATGTTTACATACATCTTGCATTTATTAACAATGAAGAAACATTGTCGAAAAATTAACGAATCAGACCAAAGGAATGTTTTTTTTTTTTGGTTCAGGGAAGAGTAATACAAATACTGAGCGACCTGTAAATCAACAGCATATATGTTTTATATATCCTCGTGTTTTTCTGTCAGTCAGCGTCTTGCTTCTTTAGACCAATGAATGAGGTAAATTTAGGTGTAGCAGCGGGTCACTACTGTAATCGGCTTAGTTCTGAAACCTGGACCTGACTCGGGCCAGCACCACATGTTCAGACCAGCTGGTCCACCGACATGCCTGTTAGCGTTTTGGCAGAAAGACAATCTGATCAACGGAGTGTTGTGTGTGTGTGTGTGATCCCATGTTTTGTCCAGCGAGATCCACAGGGGCCTCACAACCTTTATAGCCATGACTGAAACTAACTGTGGTGACAACACGGTGACGCAGCCCACTGGTGACATCCCGCTGTGCAATAACTTAAGCTCCACCCCCAGCCTGGAGGAAAGGAAACAGCTCCTGTGGCAAAATGCTGTTTGGAACATCATCGACCAACACAACCTGTACATGCTGAGGCTGGTCGGAGGCCTGCAGCGAGACAGGCACCACATCACCAACACCGTCACCATCATCATACATCGCCGACATTAAGAGGCACTCAGTGATGTCCTCGATGAATTTAACAATGCAGTATGAAGTATTCAGCGGAATGAGGTGGTTTACGATGAACTTTAATGAACATTCATGAACATTGCAAGTTTAGCAAGTCTTAAATTGACAGGTTTATTTTTACATATTAATTCAGTTCAATCTTAAGGTTAAACTTTAAACCCGGCTGTTGTCTTACAGGCAGATCCGTAACAAGGCCTCTCGAGGAACACTATGGCACAAACGGCGGGCGGCGGCAGCTCGTATCCATCCAGGAACACCGAGGAGCAGCGCGACAGCACAGACGGAACTGGACTCTCTCGGCAATGCTGGGTTCTTCACGTCATGGGGATCAACCGTGCGAGGAGTTTTCATTCCCACACTGCAACACACATTCAAGTACAGTTTTTTTAACCTCAAAACATTTTCACAAATATTTGTACATTATGAAATGCTTATTTTGGACTGCTATCTTTTTTTCAAACACTTATCATCAAAAGGAAACAAAGCAGTTTTAACAAAGCGTCAGATTTTCTCCCATGTTTAAATGAACTCTGGGAATAGGTCTTCAGATTTGGAGCAGCTGTACCAGCAGTTTTCCTGCGGCCAGAGAAGAACATCGCTGGTCATCACCAACATCATCAACATCGTCACCAGGCTCCTCATCTCTCTGCTAGCATGGCCGCCGGACTGGAGCAGCGCCGCCTGCGATTGGCTGACTGGCTTCTCGGTCGTCCTGTGGACAGGGATCTGCACTCTTGGCCTGATCAGGAGGGAGGTGATGACATCACCGCAGTGGATGAGGTATGCTGGGAAGTGTAATCGCAAGGAAACCTGACTCACTCTTCCTGAGCATCCGTGTCCTCGTGTCTGTCTCACAGGTACCTGTCTGTGGTGAGCTGGTTGTCTCAGACAGTCCAGATGTTAGTTGGTGTTTTCAGTTGGACGAAGGAGAACTCCCGGTACGTCTTCTTCACCCTGTTCTCCACCTACACCTTGCTCCCCCTTCCTCTCCTCCGGGCCATCATCGCCGGGGCAACCACCACCACCCTGCATCTGCTGCTGGACGTCTGGTGTCACTACGACAACCACTCTTTCATCAGAAAGGTTGTATTTCTTTCGTCAGTGAGTTTTCTTTCCATCTGACCTCTGTTCTTCCATCCATTATGGATTAAATTATTCCTTCCTTCCTTCCTTCCTTCCTTCCTTCCTTCCTTCCTTCCTTCCTTCCTGTGCTGTTGATGTTCCACAAAATCTACATCCACCACTACGACGACGACGTCAGGTATTAAAATTATTTCTCACTGAAAGAAAAACGTGATTTCATTTACAGCGAAGTAAAAATTCAGGTTTGGTTTTAATGGTGGCTTTGTGATGGGTCTCTCCACAGCATCCTGTTCGCTGACCTGATCGCCTTTACTTCTCTGTCACTGATTCTCTCCGCTCAGGATCTTGTAAAAACTCTTCACGAGCTCTTTGGCCGCTTCGACAGACTGGCCGAGGTCACGTCACTATAGCAACCGCATCAACAATATTACTTTAAATCAGTTTATCGTTGAGATTTTCTGATGTAGCTCATGTTCAATTATTGATTCTAATATTCATTTTTCACATAATTCTATTTTAGTTTATTTAATAGTTGAATAATCATTAGCATTCTGTGTTGACATGTTCAGGAGCATCAGTGTTCAGGAGCATCAGTGTTTGCGTATTAAGGTCCTGGGCGACTGTTATTACTGTGTGTCTGGAGTCCCGGAGCCTCAGAGAGGACACGCTCGCTGCTGTGTGGAGATGGGCTTCAGTATGATCAACACCACGGTAAAAAACCCACATACTAACACAACGCCGTCGACACAGTGATCACATGACACTGCACTCAGACTCAGTGAGTTGCAGGTACGTCCGCCGGGAGCTGCAGCAGGAGGTGGACATGAGGTTCGGGGTCCACCCTGGTTCTGTTCTTTGTGGTGTTTTGGGTCTTCAGAAGTGGCAGTTTGACATCTGGAGCTGGGACGTTGACATCGGCAACAGTCTGGAGGCTGCAGGAGTGCCGGGGTCAGACGTTTACACAGTGTCCTCACTAATACACAACTGAGCAGCAACATCTTGGTGACCTGACGTTAAACAGAAACCCAAATCTAAACATGAACCTAGTCGTTACGTTATCGTTTACCCATGTCCTGTCCCACAATCCCATGATGAGGTCATCTCTTTACAACACTCTGTCGCAACGTGTCCACGCATTCCACAGATTTTGTCAGACAGTTTGACAGCGTCTGAATTCGTCCTCGCCTCAGGTGGATCCACGTCTCCTGGGCCACTCTGGACTGCCTGGTGGGGCTATATGAGGCAGAAGAGGGACATGGCCAGGACCGCAATGAGTTTCTGAGAAAGCACAACATCGACACGTTCCTGATCCATCCAGCAGCTACGGAGGAGGTCGAGGCCCCGAAAGTGAGGCACCCAAGTCATGACGAAATAACGATCTGGAGTTCTGAGCTGCCGTTGAGAGACATCCTGGGAATGAATTTTGTAAGGACGCTGGAAACCTGTCACTGGGCATTTGGTGATTTGTGGTGTCTTATGTTCCTCCTCTGGGGCT
The DNA here is from genome assembly GCA_016785345.1 of Trinectes maculatus. NCBI lineage: Eukaryota > Metazoa > Chordata > Actinopteri > Pleuronectiformes > Achiridae > Trinectes > Trinectes maculatus. The sequence goes on from JAFBJQ010040714.1 coordinate 508,217, forward strand.
TCATAGATCCTCTGCACTTTCACCAGTGCTTCACTGACCCAGCTGCCCAATCAGGTTGCAACTTAGTGGTCTGGATCACGAGACGTCAAGAAGAGAATCCGTGAAGCCATCAGGGTTCGGAGCAGTGAACGAATGAGGAAGGAGCACATCACCACATTCACCCAGGTGTTCAGGGACTCCCACACGGAGGGAAAGGTAAGGATGTGACTGGACCGGTTGGTGAGAGGAGCAGAGGACTGTTTGATGACTGTTCATCCTTTTGTTTCATAGTTTTCCCAAATGAGAGACAAACTCTTCAAGTCCAACATGGTTTGTTCTTCCATTCTGCTGTTTCTCCTAATGGCTGTTCAAGTACTAATCCTCGGCCCACGGTACACCTGTCTGTTTACTCACCACATGGATGTTTAATCATAAAAGACAACATTATCCGCAAACAACATAATGACGCATGAACCCACCACCTCTTCTCTCTCTCTGCAGGCTGAGCCTGATGGTCGCTCAATTCGTAATCAGCGGTAGCGTTTATTCGCTGCTCTTGTCGCTCACGCTGGGGGAGGAGTTTAAGCATTGTCCCGCCCCTCTCCTGTCACTCTGCTGTTGGATTCATGAAACAAAGACGGCCCGGACACTGCTCGTGCTCACTGCCATCGCTGTAAACTTTGGAGTTGCTTCCTCGGACATCGTAAGATTCATAGAGCCATGACGTCTCTCCTTCAAGGGTCAAAACAACTTTACCTGTTTACATTTTGTGACTTAAATTGTCCTTCCTTCCTTCCTTCCTTCCTTCCTTCAGCTGTGGTGTAACTCATCTGACACTCACATTAACAGCAGCGAGTCCCCGCTGGCTCCGCCCACCCCCACATTGTCCGACATCTGACAATGCTGTGATTTTCTAATGTCTAATCATTGCTGTTAACAACCGTCTTTGCATGCAGTTCATGTTGCTGAGTGGCATGGTTGCCACGGTTACCTGCGCAGTGTTCCTCAGGTTGAGCTGCATGTTGAAGCTCGCTGTTCTCCTTGTGGCTGCCGCCCTCTACACCTACCTCACAGAGATGCACAGGTGACCTTACAACCATGTGACAGTAGAGACGGAGCAGTTATATATGTGTGTGTGTGTGTGTGTGTGTATACACATAGACAGACAGATAGACAGACAGACAGACAGACAGATATAATGAGCAAGACCATATAGGTTCGACATGCAGATGCTCACAAATCATGAATGAACTGATAAGTGCTGTGTTGCTCAGGTCTCATCACTTGTGTCCGAGGGGCGTTTGTTTCGTTCTCATGGTGATGTTTGTGGTAGCTGTTCTCTACAACAGCAGACAGGTGAGATCTGCAGCTCAAAGACTGAGTCACTTTTCCAGACGTTCTTTTCATTTCCTCCATCTTCTCTTCGTCTTTGTTGGTAGTTGGAGGCAACCGCCCGACTGGACTTCCTGTGGCGTCTCCAGGCCAGGAAGGAGGTGGAGAACATGAAGGAGCTGCGGCGACACAACGAGTGTCTTCTGCTCAACATCCTGCCCGTCCACGTCGCTCAGCACTTCTTGGAGCAAGACCACAACAATAAGGTACCGATACTTGTCAGCAGGTGGCGTGAGCTCAGGCTGCAGCAGGTCCGAACCACTCTCAGAAGTTATTTATTGTTTTGTGTCTCTTTTTGTTGGCTGTGTGTTGTATTGTAGCAGGTATGGTGTGTGTTTGTATCTTTCAGGAGTTTTACTCTCAGTCATATGAGCGAGTTGGTGTCCTCTTTGCTTCACTGCCAGGTTTCTCTGATTTCTACCAGCAGAGAGTGCTTGTTCACGAACACATCGAGTGTCTCCGCCTACTCAACCACATCCTCACTGATTTTGACAAGGTCACACACACAAAGTCAATAATACACACCAAAACACATGATTACACATTAATACACACCGATACACACATTGAAATGTGTGATTTCTGTGAAGATTGCAGAAGTTAGCATAGAAATCAAGAAATGTAAATGATTTTGTCATTTTCATCTGTTTAATTATTCAGGTCACAGTATCTATATCTCTGTGTCACAGCTTCCTCTTACAGTATATTTGAATTATACATGCCAAAAAGATATGTTTACCACAGATTAAATACAAAGTATTTAAATATTCACAAATTGCAATTTGCCTCATAAGGGCTTTAACAAAGAGTACAGGGTGTGACATCCTCTGACCTCTGACCTACACCCTCAACAAGGGTGAGGAAAAACTGCCCAAAAAACCCCCTTTTAACAGGGGAAAAAACCACAGAAACCACCAGGAGACACTCATGTGAGGGATCCCACTCCCAGGGATGGACAGAAATGCAATGGATGTCACGTGTACACAACACATTAACAACATGACTTAGAGAGAGAGAGAGAGAGAGGTAATGATACAAGTAGTAATATAATATAATATAATATAATATAATATAATATAATATAATATAATATAATATAATATAATAGTGGTAGTGATGCGTTGAGTGCGGTGCTGAATCCAGGTCCTGCAGCTCCAGAGCATGTTCTACAATCAGCTGCCACCACAGTCGATGGTCCATAGAAGTGGCTGCACCTGGTACTGGAACAGTGGAGCACAAAGACTCTGGAGAAGAGGTTGAATTAGTAAAGTGCATTAATAAGACACAGATATCATGATATGATGTAGATGGAGGGAGGGAGAGGAGACAGAGGAAGAGAAGGATA
>JAFBJQ010040714.1:511744-593599 GCA_016785345.1 Trinectes maculatus
GATGAGTAATAGGCAGCTCTGGCATTGCGGAGTGCCTTCTTATAAGCTTTAAAGCTGTTTTTCCAGGCTATGTGGGTCTCCTCATGGTTGGTGGAGCGCCACTTTCTTTCTAATTTTCTTGACGCCTGTTTTAGCTTGTGAGTGTCAGAATTATACCAGGGCGCGTGTTTGTTTTGTTTGATGAGTTTTTTCTTAAGGGGCGCTATAGAGTCAAGACCTGATCGTAATGATTCTGTTGTGCTATTGACAAAAACACATTCAAATGACTGTCAGAACATGAGGCACAAAGACATTAACATGTTTAAAAGGTTTGAGTAAATTATAACCACCTGGTCTTTGCACCGTACTCAATTCAAAAGCTACAGGAAAAGGACTCGTGTGTGTCAGAGGTGGGGAATTGAAGAGATTAAAGTGAAAGTCTATTCAGTCCTGTTTAACCTGCAGCTGCTCATTGTGTCTGCAGATGAACGACTCAGCAGCGAGGCTGATAAGCTCCACTCTGCTGTCCCATGCTTTCACTCAGTTTAAATAATCTTCTCAGCGTGACGTCTGTGAACGTGTTGTGTCGGCACCGCTCAATCAAAACTGATGACTCCATCAGGTAAAGCAGAACTCACCCTGACAATTAACCACTAACATGCATTAAAATAAGTCATCAGTCTTGGACCTTAAATAATTCTTAAGCTTGTGTCTGTGCAGATTTGACCCCTTTTGGTCCACAGCTACTCGGGGCTGGTATCAGACACTGTGTGTCACATGTGCTTTGTTTAATGACGAGCTGCAGATGTGTTGGTGGAGCAGCCCTGGATGATGATGATGTTTGAAGAAAGAATATTCCAGTTCATTCTGGTTTGACTTTTTCATTCCTCTGTTCATGAACAGAAATGTCTGAGCGTCTCAAGGAAAATCAGCAGAGTCAAATTGATTCACAGCTGGAAAACGGATCACATGAAACGCAGAGCGACTCAAGTCAAATGTGAAGGATGTGAGTAAACTGCAGCTTAACGTGACATGAGAGGGACTTTGTTCAGTTACAATGTCATTTACATTATTGTTGTCACCATTTATTTTGCCTCATTATTGTATTAATTCAATATTATATTGTTATTGTCTAATTGTGTAGTTTCCGTGTTTATTTCTGTTGATGTATTATGCCAACATTACATTTGTAATTGTATAAATACATCTTTTTCATATTGTTTTACTTCATTTGATTGATTGAGCTGTGTTCCAGTTACCATTTGTTATTTATTTTACATTATAAATTGTTGTTTTATTTCATTTACTTTCTGCCATTGTATAAATCATTATCTCTTCAGTAAACCTTTCATCAGTCGGCCATTACCCTTGGTGACCTTCCAGGCACAAGCCTAACTGTGAATGATTGGCTCAATGCGGGATGTAATCAATTTATCTTAGGTCAAAGGTCAGGCAGTGGATGGTAAAGTTTAACCAACTGCATGATCAAGACTTTTGTTATTGAAAACACAGAAAATCAGTCACGTTGACTCTGACTGTAATTGACAGGTGCTGTGATGAAACGTCTGCACTGGAACACAATAACAGACAGGTTCGGCCTGTCTGAGAGGGGGGGTCTGGGTGGGCGGGGCAGTACGCCTTCCCAGTCCTCGACTGGCAGACCTCTCTCCTGCAACAGCCCAGATCAGCACACTCAGCCGCTGAGGACTGACAACATGACGGAGACAAACAGGACTATGGCTGATACTGAGACCCAGTCCTGGTCTGGGTCTGGTGAACTTGTCTTCTTTGTCAATGGCAAGAAGGTAAAGAATATCTCATTTTCAATTTAACCTGTCTGTTTCTTCCAGCAGCTGTCAGACTTTATAGTAGTTTTGTATTTATTGTATTGTTGTACATTGTTGTATGTGTATATAGGGGATATATTTAGTTTTTTCTGAGATGTCTAGTTTTTTGTTGCAATTTTTTTTTTTTTACTCTTTACTTCTTTTTTATTATCTTGTAATGCACATTTCCTCTTGCTATCCCTGTGGCTGCTGTAAAGGAGAAATTTCCCCAATGTGGGACTAATAAAGGAATATCTTATTTTATCTTATCTTATCTTAAACGTCTTCACCTTTCCATCATGATTACACATGTTTATTATGAGTTGATGTACTTTCAGATTCTGATCTCATAGTGATCACATGTACTCATAAGGACACATTAAATGCCATGTACACACAATCCAGCTACATGAAACATGAGGATGAGAAGTCATGAGCAAAAATAAATAATCAAATTATTGTAATAAGGTTTGTACTGTTTGATAAAAACAAAATGTTTGAACATTTATATGTGTGGTTTGCACAAGATATTATCTTACGCAAACGAATTATAAAACAGGAATTCACAGCTCAGTGCAAATGAACAGAGAACAAAATCTAAAATGAAAGAAAGAAAGAACAAATGATAAATGTACGCAGAGTGGACAGTTTGTCTCGAAAAGAACAACAGTTTGTCTGTGTTAACTGTTAACAGAAGCACCTGAGATCAATCACTCATTGTCTATAAAGCTACAGTAGAGATAATCTATAACCACCTGACATAAACTGAGGCCACGTGCAGGATCATGCAGGTCAAAATCTATTCCTGAATTTATCTGTTGTCCATTTAGGGAGATGTGATCATTGTTTTGTGTAATCCTGAATTTTTCGTTATTTTGTTGTGCAGATTGTTGAGGTGAATGCAGATCCTGATATGACGCTCCTGACGTATCTGAGGAGGAAATGTAAGATCACATACATTATTACATTTTGTACTTTGTCACACAGATAGCTTCTGTTGTTAGGATGTTTATAGTTGCAGTTGCGTCACCAGATTTTCTGTCACACAACTTAATATAAACCTTTCACCTTTTTTTTATTGTTTTACAATTAAAGACTTGGTGTTAATTTGTTATATCACGACCTCTTACACAGTCAACAGAGACAAATAACTTTCAGGACAGAAAGTCTTTGATTTTGAAAGTTCATCAAAAAAATCTTTATTAATAAAAACAAAAGAAGGAATCCAGAATCCAGATTAGTGTTTAATTGAACAAAGGTTAGATTTTCAGGTTCTCTTTCTGAAAAGAGCGATAACAGTCGTCAGGACATTGAACCCCAGGTGAACTTTTAAAAAAGGGAGTATTTCAACTAAAAGCTGTCATCATCTAATTCAGACATTGCTCAAGTCGTCAGTTTTACATCCTAAAGATGAACTGCTCAGCCCCTTTAAAGACCCGTGGTCCCGTCTCCATCCCATTCTGCAAGAGACTCATGGTTCTGTCATAGTCCAGGTCCAGGTCCAGGTCCTGGTCTGGGACCTGGCCAGTGACTGATGGGAAGACTTGAGACAGATCAGAGTTTTTCTGTGTCCTATCAAATTTATGTAGAAACAAAAAAAACGAGTTTCAGGTGTTTCTAGTTGTTTTTCAGATTTAATTTTGACATGTGAGAAGCTGGTTTCGTCTTAATCTGCCCGGAGGTCAAAGTATGTGACAGTATCACTGTGTGTGTGTGTGTGTGGGTGTGTGCGTGTGTGTGTGTGTGTGTGTGTGTGTGTGTGTGTGTGTGTTTCCCTGTGTTTCCCTGTGTTTTCAGTGGCTTTAACAGGAACCAAGCTGGGCTGTGCTGAAGGCGGCTGTGGAGCCTGTACTGTCATGTTGTCCAGATACCACACACACACCGGACAGCTGCTGTATCCTTCACATAGTGTGTCCATGTATATACAGTATAACATGTGTGTGCATCACATCAGCTGCAGTCTTGTGATGTCATGAGTCATGAGCCTTGTGTGACTATCAGTAAACTGTGACAGCCTTTAACTCTGTGCAGTCATTACGCTGTCAACGCCTGCCTCGCCCCGCTCTGCTCTCTGCATCTGGTTGCCGTGACGACTGTGGAAGGCATTGGCAGTGTGGCCCGCCGTCTACATCCTGTACAGGTAAAACACACTTGTTAAAAATTCAGGAAACTTCAGCTACAGTTGATGTGTTTTATGACTGGCAATAAAAATCAAACGTGTGTGTTTTCATTCAGGAGAGAATAGCACGGTCTCATGGTTCTCAGTGTGGGTTCTGTACGCCGGGCATTGTCATGTCCATGTACGCACTGCTGAGGAACAACCCCACGCCCAAAATGGCCGACGTGGAGGAGGCCTTCCAAGGTAGAGACTGTCACCTGGATGTCGAGTCACATGACAGACAGGAAACCTGACTGGTTCTGTTTACATCAGTGTCACTAGCTGTGTTATCATCTCTTTGTCACCTGTGATAGATTTGTCCTTGTTCTTGATCAAAGGAGAATCGATAAGAATATACATTTTTAATGAAACACATTTTAAGTGTGAGATGAATTTTAAAGGGATTTTAAGGCCGATGTTGTTGTGTTTAGGAAATCTGTGTCGGTGCACTGGATACCGGCCCATCCTGGAGGGTTACAAGACCTTTACTGTGGTGAGACACAGACAGACAAACACAGAGTGAAAAGACACTGTACCTTAACACACACACTCACATGGTGTTTCTTCCCAGGAGGGGGGGTGCTGCGGGGGCAGAGGGGCAAATGGCTGCTGTATGGCAAATGGGAACGGAGCGGAGAGAAACTCTGAGGACGACGTCGACGTGAGTCCGTCCGTCTGTCAGGTTGTGTGAAGGTTGTTTAAATGCTACTGACTGAACTCTGCGTTGTTGTTATGCAGGAAACTCCCACTCTGTTTAATGCCGCGGATTTTGCCCCTTTGGACCCCACACAGGAGATCATCTTCCCCCCCGAGCTCATGGTGACTGACACACACCACAATATACACACTGACTGATCCGGTGGAATCAGAGCAGCTGACTGTATTTTTTCAAATGTTGTGTCCACAGACACAAACGGACTCTAGTGTGTTGTCTTAGATGTGGGGTAAAATCTGAAGCAACGCGTGTGAAACATATATTGTTCGGTTTAATATTAGATGCCTCATGCATTTATTTAGGAATCCTTTTTTCCTTCCCACCGCCCAACTAGTCTCTCACTAAAGGTCAGAGGTCACACTCGCTGTGTTTCCGTGGCAGTCGCACTGTGTGGCTGCAGCCCGGCAGTCTGAAAGAGTTTCTGCACCTGAAGTGGAAACATCCAGATGCCCGAGTGGTGGTGGGAAACACGGAAGTGGGTGAGTCTGTCTCTAACACACTGTCATGTTATTATGTTCGTTCGTTCGTTTATCCAATCACTGTGTGTGTTCAGGTATTGAAGTGAAATTCAAGAACATGCTGTACCCAGTCATCCTGGCCCCGGCCTTCATCCCTGAACTGAACACAGTGACACACACGGAGGATGGTGAGCACTCACAGTGATACACAAAACAAAGACACAGACAAAAACACACATTAAACATGGTTGTGAGCCGACTGATATGACACTCAACAAAGAACCTGAAATAAGTACTGACAAAAGTTATGTGCTTTTTGGATTTAGGTATAGTGTTTGGTGCAGCGTGCACTCTCAGCCACATGGGGGCAGTACTGAGGAAGGCAGTGGAGACTCTTCCTCCTCATCAGAACGAAGTCTTCCTCGCTGTCCTGGAGCAGCTGCGATGGTTCGCTGGACAGCAAATACGCAACGTAGCAGTGCGTTCACAGTCATCACAACAACATCAGACGTTTGAATATCCTGGTGGTTTGAGGGTCCTGGGGGCGGGGCGGGGGGGGGGGGGGGGCGGGGGGGGGGGCGGGGGGGGGGGGGGTGAGGGGGGGGGGGGGGGGGGGGGGGGGGGGGGGGGGGGGGGGGTCAGGGAGTAGTTCAGTGTGGACACTTATTAGAATTAGACAGGAGATGGACAGAGTCATTTGGGTATTTCTGTGCAAACTAGAAAGAGGAATTATCTGGTCAAACATGCAAAGTGAGGAATTATTATTCGGAATTATTATTGTGATTATTATAGTAATAATAATATAATAACAATCATCATCATCATCATAATCAAGCCATTGTGTTGTTGTGTTTTCAGGCCATTGGTGGAAACATCATGACAGCCAGCCCCATATCAGACCTCAACCCTGTTTTCATGGCAGCAGGCTGCAAGCTTATTCTGATGGACAAGGGTAACACACACACACACACACACACACACAGACTCACACACAGACACACACTCGTGTGAGTGTTAAAAGGATCATGATGTGTTGACTGACCATTTTTTGCTCATATCTACTCAATTTCCTTAAATGCAACAATCAGGGCTACATCAGGGCCCTGTTTCAGGAAGCAGGTTTAGTGAAAACTCAGAGTCAGAGGAAACTCTGGGTTTTCGGTTTCACGAAGTCGGTTCAGCTGGACTCTGAGTCAGTTACCGCGGCAACATACTCTGTAAACCTAACCTGCTCGCTGGCAGGTTTTATCCAACTAACCCTGAGTTTGTCCTCTTTATCTGAGCCTGTGTGTGGACAGAAAGGCGTGGCACACATGACGTGTGCTTTTTTGGAAGACACGATTGATATGGAAGCACAAATACTGCGCAGGAATCTCCGTCAGGAGAAAATCATCAGACCCAGATTAGACGTTTATCATTTCAACATGAATATTTATATGAACGTTACCGTTTCCAGCACCGTCAATCATTTATCTCAACAACATTCTCAGCCGCACTTAGTCTTTTTGCGAATGGCAACACAAACTGAAGGACAAACACTGATCAGAATTGAAACGTGTCAGCTCCGCTGCTGCGCCGGAGCGCTGACACAATGCACATGCATCTGGTGGGATGTCGGTGTTACGGTGGGGGGTCGGGGCGGGGGTCAAAGAGGCATCATTAAACTGTGATTCATAACTTTACAATCAGACCATTCATTAGTCTGTGTAGCGATCCACTCACATCCTTTAAATCAAAACCGATTTACCGATTCAAATAGACAGTGTGAAACAGTGACAGTGTTAAACAGTGACAGTGTTAAACAGTGACAGTGTGAAACAGTGACAGTGTTGAATAGTGACAATGTGAAACAGTGACAGTGTTAAACAGTAGCAGTGTTAAACAGTGACAGTGTTAAACAGTGACAGTGTTGAATAGTGACAATGTGAAATAGTGACAGAGTTAAACAGTGACAGTGTTAAACAGTGACAGTGTTGAATAGTGACAGTGTTAAACAGTGACAGTGTTAAACAGTGACAGTGTTAAACAGTAGCAGTGTTAAACAGTGACAGTGTTAAACAGTGACAGTGTTAAACAGTGACAGTGTTAAACAGTGACAGTGTTAAACAGTGACAGTGTTGAATAGTGACAGTGTTAAACAGTAGCAGTGTTAAACAGTGACAGTGTTAAACAGTGACAGTGTTGAATAGTGACAGTGTTAAACAGTGACAGTGTTAAACAGTGACAGTGTTAAACAGTGACAGTGTTGGGACAGCTGAAACACTGACAGGCTGAATGCAGCCACTCACTGCTGTTCGGGACAGACTAAACAAACAGTCTACCTGTTTGTACTATATTTTTATATTTCATCTTTTGTTGCTGCTAAGAACGTTTTGTACCTGATGGACAGCACCTGTGTTCACAAACACACAAATAGAATATAAATGTTAAACATGTGAAACACTCGCGATCATTTATTTTTTAATTCATTCAATCTTCTGCCACACCACTTCATGATCCTGTGCAGCAGCTGAGCGGCGACTGTGTTGCTCTTTTTTTGAATGTGTTCATATTCGGTGTAGTCAACACAGAGTTTAGATTTGAACTCTTTAAGTTTGTTAACCCTTCTTTCTGAAACAGGGCCCTGGTGTCCACTTACGTTCTGTTTATGTTGATATACTTGTACATGGATTTGACCTTTGTTACGAAATTCCTGACCTTTAACTTCTGTCTGGGTCAGATGGCAGTCGAGTGGTTCAGATGGACGACAGGTTCTTTACAGGTTACAGGAAGACGGCACTGCGGCCTCAGGAGGTCCTGCTCTCCATAGAGATCCCATACAGCCAGAGGGTGTGTCACCTCGCCTCTGCTTTCACTTCACTTATCCACCACTGTCACAGCACGGTCGCCGTCAGCGACGCTCATCCTCCTGTATTTGCCGTTTTCTGTCTTAGACTCAGTTCGTGTCTGCGTTCAAGCAGTCGCCTCGTCGTGAGGATGACATCAGCATCGTCACTGCGGCGATGAGCGTCACCTTCACTCCTGGAACAAACATCGTCCAGGACCTCAGGCTGAGCTATGGTGGCATGGCAGCAACCACGGTGCTGGCAAAGAAGACAGCAAACAGACTTCTGGGAAGGTAATACACACACACCACACACACACACACACACACACACACACACACACACACACACACACACACACACACACACACAGGGTTAATGGAACAAAGGCACAGAGGGTTTCACTCTCTGATCTGTCACGCAGGTGCTGGGAGGAGGAGCTTCTTCAGGAGGCCTGCTCCTCACTGGCTGAGGAGATGAGCCTTGATCCCTCTGCACCGGGTGGGATGGTAACATACCGGCGAACTCTGACCCTCAGCCTCTTCTACAAGTTCTACCTGACAGTGCTGCAGAAACTCAAACAGCAGGTCAGACGTTCTGCTGTTTCACATGTCGGTTCTGTCCCTTTGTCTCTGGACCCTGAACCCTGGGATCTGATGACATCACATCAGTCAATTTAAAAACCTCAAGAATTCCTTTAACTTTAGTCTGGACTCAAATAAATGTCTAATTGTCGTGACGAAAACTAACATTTGCTTTTGGATGTTTGGATGTTTGGATGTTTGGATGTTTGGAAGTGCATGAGTCTGATTGGTGTATTTGTTTTTACAGGGTGTGAATGTGGAGGAGGTTCAGTCAGACTGTCTGAGTGCCACAGAGATTTATCATCCACAGACTCCGTCCAGTGTTCAGATCTATCAGGTACGACCATCAGGTGGAGGATTAATACTCAGCCTCAAGAAATGACACGTAAAATGGTGTGATTTTTATAAGAAAGAAAGAAAGAAAGAAAGACAGAAAGCTTTGTCATTGTCACAGTGCACTTACAAAGTACAGTAAGTAAACTAAAGTTAAAAAAATCATCTTTTTTGATATAATTATATTATTCATCGGTCATTTGATCAGTAAATTATTTCAATTCATGTTTTTTCTTGTTTTATTCATTATTCTCCTCCAGGCGGTGCCAGAGGGTCAGAGTCAGTCCGATGTGGTGGGCCGTCCCATGATGCACCTGTCGGCCATGAAGCAGGCGACAGGTGAGGCGATTTACTGTGACGACATGCCGCTGTACGAGAACGAGCTCTACCTGTCGCTCATCACCAGCAGCAAAGCTCACGCTCGCATCATGTAAGAACAACACACACCTGTACAACACACACACCTGTACATCACACACACATATACAACACACACACCTGTACAACACACACACCTGTACATCACACACACCTGTACAACACACACCTGTACAACACACACACCCGTACAACACACAAACACACACACACACCTGTACATCACACACACCTGTACAACACACACATATACAACAGACACCTGCACAACACACACACAAACACACACACACACACATGTACAACAGACACCTGTACAACACACACACCCTTACAATACACACCTGTACAACACACACTTGTACAACACACACCGGTACAATACACACCTGTCCTGTCTAATCCAAATGTGTGTGTGTGTCTGTGTGTCATAGCTCTATAGATACATCAGCAGCAGAGTCTTTGCCTGGCGTCATCTGTTGTGTGTTTGCTGATGACATTCCTGGTTCTAACACCACCGGAGTGATAGAGTACGATGAGACGGTCCTTGCTCCCCAACTGGTGTGTTCCCGTTTGTTCATCCAATCAGGTGACTCTGTTAGATTCAGGCTAATGATGCCCCCTCCCCTCCCCCTCTCCCCCATGCAGGTGACATGTGTGGGTCACATCATTGGTGCTGTGGTGGCCGACACACAGATTCACGCCCAGAGAGCCGCAAAGGCTGTGAAGATACAGTATGAAGAGCTGCAGCCAATCATCACCATCCAGGTGAGAGGACGACATCACTGGCTATATCTGAAAGTTACAACATGTGAACATCCCTTCCTATGTCCCGAAAGAAAATACACAACACGTGTGTTTTGGTTTGACTGACAGGAGGCCATCGCTGCTCAATCCTTCTATCAGCCAATCAGAACCATTCAGAAGGGAGACCTGGAGGTGGGGTTTCAACGGGCCGATCACATCCTGGAGGGTAGGACGAAATCTTTGTGCTTGTGTGTGGCACTTGCTCGTTGCCTCAGCTGATCGGGTAATTGATTTAATTGATAATTGATTGATGTCAGGTGAGATGCACATTGGAGGTCAGGAACATTTCTACCTGGAGACAAACGTCACGTTGGCTGTTCCCCGAGAAGAAGAAGAGATGGAGCTTTTTGTTTCAACTCAGTCTGCCACCAAAACACAGGTAGGACCCAGGTGTATATCGATTACCTCATAGTACTGTGTCGTGCTAACATGTAGTACAGCAAACTGTGTGTGTAAATGTCTGTCCGTCTTAGTCTCTGGTAGCGAAGGCACTGGGCGTCCCTGCTAACAGGGTGGTGGTGCGGGTGAAGAGGATGGGTGGAGGCTTCGGTGGAAAGGAGAGCAGAACCACCATGTTGTCCACTGTGGTTGCCGTAGCAGCAAACAAGTACGTCTGTCAGTCACGTCTCTGTTTTCTAAAATCTGCATCCACCTCTGTCGCATTTTATTTATTCAGTTTACATCCACATGGTGCTGTGTGTGTTTCAGGCTGAAGAGGCCTGTGAGGTGCATGTTGGACAGAGATGAGGACATGCTAATCACAGGGGGAAGACACCCCTTTCATGGGAAGTACAAGGTAGGAGGACGCTCCTTGCTGGCAGGGTGATTTGCTAGGAAGAAGTTTTAGAAGTCGAAACATTCTAAACTCTCCAGTTTGTCTCCAGGATATAAGCTGCATTTTTTTCCCTGCAGTTTCTGTAGCAACATCTCACGTCTCTGATAATTTCCTCTTACTCTATGTTGTCGTCCTCCTCTCTGGATCCAGGTTGGTTTTCTAAACAGCGGTAAGGTGGTGGCTCTGGATGTTTCCTACTACAGTAACACTGGGAACTCCATGGACTTGTCTTTATCAGTGAGTATCATGAGGAACCAACCAGAGTTTCCTCTTCACACTCAATGCTTTTATGCTGATGGGATCTGTGTGTCTGTCAAGGTCATGGAGCGTGCTCTTTTGCACATGGAAAATTCCTATCATCTGGCCAACGTCCGTGGCCGAGGCTTCCTGTGCCGCACCAACCTGCCGTCCAACACCGCATTCAGAGGTTTCGGGGGGCCGCAGGGCATGATGGTCACCGAGAGCTGGATGACGGATGTGGCTCAGTGTCTGGGGAAACCGGCAGAGGAGGTATGTAAAGCAATGGATTAAAAATGCTGAACAATGTCAATTTAGATGGAAAAAAACAAAATAGTTTCCATTTCGCTTTAGGTTCGTCGCTTGAACATGTACATGGATGGTGACTTAACACCTTACAATGAGATCCTGTATCAGGTTACTCTGGACCGGTGCTGGAGTGAGTGCCTCTCACGGTCCAGGTACGAGCACCGCAGAGCTGCCATCGACCTCTACAACAGGTAAAAGCAGCTGACTCAAGTCTCTGGTCTACTGCGAGTCTCCACAACTTGACAACAGTGAGAAATAGTACCTGAGATCCCATCAAGGGTTAGATGGATTGAGATCCACAATACAAAGTCAGGTGACAATAGGTCCAAAGAGTCTCCGAGCAGATTGATATGTTTCTTGTATGCATCATAAAAATTGAGCAGCACAGATAAAACCCCTGCTGCTTTCTCTGTGTCTCCTCTCAGACAAAACCGATGGACTAAACGAGGCCTCGCCATCATCCCCACCAAGTTTGGTATCAGCTTTACTGCTTCCTTCCTCAACCAGGTCTGATGCAACGACTGTAACGCTGACATGTTGACTGGTTTCTGTTCTACCTGAGTGTCTGGTGAAGGTGCTTGATTCACTGGTTGTTGTCTGCAGGCCGGAGCCCTGGTTCACATCTACACAGACGGTTCTGTCTTGTTGACCCATGGTGGGACAGAGATGGGACAGGGACTCCACACGAAGATGGTCCAGGTACAGGAGCTTACCTTACGTTTAATACTGTTTTTGTTTAGCTCATTATTATTTGTGTTTTTGGTTGATTTCTTTCAGACATATCAGTCATTGTCGTCAATAGTGTAAATGTAAATTAAAAGAACTGTGGCTTTATTTATTTCAGCGTTTCCTGAAGCTTCCAAAATAAAACCACTGACAACTCTCTGTGTGTTTCCAGGTTGCCAGCAGGGTTCTGGGTGTCCACTGTTCAAAAATCTACATTTCAGAGACCAGCACCAATACGGTTCCCAACACCAGCCCCACTGCCGCCTCGGTGTCCTCTGACCTCAACGGCGCCGCCGTGCAGAACGCCTGTGACATCCTCCTGAAGCGTCTGGAGCCATTTAAGACCAAGAACCCCAAAGGATCATGGGAGGACTGGGTGAGCAGATGTAGAAACACCTCTCAGGGTCACATCTTTAAGTTAATAAGTTAATAATTAGGAAAAACTACAGGTGCTTTATTTTTTTTCAGGTGAAAGAAGCATATTTCAACCAGGTCAACCTCAGTGCAAATGGATTTCACAGGTGAGTTTAATCACTGAGTCGCTGATTCAGTTCATCAGGTCCAGTCAGTCTCAAGAATAAAGTCCCACTGTCTGCTGTTTGGTATCAGGACGCCAGATCTCGGTTACGACTTTGACACAAACTCTGGCCGCGCGTTCAACTACTACAGCTACGGCGTTGCCTGTTCGGAGGTGGAGATCGACTGTCTTACCGGAGCTCACAAGGTCAGCACAAACTAACTACTCGAACCAGGAAACAGGAAATGGTGAATGGTGAACTCTTTTAGAAATGATTGGTTGAGGTGTCCCATGTGGATAATTAATAGCCACGGTGCTATTTGCAGGTTATCAGTTGAATTTTCATCTATAAAAAATGCATTTATGTGACACTGCGTCCTCTAAGCTTCATACTTGTACTTGGTGCTTCTCTGTTGTACAACAGCCAGCGTCACTGGAACATTTACAGTTTTATCCTTCAGTGTATTTAGATCAAAGTGAACCACAGTGGTTCGTTCTGTAAAGAAAAGAGGGAAAACAGATATTTTTGTGTTGTAGAACCTGAACACGACCATCGTGATGGACGTTGGTCACAGTCTTAACCCAGCCATCGATATCGGACAGGTGAGTCCATTTCATGAGTCAGTTAGTGAATGAGAAAAGTCCATAGTTCAGTATCACGCAGAGCTGTGAAGCTTCAGAGCAGATTTGTTAAAGCTCAGCTGAAGACGTTGTGAATGTCTCTGCAGGTGGAGGGGGGGTTCATGCAGGGTCTGGGTCTCTTCACCCTGGAGGAACTTCATTATTCCCCTCAGGGGGTTCTCCTCACTCGAGGTCCTGGTTCCTATAAGATCCCAGCTTTTGGAGACATTCCCACCAAACTCACTGTCTCACTGCTCAGGGACGCACCGAACGACAAGGCTATCTTTGCCTCCAAGGTAACGCCACTGATACTCGGACGACATCACCTCATCTTTCTGATGACTGTGATTGAACACAGCTGGAACGACACATTGTTTTCTTTCCAGGCTGTGGGCGAGCCTCCTCTTTTCCTCGCATCATCAGTTTTCTACGCCATTAAAGACGCCATCACTGCCGCACGGAGCGAGTCAGGCATCAGCGGTCCATTCAGGCTGGACAGCCCCGCCTCCGCAGAGAGAATCCGCAACGCCTGCAGTGACTGCTTCACTAAACTGGTACGTAGGTTTGATCCATCACCTGCCAGGTGTGTGCTGGTGTCTCCACTTTCTCCCACTGTACAGATATGAAGCGATAAATATCTTGACATTCAGCCTCCTGACCAATCACAGGCCTAACTGAAACCAGATTGATCAGTGTAATAAGAACAAGCTCAAATGGCACAACCTGTGTGTAGAAACATTTATTTAACATGTACTTTTTAGTACTTTGGATTTTTTACTTTGGTCCATGTCATGTTGGGGGCTTATTACTTGTAATGCAGCCAGACACCACCAGGGCAGTGTCTTTATTTACAGTTTGTCAGTACATGTCAAGATGTTTGTGTTGCAGTGTCCTCCTGCAGAACCTGGCTGCTTCACGCCGTGGTCGGTCCAAGTCTAGGACCCCTGACCAGAGAGGGAGAACCAACAGTGACGATCAGCGTGAAACTACAACAACACAATGAGACTTTTTGTCACTAACACACAGCGCAGTAAGCTGACAGACGCTGACAGGGAACAAACCACACAACACTAAACGTTTGCAGCGACATCATGATTACAGTCCTGTGCACAGACGCCTGCTTCACTCACACACAGCTGATGCGTGATGCGTGATGTGTGATGCGTGATGTGTGATGCGTGTGGCTGCTGTGTGGCGGCCTGCGTTCAGGTCGGCTCAGACTTTGGACGTCACCTCTGTGTTACTTGGAGCTCATAGTGCGAAGGACGAGTGTCACATCACGTCTCACTGCAGCAGCATTCACACACCATGTGGATTATAAATAAAATATAAACTGTAGTGTGTTGTCGTGTCATTGTGTTCAGGTTTATGTTTAAAAGAGAAATTACTATGAGTACAATATAAGACAATATCAGTCGCCATGTTTAATATTATTGAGTAATCTTTGCCACCAGCAGAGGGCGCTGTCAGCTGCTTCTCAGAGGTTTGGTGGACAGAGGTTTGGTAGACACACTGTCATAAGTGATGTGAGACAGACGCTGACAGAGACCGAGACAGAGGGTGGTGGACAGGATCTGGGTCTGGTTGTGGTTCTGGTTCTGGTTGTGGTTCTGGTTGTGGTTCTGGTGGACTATGTCTCGCAGGAGGATGGAGACCAAACCTGTGATCTTCTGCGTGAAGATGCTGCTGCTGCTCTATTCGTTCATCTTCTGGGTGAGAAGCCGTTTTTATTTACTCACAGATGATTTCGCCTGTGGAACAGCTTCAGCTATCTGATGATCCATTCTGGTTTGTGATATTTAAATGTGGTAAAACTGTTTCAGTGTAATAAAACACATTTGGCTCTGGAAAACTGATCCTACGTTTTCCAGAGATGATTTGTCAACGTTGATATTTTTATTTTTGTCAACTTTAATTTTCATTTTATTACATAATAAATTAAATAAGGACTTGATTTTTTTTAAAAAAAACTGAAAACAGCATCAGTGGACAGTTTGATCCGCAACAGGTCCTATGTCATGTGTAATGATGTCAGAGATCAGCTGAAGGTCAGGGGTCACCTGGAGGTTCAGTCATTATCTGGACATAGAGGAATGAGGAGGGGGATGTCTCAGCTGTGACACCAGGATGATAATGAAAAACACAAAGTAGCGTAGCCTGATGTGAGCACAGGGGACTGAGCTCTCTCCACCCTCCTCCTCCTCCTCCTCCCACCCCCCCCCCAACCCCCGTCTTCTTCTCGTGTCTGTGTCACTTTGTCACTTTGCTGTCAGCTCATTACAGTCATGCGTTTTGCTGAATCATGGCTCAAAACAGACACAGACACACACACACACACACACTGTCTCCACCTTTGCTCTAATAAATAGACAACATGAATTAGTTGTCAGAGTGACGTGTAGCCCCTCCCCCTCAGGTGACAGGTGTAGTTCTGCTGGCAGTGGGGTTATGGTGGAGGTTCATGTTGGGCCCCTACGTCATGCGTTTTGCTGAATCATGGCTCAAAACAGACACAGACACACACACACACACACACACTGTCTCCACCTTTGCTCTAATAAATAGACAACATGAATTAGTTGTCAGAGTGACGTGTAGCCCCTCCCCCTCAGGTGACAGGTGTAGTTCTGCTGGCAGTGGGGTTATGGTGGAGGTTCATGTTGGGCCCCTACACGTTGCTGATCTCCACTGGCCCCTCCAACGCTCCGTACATCCTCATCGGCACCGGCGTTGCCATCACCCTGTTTGGACTGTTTGGCTGCTTTGCCACCTGCAGGGGGCGTCCCTGGATGTTAAAACTGGTCTGTGATTCATTGAAGTTTGTTAAATGATTTAGTTTTGTTAAAAACTAACTGATCTGTTACCTCCATTATTATAAAGCACCTACCTGACTACATGACCTCAGTGTGACCTAACTGACCTTTGATCTTTAACCTCTGCTCAGTATGCTGCTTTCCTGTCTCTGGTCTTCATGACTGAACTCATCGCTGGAATCTCAGGATTTATCTTTCGCCATGAGGTGAGAATAAATAACAACAACAACAACAACAAAACAAACAAACAAATTCAGGTATTCTGTACTGAAATATGTGTGTGCGTGTGTGTGTGTGCGCGTGTGTGTGTGTGTGTGTTCAGATTAAAGGGACATTCCTCATCACCTACGCTGATGCAGTGATGAACTATGATGGACGAGATGACCGGAGTCTGGCTGTGGACAATGTTCAACGCAGAGTCAGTGTCTCTCTCACGTTCTCTCTCTCTCTGTAGAATCATCATGTGACTGTGACCTGCAGCACCAGGACTCATCACTCAGTTGATACTGATAAACCTTTTGTAGAGTTTAATCTGAACATACTCGTGCTTCACTTCCTGTCTGTGTGTAGTTGCACTGCTGCGGAGTTTATAACTACACCTCCTGGTTGAGCAGTGTGTATTTTCCAGTGGCTGGGATTCCTGCCAGCTGTTGTGTGAGTTTGTCCGACTGCAGGGGAGCCGACCTGAGGAACTCGACTTTGGCCTGGAGTAAAGTCTACAGACAGGTCGCTTTGATTGATTGATTTTTTCATATTGATAATAATGGAAAAACATCAATAGATCGATCGCGACCGTTTACTCTGGTGTGGGTGAAGTGACTGATTGAGTCCTGTGTGTGTCTGCAGGGCTGTTATGAGTTGGTGACGTCCTTCATAGAGAGGAACGTGGGAATCATCGCTGGAGTAACGTTTGGCATCGCCTTCTTTCAGGTACACAATAACAACAAAACACACAGTCATCATATTAAAGTCATTTATAATGAATCAGTCGATAATAATCCACATGTACAGATTAAAAACTCATTAAGATTTTACATATTTGTTTAGGATCTAAATCACTGTTACAAAAAAAATCATCAGTTACCCCACAAGATAAAACAAAAGGTCAAAAGTCATACGCTCTTATTCTGCAAGTCATCATCAAAACGTTTAAAAACTTCACATGAGCAACATTTTATTATCTAACTGTTGGAGATAAAATAAGATAAGGAATATCATCTTATCTTATCTTATCTTATCTTATCTTATCTTATCACCAACAATTAGCTTATGCACTCATTTCAGAGTGAACCACTGATCACATACTGATACTGCAGTATCTTCATGTCTCTGGGTTTGTCTGCAGTTAATAGGGATGTCATTATCCTGCTGTTTGTCTCGCCTCATCAACGCCAACCAGTACGAGATGGTCTGACCGGTAACTGACCGCTAACTGACAGGTAACTGACAGGTAACTGACAGGTGACGTCTGCTGACAGATAACACTGACTTTTGTCCAACGTTATTCTCCATCTCCCTCTGCTCTCAATTGTACTTTTTCTTTTCTTTTCTTTGCAGAAAAACTACAGTTATGCACATTACCATGGAAACCTGAGAAAATATACACACACACACACAGTGATGTCATGAATCCAGCAGGGGGCACCAACCTGAATCATGTCCTGTAGTTTTTTATTCAATCATTTCTGTTTTTTTCGATCTGTACGTCATGTATGTTACTATGTTACGACATCGTTTCACCCATCCTCAGCTGTTTTCAGTGGAGCTGCTGTCTGCTGTGTTGACACGTGATCAGACATTAAACAAGAAAACAAACAGAGTTACTTTTTCCTTTTACTGATGGCCTGGTATTTTCATAAAAAAGCTAAGAAATCATCGGTAAACATAAGAAGCCAAATTATGACTGTACTAACTTAAGTGAAAATAATTTTCATTTCTGACAGTTAAAAAAATTAATTCAGTATAAAATAACACATTTCAATTGTATGTGTAAAATATATTCCTATTTTGAAATGAGAACTGTACAGCAGGCATTTTTTTAACGTTTTGCCGAGGTGACGTCATCAAAGTGATGAGTATTAAATCAAGTCAAATCGAAATCTCTCATTTTAATGAAGAATCATAAATTCCACTATCTACCAAACTTCGTTACGATTAAAAAAATTTTTTGTTACGACGGTCCACGTAACGTCACGGGGTTCCCCACACCCTTTGATTGGCTGCCTTAGGAGGTTCGGTTCTTCCGGACAGTCCCCGCCCCACTGGTCCTCTGGTCCACTGTCCCGACACGAGCGCACTCTCAGTGCGCCGAGTGCTGATAACCGAGACAAAACAGCTGATCATCACCGGCACGGCGGAGACGTGACGTCACACAGCGGACACAAGGTGAGCTCCCGGAGGAAAACTGACCGGAAACTGGTGAGTGAAGCGGGGAGTTCACTGGACACGCGGAGGTTTCCTCTTTACCTGAGAGAAACAGCAACACAAAAACAACGATAGAAGCGAGTGGGATGTGAAGCCGGTGTTTGTGTGTGTTATTACAATAACACACTTATCACAAACCAGAAAACATCAACACTGCGTCTGTATCGTACCAATGTGAAAAGGAGGGTGTGTCCGATAATGGAACCTTTCCGGTGGAATTGGAGCTAATTAGCTGTAGCTGTTAACTCCAGTTTCTCGGGCATTCACCGTGAGCTGGTTGCTAGTTGTATTCGTAGATGCTAACAGGAAGGACATGGGCAGTGGTAGTTAAAGTCAGTTTGAGTTTTATTTGTTATTGTTAGCATTCGATAGCTGACGGAAGCTAACCCAGCAGCTGCTCTCTGCTCTGATTTCAGGTCGTATCCTGTTATTGGGGCTGTGACACCTGGACTGCACCTGTGTAACCTGGTCCCAGGTCCCAGGTTGAGGAGCCTAGTAAGACCTGACCCAGGATCTGCCTGTGGCCTCGTATTAATCCTATAAAAAGCATTAGCGTGCTAAGTTTGTCCCAGGGTGGTGGCAGCTGCTGGAAGCATGATGCAGATATCTGACTCCTACAACCAGAAGAGGTCGCTCTTCACTGCCCTCAACCGCTTTATTGCTGCTGTCAACAACATGGACCAGATCGTGATGGTGCCCAGTCTGCTGCGGGACGTCCCGCTGGACGATGACGGGGCAATGACCAGCAAATCGGCAATGACCAGCACCACCACGTGCTGCCAGCAGAACGGGGACATGTACAGTTCATACGTTCTGCTCAAGTCCATCCGCAACGACATGGAGTGGGGCGTCCTGCAGGGGGACGGGCGGGTGAGGGACAGGGCGGGTGGGACAGAGGCGGATGAGGACGATCTGGAGAAGCAGTTTCACCATCACCATCACGGACTCCACATGGTTCTGTCCAAACTGACGCGTAAAGCCAACGCGCTCACGGACCGCTACAAGGAGGAGATCGGTTGTGAGAACTGAGCGGATGATCAGATCGTAGATGTCACATGTGTTTCTGTACGTTTCAGCTCTTTACATTCTGGATCAGTCAGATGCACAGATCTGACACATCCGTGTCCTGGTGATAAATAATATGGATCATATGACACAGATCCATTCAACCTGGTCATCTCAACCTGAAACATCCACCTACGAGGGCGGCTCAGATCCTTCTTCATGCTTCTTCTTCACGTTTACAAAGTGTTTGATCCCAAGTTTCACAAAGTTGCCACATGTAAGTGTCTGGATTTGGGTTGTTTTTCTACAGGTGATGGTGTCTCCAAGGTTGATGTCTGTCCCTGTCCCTGTCCCTGTTCGCCGTCCTTTCATGCTGTTAATTCAAATCTATGCAAACGCACAGCGCCGCTGAGGACTCAGCTGTGCACTGCTGAGCAGGAAACAGTTTGCTTCACATTTACAAATTGTTGGTTCAAAATAAAATCCATCAATATTAAATTCTTATTATTAATACAGAGACAATAAGGACAATTCATACTTAGTTATAGCCTCAGAGACGATTTCTATTGAGGAATCAGCTTTCCGTTTTTAACATGAATTATTGGACTGAAAAACAGTGGTTATTGGTGTTGTCACTACTGATGTGACGTTTCAGTAAAATGTGTATGAAGATGAAACGACCTTTATTTTATTTCATGTCCTGTTTGTGATTAATGGATTTGATGAGTGTGATGGTGTCAGTTGATTCACTCATGTTTCACTTTGTTGTTTGTTTAATTTACTTTTAAACTTTTAACTTTTAAATTTACGTTTAATTTACTACTCGTCATAGACACTGTGTGATGTTATTGTCTAGAAATATTCAATTAAAACAGTAAAGTTGCTCTGTTTACTGTTTGTCAGTTGATGTTTTTTCACATAAAGCAAGGCGTTTCCGGTAAGATTGTGACGTCATCTCCGCTCGCTGACGCCGAGGTTGTTGTCATTTCGCCGCTGTGTGTCTGTTTGTGTATTTAACGGTGTCGGAACTGGGTGGCGTCCCATACACAAACGACACGAGCTCGTTAGCTCTTAACCAGCGCGCGCTTCCGGCCACATGAGCCGGCCTCACAATTCACAAGCGAACAAGACGGAGCCAGCTAGCAGCTAATTTAGCTCACCGGCTAGTTAGCCGATATCCTGGCCAGCTGTCAGAAGGTGGGTTAATGTAAAGACCGTTAAGTGCTTTCACTTCTTGTTAACGGCAGTTTCATGAATTAGATTGACGTAAACTCAAATATCGATTAAGGTAATGTCATTTTCATTCACCAATTTAATAATGTAAATCCTAATAATAAGATAATGACAGAGCGGTGTGTCCAATGCTACAGTTTAAACCGTCCCTTCTGCAGATCACCGCTGACAAACATCGCTGTTAACAGAAAAGCAGAAGAAATGAAAACACACAAACGTTGGGTTGATAGAAAACACTTTGTGTTAATTAGGAAAGCGTTTTGGACAATTCGGCACTGACGTAATTCTCTAAGTGTCTTCCGCTGTAAAGTAAACAAGGCATTTCAATTCCCTGTTGTTAAAAGTTCATGTCCAGAGTCCCTCACTAAGACTAAAAGTCATTCAGCAACTCGTCCAAACATCAGCTTCAACACCTCTGACTCTGAGCACAAGTGTTTCAGATACTGTCTGATTACAGACACGAACAGGCTCAATGCAGTTTTCTCCACTTTGTCTCAGCAGGAGCAGAAACACTTAAATCTTTGAGCTCTAAATCTTTGTCTCTTTTTTTTTTACATGGGTTTGTCTCATTGTCTTGAGATTGATTGAAGCAGGCAACATCTTCTTTTTTGGGGGTCATGAAATGAAATTTCAAACCCACTTTTCAACATGTTCTTGTTGATTTGACAGGATGGCGTCTCAGTTCAAAATCCCAAAGAAGAAACATGCAGCAGATTCCGACTCTGCACGCATGCCGGACCTGTTACCACTGTCACCGCTGTCTCACCTCCACAGCCCAGCCACACAAAAGCAAACAAAGGTGCCAATTCTAATCTATCAGACTACTGGGAGTTGTTGTCACTGGATATACAGAATGTCTTTACAATTTGAAGAATTTATTGCAAAAGCAAATGAATCTCTTTGGGCACCATTAGTTGCACCAGCACATCAAGACAGTACTTGATTTTTTCTCATCTTGGCTTTAACGTAGCGTCATCAATGGTGGCAAAGGCATCAGTGATCTTTTGCTGGCATTGCACAAATGCAGAGTGATTAGAAACACTGATAACGACTGAGTACATAGAACAAATCTGCATAACATATCTCATCAGTTGCCTTTGTAGTCAGAAATTGTAAAGACACTTTGTGGACACCCTGTATAAACAGTTTGAGTTTATACATGTGACCCTTTACCTCTGTTGAGGTGGTTTGTTGAGCCAGCAGATGAAGCTGTATTTGAGCAGGACTCGTAGTACTCGTACTAGCGTTTCTATCAGCTTGTTTCAGGTGGTATAGAGACCACAGTGTTACAGGCAAGTTAATAAGATGCTAATTTCATTTTGCTCCATTGTATTTGGGCTGAACAGGGTTATGAGAATCAGTCTGACAGAACGGGAGCTGATAGGATGCGGGCCAGGAACCGATTGGACTCCACAAACAGGCAGAGGTTTGTTAAATGCCCACTATAGTCTGCAGAGTTCAGCACACCAGAATCTGAAAAACAGAATTTTTTAATGTTTGTTTAGGATGCCCTGTAAACCTTTGTTCAGGGATGAGGTGAAAAAACTGCTGAACAGAGGTGGAGAGTCAGCAGCCAATCACAGAGCACCAGGAAGACTGGGACAGAGCGATGAGACGTCCTTATCCACGCCCTCAAACAGGCGAGTTGATGTCATCAGGTGTTTTCCTCTACCTCATCTCCCAGTCTCCTGTTATATTTAGTTTTTTTACAATATGTTTTAATTTTACTAAAGTTGTCATCCTGTATTTTGTCCACTAGATGGCATCCTAAGAGAGCGTCAGACCGATTGCTGCGGCCTGTTGAGACCTCAGAGCAGGCCTCTCCACCACAGAAGAAGAAGAGCGACGACTGCTGTGGTGAGACGTTTTAAGTTGATGATGTCTTATTATCATAAAACTCTAAATGTTAAGTGACTGATATTAATCCTGACTGCATAAAAAAAAATATTTTTAACCCCCAGCTTCCTCCTCTGAGACCAAACCCATCTCTGTAGTGTCATTGGACTCTCTGGCAGAGCTTCGTGCAGGGGGGGCTGCTGGGAGTCGGAGTCCGCTGAGAGTGAGGACACAGATGAGTGGCGAGTTCAGTGGAAACACAACGAGGAGGAATGCAACTGAGTGGAAGGTAAGGTCCTAACGGTGTCGTCATTGAGCAAAGGGAAGCTTATTGAAAACTCTGCCATTCAAAGCAACAGCAGCTTCTGTCCCTCTCTCAGGTGACATGTTCAACATCACAACTGGTTTCAAATGGGTCATGATGGACTTTCAGCTCAGCTGATGTGCCTGAAACTGATGTTCCTGTTGAATTATGTCGAAAACAACTCGACTCAAAAGTCACTGTTTCTCACAGGAGTCATGTTGTAAAGTTTCCAGCTGTTATGAGAATAATGTTGTAATTATAGAACACAGGCTCCACCTACTTACGTTTGGAACACTGAAATCATTCTGACGACATCTGTTGTTGCAGCGCATCAGAGGAGACTTTCAAGAAAAACAGAACAACAACATGTCTCTGTCAGATCCCACCTCAGAGGACGACTTTGTGTCTCCATCGAGAACTGTCTGCTGCAGAACACCCTCCTCCTCTGTTTCTTCAGTGAAGTCGCCAAGGACAACGCCAGACAGGGGGCGGACTCAGAAGCAGATGGCCAGTGGAAGCCTTATAGAGGATGTGAGAGAGCGCGAGAGACTGAGGTGGAGGGAGTTCAGAGAGAGGAAGGGAGTCCCTCACCATCGACAGAGGAGTCGTAAAAAGTCTCCGGCTGAACCCAGTGAGTGACACACAAACCTAGAGACACAACCAGGTTGTAATGTATAGAGACAGTCTGTGGCTTCAATGAACCAGTAAATAGATTTTGTTTTTAATTTATTCACAATTGTTTCTTATGTATTTGGAGACATTTATTATTGTTTCATCTTACAATTTTCAGTTGTGCTGTCAAGCGAGGAGGAAGAGGAGTGCAGGAGTGACACAGACGAAGCAGGGAGGATTTCACTGCGTCACAGCAGCAGCACAGAGGAATGCTGTCTGGGACCTTTGACCTCAGCCAAGGTGGCGCTCCACTCACATCAAGATGATTTTGTAAATCAAGCAACAAACATAGTGAATGTGTCAAACAGTTTTCACCTGATTATTTACATTTCATTGACTGTTACCTATTTTTATTCTTTTGATGACGTGATTGATGTCTTAATTTCTTATCTGGGTTTTGTCTCATAGCATCAACAGCCTTCTCGAGTCCAAAGAGTTCATGACAAGTTGCCACCTTCATTCCTGCAGCTGGAGTTTACGTCTCTTCACGTCGGCCTAATGCACGCTGAGGCCAATGGAATGATGATGGTGAGTGGAGCAAACAACCTAGAGGGAAATGTGACGGACAGATTAATATCATTACTGATATTATTATGTTCTTTTAATTTATTTTATTATTATTTGTTATAAATGTTAATTTGATTTATTGATTATGGTTCATGTGGATTTATTGACCTGTGATCCTGTCAGTGTCCACACCCTTAAAACAAGTAGTAATGTGTTTCCAGCCATGCAGCTCCTGTGGGACTGTTAATACAGTGAACCCTGGTTTATCATGGGGGTTCCGTTCCAAAAAGAACTCGTGATAGGCGACATCCGCGAAGTAGTCAGCTTTATTTTGTACAGTTATTATCCAGTACTATAGAACGAAACCAAAGATCCAAACCTGTTTTCAGGCCCAAGCCTTTGTTTAAGAAATAAAAATGGAAGCGTTCTCTAACAAATAACTATGATAGTTTTTAGAAATACTGTAAAATAATCATTTTAATAAACAACCTACGCGGTTGGACACATTGTGACTGACGCGTATTTCACAGTTCCTCTGACTGTGCCTCTTCGTGCTGACTCAGCTCCGCTGTAGCGTCTTTTTCTACTGAAGGCCGTGGTGCAGGTGTCTTTGTCGGTGCAGAACGTTTAGTCGTCATTGTGGGTTTTGTCGTGGAGACAATATGCAAACCTGTAAATTTGCCAAGCCGAACGCATTCTGTACTGGACAGAGACGAGGCACGGAGGAGACTGATTGACATTGGCCTATAGTCCCTTAGCCAATCAGGACACAGAACACAATGCGCATTCATATACTGTAAAAAATCAAAGCATAAAAATCAAGCCTTAATAATTCACATGTTTTTTCCCACGTCCTCCAGGGGAGCTAGTTTTATGTTTTTTTTTTGTGTGTGTGTGTGTGTGTGTGTGTGTGTGGAGTAAAGAAATTGAAAAATAAAAGTTGAAATACAAACAAAATCTGACATAAATTGTAAGTAAAACATAGTTCTTTTTCATGGCTGAAGTGATAAACACACAGTAGTGAAGTTGTATGGTGAGGACTGATGGCAGAGTGCAGTGAGATGATGTATTTTTATCTGTCAACTGTAATGTCTCTGTTTTTTTGTGTAGATCACTGAAAATGGCATCACTTTACCTCTGAAAGGTAGACATTTTCATCATCATATATAATTTACATTTAAATTACTACTTCATTTCCATAATATTTACTGAATAACATATTTATTTAATGACATTAAAGAAATGATTCTGATAACACAGCTCTTTTTTCAATATTATATTTCTTAAATGATGTCAGAATTCCATAAATTCACCAACATAATACTTCATGGTACTGTTTTTAATATGATTTTTTGACAGATTTTAAATATAATTGTTTTCTCATTAAATGATTTTTATGTTGTAAATATTTGATGATTGGTTTTATGTTTCAGTGTCAGAGGATAAGAAGGGAGAGGTGACCTTGGTGGCGTCTCAGCTTCGTGGTTACGGGGTTTGGGATGGAGGTGTGGCTCGGGGTGGGGCTCTGCTTTCTGGATGGGACGGTGAAGCCCCCTCATTGCTCTTCCTGTGGATGACGGATGCTCAGGCCAACCTGCTGCAGAGAGAACTGTCGGCTATTCAGATGTCCGCTGCTCCAGGTAAACGAATGGCAGATCAATAACTTGAGATAAATTTATAGTTGTACACACACTGCTGTATGAACACCATGAACACCAAGTCAGGCGGTTTCTCCTTCACTGCTGGCTGACCAGGAGTTGTGCTTTGTCTTGTTGCATGTATTGAGTGAGTGTAAAAATACACGGATCTCTGATAGAAATGATCTGGGTGGAAACGTTGGGGGAAAAATGATAGTGGTTTAAACAGAAGAAAGTTTAAAATACTCAACTGTCTGGTCCTCAGGTCCTTTGTGCCCTTTCCTCCTGGTGGTGTTGAAGAAGCAGCTGCAGGAGCTTCAGGCTGCCCTGTTTGCCTCCATCCTGGACATGGAGGAGTATCAGAAGGGATGCTCCTCCTCGTCTGTTGGTCCATCCTCCCCCATCGACTGGACTGATGGACTGCTGCTCCTACACAGTTGTCCTCCTCCTCTGGATCAACACATCCTCAGACTACTGGGACACTCCTCAGTAAGACTCCTGCCATCTCTCCTTCCCTCCCTTATTTTCTTCCATTCATTCTCTGTTTAAATGTTTTATTAGTTAAAACCAATGACAATTAAGGATGATAAAAATGTTTTTCAGTCACCTTTGTCGTTTGTGTAGGGGTCTGGTCCAGTGAGAAGTAAAAAGTCCACCGTGAACTCGTCTGGTCTGCAGCAGCTCCCTAACAGGTACATCCAGGTGAATCCAGTGCTTTGTTTACCTGGAGATATTTCACAGATGGAGAATAAAACCTAGGATGGATGAGCAGCTTCTTCTGGTTTCTCTCTTCAGGTTGATCCAGTACCCGGCGCCGCCTAGTAAAGGTCGAATTGCAGTGACAAAGGAGGATCTAGCCTGTTTGGATGCCGGCGAGTTCCTCAACGATGTCATCATCGACTTCTACCTCAAGTCAGTCCTCAATGTTTGTGTTGTCTCCTGTTGCAACTGGAGCCGGTGACGTTCTGACCCATCTCGAATTGTATTCTTATATCTGTATTTTTGTTATGTTACGTGTATGATGACAATAAAGCGACTCTATTCTGTATTGTGCCAGATTTCTCCTCCTGGAGGGAGTCGGCGGCTCCGTGGCTGAGCGTAGTCATGTCTTCAGCAGCTTCTTCTACAAACAGTTGAGCCGAAGAAGAGTCGCTGGAGAAGAAGACGCCCTCCCGTAAGACAAGCCATCTATTCAAAACACATCACAGTATAATGAGATTGCTGACTTAAACTCTGCTGTTTTTCCAGTGATCGCCGCATGAGACATCAGAGGGTGAAGAACTGGACTCGCCATGTTGACGTTTTCACCAAAGACTTCCTGTTTGTGCCTGTCAATCAAGAGTAAGGGAGTGCGTTTACCTCTGACCTATTGTTTGGTGGTGTGCAGGATTTATGATCTGGTGGGGGAGGGAAGCAGTTTGATGGAATTGGGCACAGTTTTCAGGTTGTAGCGGTGACAGGAATGATGCCCTGTAGGAGTATTACGTCAGTTCACCTCTGAGTCAGGTCGGACTGTGTGACACTGTTTCATTGTTGTGTCGCTTAACCCTCATTTGAATGTATAGTTCTGTTCAGTATCCTGTTGTTACTTGTCAGGGCTCACTGGTTCCTGGTTGTTGTGTGTTTCCCGGGTCTGGATGAGGCAGAGTACAAGGAGCTTCAGAGCTCCACAGGTACCACATGGGCAGTGTCTTTCTATTTAAAGATTTATAAAGAACTGTCAAAGAACACCCTGACAATGTCCTGACAACATTTTGTTTATGTTTCAGGATCAGAGCAAATGGAGGGAAAAATACACATCAGCCTGAAACAACAACCACCACCAGTAAATACCACACGCCCATGAACATGCACGCCCATCTGACTGAGCTGAAAGCCTCGTTATCACTGACCATTCAATTCAGAATTTATTCAGAATCTGAATAAATTCTGGCTCCGCTGAACAGTTTTTTGTTTAACTGTGTAAAATTGTGAAACTCAGAATTAAGGACAGGGGCACTTTGTTGCTGTCTAATGATAGTTTTTCAATTTTCTTTGTGTTTGGTCTCTGCAGGACTGCACTCAGTGGGGTTGTCTCAGAAACACAGTCCTAAATAGGTGAGTCCTTAGGGGACAAACTCACTGTCATTGTCTTCATCTTGGTTTTGACTCAGTTCAATATCTTGTCTTTTTAAGGCCGTGCATCCTCGTCATGGACTCACTGAAGCTGTCGTGCCATGACTATGTCTGCAGACTCCTCAGAGAGTGAGTCAAGTCTCCTCTAGTTGTTTTGGTTCTAGACATTATTAGAAATAAAACTAATACTGTTCATGTAAATAAACACGTTGAGGATTGTGAGACAGTTTTGGATGTCTGTAGCTACCTGCAGATGGAGTGGGAGGTCCGCAGGAGGACCTCTTGTCGTCTCTTCACGCCAGACAACATGAGAAGCAGCAGCTGCAGAGTCCCTCAGCAGGACAACAGCAGCGACTGTGGACTGTATCTGCTGCAGTACGTTGAGAGCTTCCTGCAGGTGAGAGGGGGGTTTTCCATGTCCTTCAGCTGATAGGTCATAAATCAGCTTTCTTATAAGAAAAGCTGTTGTTTCATTCATTCTTAATGTCTAATGAATGTATTTGTCGATTGATTTTCTACAAATGGTTGATATTTGTTGTTAGTAGTTTTGCGTAGTAGTCTTGTGATAAGGTTATGGACACATTGATTTGATGAGTTAAATACATACAGATCATCAATAAATTGAATAATTCTTAGGCACTCACTGTCACTGTCGACGAATCATCTCATGTCCGTTACAGTAACAGGGTTTTTCTGTATCTTGTCGCGACCTGGAGATGATCGGTTTTCTCATCATCAATCAGTCAAAAAACATTTTCTCATTGTTAACACCGAGGGTCTGGGAATTGGGCTTTCTGATTGGGCTTTCTGATTGGGCTTTCTGATTGGCTCTGCAGAATCCTATTGTGCACTTTGAACTCCCGTTGCGTTTGGACAACTGGTTTCCACGACAACGAGTACGACAGAAGCGTGAAGAAATTCGGAGTCTGATTGTGAGGATGCACCAAAGTCAGTCAGCGACATGACCGATGTTATCACAGCTAAATCTTTTCTATTTTTCTACTCCTGAATAGAACCTAATTCTACAGTAGCTTTAATTAAACGTTTGACATGAGATGATAATTAGTTTGTACAGTTTGTAAATAACACCTGCTCTGCTTCTTTATAAAATAAAACATATTTATTCTCATTTCAGCTATTTTCTCTTTTGTGGCTTTTATTTTCAAAGCCACCAATCAGCTCTACTTTGTTATCATAAAGACTTGATTAGAGGTAAACAAAAGACGTAATGTGATTGAATAATGTGAAGACCTGGGGCCTCACGTATCAACCATCTTTCACGCTCACGGTCAGATTTATCAGGAGGGAAATGAAGGTGAGAATGAGCGGGCCGCTACGGCAGCTTCTTACCTGGCGTACGCACGTTTCTAATAGGTTTTGAGGTTTCGTCCGTTGGCGACACTTAAAGACGATGCAGTGAATTGCTGTGATTGGGAATGATGGAATCAGTGTGATCACAAATGAAACAATTACTCATTATGGTTATTATTATTACAGTATTATTAAAATGTTGACACATGGGTTTTTACAAACATGGACGTGTATTTAATTATACCTGCATATAGAAAAGCATGCGTTAAAGGGTGGAGTAATAACAGTGGCAGTTTACTGGGGGACATAGTAAATGAGTGTATCTGAAGCAGCGCTGATGTTTTAGTCCATGATGATGAATGACTCATCAGCTGTTTTCCATCGATCATAACATCGATCATGTTGGAACAGTGGGCCGAGGTGGGCGTGGCTTTGAGAGAGCCACAGCCAGGAGTCCTGCATCGCCGCTTCCCTTACAGGTGATCACGACTCACGTGACAGGCTCATTCCACAGGGAAGTAGATTTCCTTACACGAGCTGAGCAGAGGAGCCGAAGAGAGCCGAACGGCTGCCGAATTAATACGAAGCCTCCGCCACCCAGAACCCGCCCCCTCCACTGAGCTCCACCAACCACCGCCTTGCACACTGACTGACATACACACAGTCCAGTCCTAAAACTCTTCCGCGATGACGCCACCATATTACAATGAGTCTTCTTGTGGGCGGGGAAGGGGCGGGGTCCTGTGCTCGTGCACGTGCGCTCAATTTCACGCTGATTGAGATGTGTGACGCTAAAGAGCGTGGAATCCCGCGTGCGCACAGTTTGAACCATGTGAAGTGTTTTGGTCCTGCGGTGATTGTTTTTCCAGATGAATCATCTGATGAACTTTGAATCAGTGTTGATGGAATGCTGCTGTGTGGTGAGGCCTGGCCTTGGTGTCACTTTCAGGTCTCCCATTATTTCTCCCCCCTTCATTTTTCATCTTTTTCTCCTTTGGTTTCCCCTCAGACCTTTGACCCTATGTAAACATATCACTGTGTTTGTATGTTTGTGTGTGGGCTGGTCCCTGTGTGTGTGTGTGTGTGTGTGTGTGTGTGTGTGTGATGGCCTTGGTGAGCGATGGCCAGCGGTGAGGTCATGCTTAGCCCCTGCCCCCATGTGGCGCTGATCTGTGTAATTGGTGTGGATGATACAGATTTAGGCCCCATGAAGCTTCACCCATCTCCCAAATATACTGAAGAAACGGAGTCCGATTCTCTGCCTGGGGCCAAATCTGAAACGTCTGTGACATGTGAGTGATGTCAGTGAGTGATGTCAGCAGTGTCAGTGAGTGATGTCAGCAGTGTCAGTGTGTGATGTCAGCAGTGTCAGTGAGTGATGTCAGCAGTGTCAGTGTGTGATGTCAGCAGTGTCAGTGAGTGATGTCAGCAGTGTCAGTGAGTGATGTCAGTGAGTGATGTCAGCAGTGTCAGTGAGTGATGTCAGCAGTGTCAGTGAGTGATGTCAGTGAGTGACTGTTTACTGATAAAATTATGTCTGTGACTGATGAAGCGTCTTCTTTTTTTCCTCTTGTTAATCCTGTTATCCAATAAATGATGGCTGCTATTCTTTACTGGGAAGCAGGGGGCGATGGAGGGTCACTTTCAGGACGAGTATCGATACCAGAATAGTATTTGATGATAAATAACATTAATAAACAGTTTTTCAAATGAGAGATTATTCATTCTTGACTCCAATGGACTATTAAAAATAATAACAGCATGAACTAAAACTTAAAAACAGATTAAAAGTGTACTGATAAGTATGATACTTTCTGTCTATGGTCTAAACTATTTCTAATTGATCAGTTGTTTGTATTTAGAAAGAACAGCAGGCGGAAGGTCTGAGTATTGGAGGTGTAAATGCTTCTCTGTCACCTTTAACCTTTTACAGGTCAACATGACCTCGCAGCACATTCAGGTGATCAGAGACCACCTGTCTGTCTGACTGCGGATCT
Source organism: Trinectes maculatus (assembly GCA_016785345.1). Lineage (NCBI taxonomy): Eukaryota > Metazoa > Chordata > Actinopteri > Pleuronectiformes > Achiridae > Trinectes > Trinectes maculatus. Next base: position 542,907 of record JAFBJQ010040714.1, read on the forward strand.
GGTTGGACTCCGTCTGGACTCCTGCAGGATTCCTGGGACATGAATCGTTGTCGAGCTGTGGCGGCGCTCAGGTAAAAGCACGTACATCCCACCTGAAGTCTGTTACTTGAACTCATCCTGAGCCACAGCGTCTGTGTTGACCGTGATGAATGTGTTGGTTTCTTTAAGTAACACTGACCCACAGCTCTGCCTCGCCCTGACACTCATCCACTCCAGCAGCTTAACAAATGGGATTAGAGTAAAGAGAAAAAAAATCTACCAGCAGCAAAGTCCCATCTGCTCACCTGACAGGAAGCAACAAGCAGCCTGACGGTGACACTTCAGCGCCGCCAGCGCACCCCCCACGCTTTCTCCTCGTATTTCTGACTGATGCTGCAGAGACGTAGATGGACGAGTGTGGGAAGAAGACGCAGTGAGTCCAGGTCAGGAGCTTTGGAGGGAATTCTCTGAAACATGGCTGGAGTGTTTGGGAGCTTTGTGCTGTGGATGCTCTGGGCCACGCTGCTTTCAGGGTACATGTACATGGAAACAGGTTGGTGCAAAGGTTTTAAGTGCGTATTTACATAGAGTCACATTCTTTACTCCAGTGAAAGATGTTTGATGTAAAATACTGCAATACAAGTAAAGGTCCGGCATCACCAACCCTACTTTAGAAGTGTGTACTTTCAGTACTGCATTAAAAATGACAAGAAACAGGTTTAAACATTAATCTCATCAATCATATCATTAATTATAGTTCCATTGTTCCTTTGATGATGTCACACTAAAGTCGTTTGTGGACAAAACCGTTAGTGGAAGAATGAAAAAAGATGTGTAGATCAATCAGTGTGATGATTAAAAATGATGGTGAGGATTGGTTTTATCATTTTATTGACATAATGATGAATAATACACTAATACACACTATTCCATGATAAAAATAAACTCATCCACACTGCACGTTAGACTGATAGACGACAGACGTGAGCTGAAGCTGATGTTTGTGACTCTTCTTCACGCAACCTCTCTCTGAACCTCTCTCTGATGCCATGCAGACGCCACTCGTGAGCTCGGCGTGGAGTGGGAGGAGCGCGGTGGACGATTGGACGAGCCGATAGAAGACTCTGATCTGCTTTTATACAGACGACATGCAAATCTAACACGAACAAAAAGGGACATTTTGTTTCCTAGTGGCATCAAACTCTGCACTCAGGAGACAATGGACCAGGCTGTCACCAACCACCTGGACTACTTTCACCTCAGAGGTCTGTCACCGTCTCAGCGTTTCACAGGTTGTTTCTTCAACAGGAAGATGTTATGTGTCTTTAATAATCAAGGGGGTTACAGTGAACCTCTTATCCAAATTGGATTACAAGCTCAAACTCCGTCTGCCATCATTAAAGGCAGCCGAACCCTCAGAGGTCAGAGGTCACACAGATCTGTGTATACTGCAAAAACACAGCCTTGAAAAAAAAAGGTTGTATATTTTCCACCTTTTTGTTTTTCATTGTGTTGTTGCATGTGTCACTGTCTGAAAACCTGAAATGACCATTTCTTTACTGTCTCCAGATCAGTGATGTAGCACTCTGTTACATGATGTACACATCTGTCACACTGTGTGTGTGTGTGTGTGTGTTTTGCAGTGTGTCAGGAGACAGTGTGGGAGGCCTTTAAGATCTTCTGGGACCGTCTCCCCGAGCAGGATGAGTACCAGCACTGGGTGGCTGGGTGTATGGACGGCTCGGTAACCGTCATGGACATCAGCAGATTCTTCAGCCACTCAGAGGAGCATCTGAGCCTGATCAGGAGTGTGAGTACTTTGTTTCAACTCTCCTTCATGTAATGTATGAAACTGTGCGATACATTAGAAAAGTTTTTTCACATACATATAGTCTGTTGGTGTATTTAGACTGACGACTGACATGATGGCATCATAAGAACAGAAGTAATATACATAATAATACACAAAAATACACAAAGTAATACACAAAATGGCTCAAATATGGAACTAGTATGCCAATATTATGTATATTGTCAATATAATGTTACATTCAGAATTTTATATATATATATATATATATGTGTGTGTGTGTGTGTGTGTGTGTGTGTGTGTGTGTGTGTGTGTCTGTGTGTGTGTGTGTTAATGATAATTATAGAGGAATCAATAAGACCTTTGGACAGCAGTAATCAGTTTCTAGGCTGGTTGTGTTTATAACATTATAAAAAATGTTTTGATTGGAGGAAACAGTATTACAGTATTAGCCTGTTACCCTGTGTCATTGTTGACAATGTGTTTGTGTGTTTCAGAGAGTTGCCATGGTAGCAGCCTTAAACAGGTCAGTGTACAATTCTGTTACAACCAGAGTCATGTTGTTGTTTATGAAACGGTTTGCTATTATTAATTAATATTATTATTATTATTATATGATTAATAATATTATTAATATGATTAATTTTTAATGTTTTCTTCATTCACAAACTACTGACTCAGTTTCAGAAACCATGTCATGAACAGATATGAAACCAAACAAAATAACTTAGCTGATGAATTAAAGGTGTTTTTGTGTTGCTGCAGTTTGTCCATCACCTCAGCTCCTCCTTGCAGGTAGGCTGCAAACCCTGCCCCCCCACTGCCCATGACCCTACGCATCATTCAGTCTGATGTTTTACTGATAGTTTACGATAAACCGTCTGCCCTCATGCATCTCAGTCTCTCAGCAGCTCATTGTGTTTGCTAACGCTGTGTCGTCCTCTCTCTTTGTTATGCAGCTCAGAGACAACAACCATGAACCCTGGAAGCTCAGTGACGAGGATGCTGACAGGTAAACACAGAGCTGGAAGCTCTTTCACTGTGTTCAACACCCCAGACTCTAGCAAACTAGATTTAACCCTAACCCTTCACTTTACACCCACATGTGTCAAATGAGAGGGGGGGGGGGGGGGGCACAGGAGGCCGATACAGGTCATACGCTCTGCTCTCAGAATAGACCTGTAAGCCTCTTTACAGGCAGCAGTCTGGTCAATGGACAGACAGACAGGCAGCAGTCTGGTCAATGGACAGACAGACAGACAGACAGCAGTCTGGTCAATGGACAGACAGACAGACAGGCAGCAGCAGCAGAGTTGTGACCGAGTCACTGCAGGACAGGTGTCAGGGTTAGTGAGATTACAACTACGAGTGGGTTGTAGTCAAGAATTAAGTCATCGTTTACCTCAGCCTGATACAGGAACATCTAAGTGCTCCAGAGTCTGTGTATAGTTTTTATATTGTATTGTCATACTCACATGACAACATACGTCATGTTGTCTAGGTGACACTTACACTCAACTTGTACAGAGAGATCTCATGTCTTCAGTCTTTTATTTTTGTATTTTTAACCGATGACCGGGTTATTAGTTTTGGATGAGAGACAGCTCCACCTTTAACTGTTACCGATGCTATGATTCCTACAGAGGCTGAAACTGAAGTTGCTGAGAAAAGTGTTGCCCCAGACGTGGCTGTTACCTACAGACCCCTTGATTGGACTGAAGAAGAGAGAGTGGAGGACATTGTGGTAGAAGATGACAAGATCGTTAGTTTCATTCCTGATGATGTGGATGTAAAAGAGGCAGTTGTGATTCAAGAGGTTGTGCCTCTCACAGAAGCTGCCGTTGTGGTTCTTATGAAGCCCACAGCAACACCCAGTACGGAGTCTGTCACAATAGAAGAGTTAGTAAACAATGTGTCTCCAGAATCCAATGTCTTGATGGAGGAAATCCCAGAGACGACGCCTGAAATGAATGAGGGCTCAGAAAAAGAGGAAATTCCGGTCAGTTCTTTCAGTATTATCCCAACCGTATCCTTGACTGTTGACATTTCAGAAGATTCCACTGAGTATTTACCTGAACTGATGACTGAATCAGCAGCAGCCATTCTTGAACAACCTGTAGGTCACATTGATAAATCAGTGGTGGAAACTTTAAATGCTGTTACAGATACAACTGAAGTCAGCACAGAGACAGTACTAACAGTTTTTTTGACAACAGCAGAAGAAGAAGAAGAAGAAACTAGAATATTTATTAGTGTGACTCCAGAAAAAGTACTCTCTCCGTCCCAAACCTCTCCACTGATGACCACAGACAAGATGGAGGACGTCAGTGAAGCCACTGGAGAACGCGACCACACACCAAAGGCTCATGTTACTTCTGAGTCTACTACTGTGATTTTAAACAAAAAGGATGAAACCTCTAGTATCACTGAGGAGATACCACCAACAATCATAGCTGTGGAAACAGAAGCAACAACCCCTGATAAACCAGGTGTAACTGTAGCAGTGGATGAAACAGACAAACCAATGGAGGAGGTAGAAGTTGGACTCAAACATGATGAAGGCGTAACCGAAGATATAACAACTGAAGCTGTAGTTGAAGTGGAGTCTCCTGAGGTAGAAGAAGTCCATAGAAAACCAGCCGAAGCTGGAGGGACAGATGTTACCATAGAAACAGCAGTCAACATTTTTCAAGAGAGAGAACCAGTTGAATCTGCAAAAGAACTCAGTGCTATAAAAACAGAAGAAGCAGCCACTGGCGCTACAGAACCATCAGAGGAAATATCAGCAGAAGATGATGCTCTTGAAGACTCAGGAGTCGACGAAGAAAAAGCAGAAGTTATGGACGAGATGGTATTAGAGGTACCTGCTGAGTTTGGTGGAGATATCACGTTTGTTGGCTTTGATTCAGAGGACACAGATGGATTTTTACTGGGGAATGAAATGCAGGAAACAGCTGAACCTAAAATAGCAGCAGAACCTCCAGGAGGCTCGGAGGTAGCAGTAACTTCAGAAGCCACCACGGAGGGACCTACACAGGTGGTTGAGCTATCAAACGAGGTCCAAGAATCTCGATACTTCCCTGAAGAGTTCACCCAAAAGTCTCCAAGTGAAACTTCTCCAGATGTAATGACTCCCACGTCTCCAGGAACAAGTCTAGAGGTAGAAAGCCTAGAGGAGCTCGACACAGAGTCCCTCAAAGGGATTGAACCAAAACCTGCACCCAAGGAAGACAGTGCTCCAAATGAGGATAGCAGTCAGGTTGCTCCATCAGAGGTTGCTGGTGAGAAAGTTGACAGTATTGTTGATGTTACAACAGAAGATGCAGGGATAATCATGACAGAGGCTCCAGTTGAAGAACCATCTGAGTCCTCAGAGGAAACCACCCCAGACACTGTTCTGAGTATAACTGCAAAGATTGAGGAGGCCACTACTGGCACCTCTGTGGAGTTCACAACAAAGTATGTGGTGGAATACAATAATGGCAACTTCCCTGACCCGGCAACGGAGAAGCCTCATGATGGCGCTGACAGTTTACTGGGAAACAACGGCTTTGGTTTGGAGCATGAAGAAGAGACTTCTGTAAGAAGATGTAGAATAATCAGCACTTTTCACTCTCACTGCCTGTAACTGACCACCATCTCACTGACACCTGTGTGATGTCTTTCTGACTGCATGGCCAGATTGATAATGAGATAGACAACAACTCACTGCGGCCCCCGAGGCCCCTGAAGGACCAGGTGGTGGAGCTGAGCATCAAGCTGAGAGGAGAACTCTACGACGCCGCGCTGAGAGACCCAAGCAGCTTCCGCTACCAGCAGCTAGCCCGACAGTTCACACGCAAGGTAGGACCACGTTCAACCGCATGAATAATCACTGATATTTATTGATCTTCTCGTTTCATCTTCAAGTCGTCAAATGATTGTACATTCAGAATTCATGTCCAACTGAAAACTGTTTTTTCATCGCTGTACTAAATACATTTTAGCCTCGAGTTTACATACAGTTTTACTGCAGTCTAACAGTTTTGCGTTTTAAATAGTGCAGTAAACCGTGTTGTGTTTATTAAAAAGTGAGTGTCATTGTTTTCACACATAAACTTGATGCATCTCTGACTTCAAATGAAACATCAGTGGCTGATGTTGTTGTTGTTGTTGTGGAGTTTCTTCTGACTCAAACATGTTTTTCAGTGTGCACCACGTTGTTGTCGTCATCTTGTTGTGTAGAAGAAGATGAGTGTACAGAGCTGTGATCAGTTTTTTCTGATCCTGCCTTCAACTCCTGTCACTTATCCTTCTCTGCTCCTCTCTCTGACGTCCAGCCTGCACACGTATGACCAAACGCACATGCTTTGTGGTTCCCTACAAACTGCAGACTCAGGACTTTGGCTTTGCTTCAAAGAGCCCGCGCCTGTTTTTCACGCAGTAAAGGTCTTCACGCTCTAATTTCAGTTTCCTTGACACTGCCAGTGATCAACAGAAACAGAGCGAGAACACTGCAGAGGACAACTGGTGTACGAGCAGTGACTCACTGCAAGTTTGTGGAAAATCGACTTCTGCCAGGAAAACAGAGAAGAGTGGTGTATTCCCGTACCACCGGGAGGTTTTCAGGCTCAGTGACGTGCGACACCACTTTATGGTTTAGATGTCAGGAAGAGCTTCACTAACGAGGGAATATGGAGTGGATAACAGGGCTAACAGAAACAGCACAGGCCACGGAGAACACACTTCACACTGTGTTTTCCTTCATTGACCAGTTACCTGCATTTAATCCATCAATATCATCTGAGCTCCAGGCTTTGTTCTGTGTTGTCACTTTATAATAAACAGTGATCTGGGGTCAACAGCATCTAACACTCGACAACACTGAAACAGCTAAACGTTTCACTGTTGACAACACATGGTGAGAGTCAAGACAGACACACACACACGTATTTCATCATCATCATCATCATCATCAGATGAATTTCCTGCTCTGCATCATGTGCAAAGTGTGTGTGTGTGTGTGTGTGTGTGTGTGTTTTATTCTAACACATCATAAAGTCAGGTGTTCATAAGGTTCCATTAGTGGGACATATTTTTGTCTGACTTAATTTGCAATGTTTTTTCCTCCTGCTCAAGGTTTAATTGTAATTTCACGGAGTGACCTTTGACCTCTGTCTTTTTTCTTTTTTAAAAAAAAAATGTAACCCTCAGATTGAAGATGCCTTGGAGAAGCTGCCGGGCTTTAAAGTCGCGCAGGTCGTTGAGTTCAGGTATGATTGACTGAGCTAATGTTTCATCTCTGACACATAAGGAAACATCATACGTTAAATGTTGAATCTGATTGTTTCTGTGTGTGTTCATGTGTTGTCAGGCCGCAGAAGGACCTGGAGCGGTGAGTGTGACACACACAGCTCTGATGAGCCTCAGAGTCACATGACTTCCTGGTTATATCATCATCATCATCATCATCTCTCAGGTTATCTACGTTAAAGCAGAGGACCAGAGGCTGCAGAGCTCCACAGATGATCTTCATGTTTCTGCCAGGGTCACAGTGATTCACTAACAGTTTGTTACGAGGTTCACTGAGAACATCAGCGGATCTCAGTCAGTTCAGCTGCTGTAGTGACGCAGTTTCACTCGGTATGAACAGATACAGGATACAAACAGGAGCAGAATGTGGAACGTCTGTGTTGATATGACCTGAGGTTTGACCTGTCCAGAGGGACTTGTCCTCAGGGACTGTCTCTCTCTATCGTAAAGCCCCTTTCACCTGCCTGCCACAGTAAACGACAACTCTGCTCTAAGTTCCACTTAATGTCCTTAACAGTTGTCAGTGGGTTCTTAAGTTGGATAAGTTGCTCACTGCTCATCGGCCACCTGCAGCTGCCGCAGGATTACTGTCACAGTCTTACGCCAAAGGTTTACGCCTTAGAAAATCAGGCTGAGAACCTGTGAACGACACATTGGATTGATTCGTTATCATTTATCAGATCCAAGGAGGAGAAAACTAAGAAAACTAAGAGGGTCACAGCACAACAATTAATACAAAGACAAATATTTTCCAGATGTCAAACACGTGTCTGTTGGACAGATAACAGGTAGTTCTGGATCTTACAGATTTAATCTGCCACTGACTCTCGTCTCATTCCCTCTCAGAGGTCTGGTGGTCCTGGTACACTACACCATCACTCTGGAGGTGGACAGCAGTGGCATCTCCAACGACACGCTGGACTTCATCTCTCTGCAGAACACCTTGGTGGAGAAGAATTACCCTGCAGCTGCGGAGCAGCCCACTGTCATTTACACCATCACTGACTACCGCAACTACATCACAGAGGCACTTCACAAAGACAACGTTATGGACGACAGCAGCCTGGAGGTGCAGGCCGACCCGCTGACGCTGGAGAACGGTATTTCATCGAGTCGCGTTTCATGTACCAGACGTAAAAAGCAGTAACTAATGTACATGTGTTCTTTTTTTGCAGCTGAAAACTTGTTGCCTTCTGTGAAACCTACAAGTCGACCAGCGGACGCCTTCGCCAACATGGTCTGAAATACACAAAAACAAGTCAGCTGTTCCATGAGTGTGAAGTTAAACACAGTGATAATTAGTGAAGGAATTACGTATATTTATTATGTATATTTATTTAATTCAGTAGTTTGTCAGTAAGAGGATGAAACTCAAACTTAGCTTGGTTTTCATTACACTGGGTTGGTTTTAGTTAAACCAGAAAAAAAGTGTTATAAATATTCAATCAAATTAAAATCCTGCGGATGAAACCAACTGTGAATCTCTGTCCTCAGGGCAACATTCTGGCAGCAGAGAAGCCTCCTGATGCTCTGAGCCACGAGGGAGTAAGCAGTAATGTGTTCCTGAAGAAGGATGACCTCCTGTTTGACCCCTTCCATCCCTGGAAAGAGCCTCAGCCTGGGGTCGTGAGCGAGAACGACGTCTTTATGTTTGATGAGAGCACGGCTCCTCTGCCACTTGGCCAATTGTCTGAAAACACATTAGACCTGGAGCCATCCAATCAGGAGAGTGAGTTAATAGAACGTGACAACTTCAGGTTTATCCTTAATCGAACTCAACAGACTTCCTTTCTTATAACTGACATCAAAGTACACACAGAATACGCAGTGTTCGTCAGCTGGAATGAATTCTGACTATTATGGAGAAATATCAGTGAAATAAAACGAAATTCAGTAATTTTTTATCTTATCTCATCATCATGGCTGCAGATTTACTGGTTTATGATTGTAATGAGGATTTGGTTTATTGGACTTTATTTTGCAGTACATGTGTATTGCACTGTAAACAAATACCAGTCAGCGTGTTTTCTATTGCAGATAATGGAAATTTTGAAGCTGAGGGATTTCTTCTCAGTAATACTTCTGGTGATTGGTACGATCCCTCCAAAGACGATCAGGTAGTCAGTCCTGGAGACTCCGCAGCTGCTGCCTTCCAACCAGTGAAAGCAGGCTCTGAAAGAGCAGTGGATGATGGATCCGGCTCTGGTTTCTCCGGAGACAGCCAGGGATCTGATCGCTGGTCCTGGCACTCCTCTGTGACATTTGATGGGAGTGGTCTTTACAGTGAAGAGAATGGCAGTCTGCAGGTGCTTCCGCCACCTGATCTGGAGGAGACTGATGAGGATGACGAAGACCAGGTTGAGGACGGGGCTGTTGATGAGTCACCAGCCACTGAGGAACATTTGGCTACAAACTCTTCCCCCGTGTGGACAGCACCAGTCCCTGCTTTTGATCAGTTAGAACTGACCGAAGTCGTTGAGAAACCTATTCTGGATACAGATCTGATCTCACCTCACATTAGCACCAACCTGGAGTACTCAGCCACAACCCCAGCACCTGTTTTCTCACCCAAAGAAACCCTGCATGTTGAAAGTTCAGTCCAAACAGTAGAAGCATCAGGCATCTACGATGACTTTACCTTGACTGGACCACATGTGGTTATGCTGCCAGTTACAGATTCTCCTGAACATGAAGCTTGGACTCACAAGGTCTCTGTGATTGTAGGACCAACTAATGTTGCAGTCCAGTTTCAAGAAACAACTGAAGTGGTGGAAGCCACGACCGCAGCAGAGATGCAGCCTCCAGTTATATATGGGTCTCTGTCTGCACAAGATGAACAGAAGAAGGAGGAGGTTGAAGTGACTCTTGTGGCTGAGGTACCTGGCTCTCGAGTCTCTTCAACAAAAGAGTCGTCCACCTTTGTTGACGTCCAGGCAGTCACATCTGTAGCATCCAGTGTCGCTATCGTTATAGAGGAGCCATCAGAACTTGAGAAGTACATGGACAAACCCAAACTGCTGCAGCCAGAGCGTGCAGATCATCAGGAGATTGAGATTTTAGAGGAGCATCACATAAGCACCACTAAACCTACAACTACAGCACCAGCATTAGAAACCCTAGACAACGACCTGGTAGTGGATGAAGTCATGGCTGTCACAGTGATGACAACTGCTCCCATCTCAACTTTATCCATAAATTCAGATGGCAGCAATGGCATCGTGCTGTCTCCCGAGAAAGACTCGCCTTTCACTCGAGTCTCAGATTCAGTGCCAGAAGACGAGGAACTGGTTCACCATGACCACCTAAACCATGAAGATGTTGACAAAGTTCCAATTAGCAGTCCATCTTCACACGCTACTGATTCAGCACCAACAGAGGTGGTTGCACATGAAAAAGAAAATGTGTTTTCAACAGAAGCTGCAGAGCAGTTGCCAGGTGCTTCAGCACAGGATGATGATGTGGACCAAACTTTGACAGGTAGCTCACAGGTTGAAGTGCCCGCTGATGTCCTCCAAACAACACCTTCCTCGCTCCAGGAAGTCAGAGACAACGCCCCTGCTGCCAAGATTCACACGTTTGAGCATGATTTCTTCAGTGGACCAGACATCGATGTCAGCTTCAACGTTTTCCAGTATGGCAGCATGGTGACTGAAAGTGACAGCAGTGGCTTCTCCAGCGGAGCTCTTGGCTCTGATTTAGATGCCAACGCGTTACCAACTCGACCTGGCAGAGCCTTAACTGTGTTCTTCAGCCTGAGGGTGACCAACATGGCATTTTCCATGGATCTGTTCAACAAGAGCTCCTCTGGGTACAAGGCCCTGGAGCAACAGTTCCTAAAACTGGTGTGAACTCCAAGAATCTTGTCATAGAGCTTAAAATGGACAGCTTCACATGTTATGTTCAGTAAATGTGTCTTTGTGTTCACGTTTCAGCTGGTCCCATACCTGCAGTCCAACCTGAACAACTTCCAGAACCTGGAGATCCTCAATTTCAGGAATGGCAGCATTGTGGTGAACAGCAGGATGAGGTTTGGTAAGCCAGTCCCAAGAGGTGTCGCCAGCGACGTTTACCTGATCCTGGAGGACTTTGCCAACACTGCCTACCAGACCATGAACCTGGCCATTGACAAGTACTCGCTGGACGTGGAATCAGGTAAAGTTGCACAAGGCCAAACTCTCAATCAGGTTCTGCATCTTTCGTTCATCTGCGCTTTCCGACTTACAAAACCCAAAACAACAGAGTGTTTTTATCCGTTTGAAAGTCTCTCAGTTCGACAAAAGCATAAAAGCCTGGTTGTTGTTGTTTTATTATATTTATTAGATGTAATAAATATAATAATAATGTATTCTATTTATGATATAAAACTTGATATCTCACTCTGTGAAAGCTGGATGGAGTTAAGATTCTAACAGGTGGTTTTGTGGCCACGCAGTCTACAGTCAGTTTCAAACTGTCCTGTAACACACACACACACACACACACACACACACACACACACACACAAAAATGACACTGTGAAGTCTGAAATCAACTATACTATGTCTGAGGACATTTCAGATGTCTGAGGACATCTCAGACATCTGAGATGTCCTCGGCTGTGAGTTTCAGCACTGTTATAAGTTGAGTCTTTGAATCCTCGGCAGCTTTGACGCCGTCTCTGTGGACAGGACTAAGGCCTGAGATAATCTGTCTGAGACGAATGAGAGCAGCAGCAACAGGACACAGTGACTCACCGTTAAGCCAAACGTGTGTTAGATCACGTCCACTGTGTCCACTGTGTCCACTGTGTCCACTGTGCTTCTTTATCTGCTGTGTAGACAGAGAGGAAGTCGGTATGACTGTCAACATATTGTCTTTAATGATGTCTTCACTCAAACTGCCAGAGTTTGGTGTGTTCATTGTATCAGATGCTGTGTGTGTGTGTGTGTGTGTGTGTGTGTGTGTGTGTGTGTGTGTATGTTTCTGAACCTGTGAATGAACTGCTCCTGTTTCCTGTGGATAGAAAAACTCTCATGTTGAAATGGTCTCGAGGTCTCATTGGTGTTGAGGAACTTTTAAATTGACAGACGTCATGAGATGGCAGGATATGTCCTCATGTCCTCTGATGTCACCTGACTGTTTCTGGAGGCACGTTGGTCCAGAGGCTCGTTAATCTGTCTGAGCCAATCAGAGAAGCCCCTCATGGCCTGATGAAGCGTAATCTATCAGTGAGTCACCATGGTCCTCGCCCTCACTGTGGACGTATGATCATCATCACTGGTTTTTCCACTGCACCAGCAATGTCCCCTCTGTGTGCAGTGTGTGTGCAGTGTGTGTGCAGTGTGTGTGCAGTGTGTGTGTCATATCATAATATCATGAACTAATTCCACAGGCTGATCAAACATGTGATTTAAAGTATTTCTGTTTCATGTGGGAGGTTTAATGGAAAGAGGGGATGAAACTGATTCCCTGATTGATCATCCAGCAGGTGTTAGCAGAGCTCATTCTCCCTGCTACAGGTGAGACAGGCGACCTGCGCTTTTCCTTACTTCCTGTTTGTTTTCCCTCAGGTGACCTGGCTGATCCCTGTAAGTTCCAGGCCTGTAACGAGTTTTCCAGGTGTATGGTCAATCAGTGGTCGGGAGAAGCTGAGTGTGTCTGTGACGCTGGCTATGTGAGTGTGGACAGTCTGCCCTGTCAGAGCATCTGCGATGTCCAACACCACTTTTGCCTCAACGATGGCAAATGTGACATCATCCCCGGGAAAGGCGCCATCTGCAGGTCGGAGGTTTAACACTGTCTTAGACACACGAGTAATCAGAGCACACTGGTGTTGATTAAACAGTAAATGTATTTATGTATTTTAAATATGAACATTGTAGCTTTAACTCTGTTTTTTTTGGTCACATTTGAGCAGTTGAAACATCAATGAAGAAAAAGACTACATTTATGTATTTTATGCTAATAATGTTGATGTTAATAATCCAAATAAAACCTTGTGTGTGGGTTTATTTTGAAGGTCTAACATGTAGCTGTGTGTTGCAGATGCCGGGTTGGTGAGAACTGGTGGTATCGAGGTGAGCACTGTGAGGAGTACGTTTCCGAACCGCTGGTGGTGGGCATCGCGCTCGCCTCAGTGGCTGGTTTCCTCATGGTGGCAGCCAGTATCATCTTCTTCCTGGCGAGGGCGCTGCGGGAGCAGTACGACGGGGAGGACACTGAGGACCCAGTGCGGTGAGCAGTGACATCAGAGCCTCGTTTAGAGTCCAGTTCTAGGTTTGACGAAACATTGGAGTCAAATATTTTTGTCCACTAGGCGAGGAAACAGCGGGCTGACACTGGAGCGGGCCACTAAGTTCAACCCCATGTTTGAGAGTGACCCGGTGGCCACACAGTACTATCGTTACTATGAAGATGACGTGCCCCAGTACTACTACTGCAGTAACCCCGACCTCCCAGAGTACAGCAGCTCTGCGAGTGTCAACAGCTCCAAAGAGGTGAGCAGCAGCGAGATACAACACATCAACGCAACACACTCTTTGTGCAACAGAGTAAAGTGTGAGTGATTTAATGTGTGAAATACTACATGAAATATTAGAAATAGTAATAACAAAAAGAAATAATAGAATATAAAGAAAGTTCTCGTCAGGGTTATCCTGATCTCCATCAATAAAAGTAAAATCTATTTATTATTTTATTATCCATGTTCTTATATTTACTTTGTTATATAGCAGAATATGTAGGTATATATATATATATATATATATATATATATATATATATTTATACGTACTACACTTCAGGTAATCAACTGTGTCTCTGTCTGTCCATCAGTCTGTCTGTCTGATGATGTCTGATGGACACTCTGATCTGTCTTTGGAGCTGTGTCTCTCATCTGTCTCAGCCTTTGATTTATTTTATATTCAGTCCCTCGTGTCGTTGATTGATTTTAGGGGGATTGTATATTATTCACATGCTGTCTTCCTCTCTCCTCCTGTCTGTCTGTCCTCTGTTGTTCTGTGGACCAGGTTCCTGGAGAGACCAGGTAGCTCCAGCACATAGTGAGCACACAGATGAGGTCTGCTGACATACCAGCATCAAGGTGATGTCATCGTTTTATCATCGGTCATGGCTCGAGCACGGGTGAAGGTGATGGGCTTCTAGATGGTTTGGAATCTCTCTGCTCTGTGCGATGGTTTTCTCATCTATGGACCCTGAACTGAACTTTGACCCTGCGGAGTCACTTCTTCCTCTGACCTTTGCCTCTGTTTCTGTAAATCCTTGTGTGCTTGGTCTTCAACTTTCACTGTTTCACTCCTCACACCTTCGTCTAAATTCAAGGGTTTCCATCTTCCATCTCGTGTGCATCACCGCTGCCACAGAAAACGCCTCGCTGAGTCCACGCTTTGTGTGTCGGTGAGAAAGGTCGTTTGCTTTTTCTGATGAGGTTTGTCCTTCGCAGACGTGACTTCTCCCCATCAGTGCCTTTTGCCACTTTTTTGGGATTTGATGCGTAGAATCTATCTTGGAGCCCTTGACATTAAATCTTTTAGTTTATTGTCCTCAGTCAGCTGGGACAGGCCTGCAGTTCACACAGTTGTTTACATTTGTCCATGTCTCCTGTAGCACATGTAGCCTATGAGTGTGAAAACATTCCTGTTCCTGATGTCTTCAAGTGTCTAACTATCACTGACACAATCTCATCATATTGTTGTTTATAACGGACGAATTGACCTTCTCCCAGACGATGTACAACACAACGTTCACAGCAAAGCGAGCCTGAACAAACATCATCAGCATCATCATCATCAGTGTTTTCATGTGTAGATTAAATATTTAATTAGACAATCAGCTGATATTTGTTGTTGAGCGTTAAGAGACACGTCAAACTTTACGATTTCTGCTCAGGTCACATGATGTCTGTGTGTATTTGTAACTGGTCTCTGTGATTTATTTTTTAGTTAGAAACAAACTAACTGGAATGTGTTTAATTGGAAACTGACAGATATTTCTAAAATAAAATCACAGTATTTTCTATTGAACGCCAAGATTCATGAACACACACACACACATACAGTACAGTGAACTGTAGCAGCGTTCAGCGATCTGTTTACTCCAAGCTTCTACACTTTTCTGTTGCGAGAGCAGAGAAAAAGAGGAATGTAATGGGGGGGGGGGGCAGCTGTCAGAAACGCTCATCATCATGACGACTTGATGACAGCAGAGAGGTTTGACAACAAAGGTTTGAACCATGAGAAGAGTTCAAGTTGTTACACTGTGATGTGAGGCCAAGGTCTTTTCTCCTCCTCCCTCATCTTCATCATCTCTGCCCTTTTCTTCATCTTCATCATTTCATCTTCTATCTGATTAATATTCAATGACAGCAGAGAGGTTTGTCAACAAAGGTTTGAACCATGAGAAGAGTTCAAGTTGTTACACTGTGATGTGAGGCCAAGGTCTTTTCTCCTCCTCCCTCATCTTCATCATCTCTGCCCTTTTCTTCATCTTCATCATTTCATCTTCTATCTGATTAATATTCACTGTAGATTCTCTCAGTATCTTTTGTTTCAACATTTTAATGAAGCTTAGAATAAAAAGATTGAGCATTCGACAAATTGAGTTCACACATTAAGAATAAATGATTTTTGAAGCATATTTTGATTTGTTTTTGATTAAATTCTTTATTTTCTTTTGAAGTGTTTCATTTTCTGCAAATTCTTATCGATCGATGATTTATACATGATTTGTTATGTTTTCATTCGTCCATGACGTATTGTTTTAAATGTTTTGTATTAGTGGGGTTCATTTTGTATATACTGTAAGTCAGTTTCTCATATAGTCACATCATCCATGTTACATATATAGATGTATCTATAGGTGTCGTGGTGTTGTGTAATCCTCTGTGTGATCTCATTCCTTCAACACTGACTGTTGACAAATCTTCACTGTCGTCCAACTCATCACAGAGAAAACAAACAGTTCTCACTGAAACAGGAAAGAATGTGTGAGTTTGCTTTCAGACTAAACAAACACACGTTTGTGTGTGTGTGTGTGTGTGTGTGTGTGTGTGTGTGTGTGTCTTCCTCTTGTTTTTTTCTGCAGTGAGATTTTATTTTTCACCTTTTAACAATCTATCATCGCTCGTTTATCTGAGTTGAGTGAAACAAACGGAACCCAGATGTGTTTTTATGCCGTATCTGTGTACATGAGTCAAACTGAACCCACTGTGATCAGCTGATGTTCTCAGTGAACCCAGTTATGTACAAGGAACTCTCACTGGATCATTGTGATACTGTGTGAAACGTAAAACACCACGATTCTCTATGGAGTTCTGAATGGGATTCTGCCACGTGTGTGTGTGTGTGTGCGTGCGTGTGCGTGCGCGTGCGTGCGTGTGCGTGCGTGCGTGCGTGTGTGTGTGTGTGTGTGTGTGTGTGTGCTGACAGTTGAATCAGCTCATGAAGAATCAGCAGCTGAAAGAGAAAACGTCTCTTTACTCGTTTCAGGCTGAGTTCCGGCTCCTGACGTTTGTTGTGTTTTGTGTCGGGGCTGCGATGAAACCAGATGCTGCTGGATGACAGTCCATGGCCACAGACGCCATTCGTCCTCTGACTATTCCATGGTGTAGCGTCTGGACATCAGAGGTCAGACGGTACTTTCACATGAATCCCTCCTACATCTCCTACAATGCCCTGCAATTACTTCTCTAACTGAACACAGTACAGGGGGTCCTCGAGTTATGACGGAGATCCGTTCCTGAGAATGTGTCGTAACCGAATTTCGACGTTAGTCGGAACTTACATTCATAGGTAAGGTAGTTACAAAGTTGTGCCACTAGATGTCGCTATAACACCACCCTACAATAAGAGTTTACTATGGTGAATTGCCTTTTGTCACCGTAGGGGTTGAGATCGCGAGTGTAATGAGCATTTCCTTTAGATTTCTGATATCAACCGTGTAGACCCTGTGTTGTGAATAAACCAACGGTATCGCTACGATCCCGAACGCATCTGTGTCCATGTGCATCTCCTTACCGGCTGCCGCTGCACCCCCCGCCAGCCGTCCATTTCACATAAGTAAACATAAGGCAGAGTAGCCTAGCTGTGCTGTGGAGGTGTTGGAGAGCCGGCACCAACTAGTTCCCGTGTGAAGTCTGTACGTATTTATGGGGCAAACCGCTTAAGCCGAAACAAGGAAGTTCATGGGAGATGTGTCGTAACCACGAAAACAACGTATCGCGACCGTCGTAACACGAGGACCCCCTGTATAAATGTGATTCTGTAACACAACCTACTGTTTCACACATTGTACAGATTAAATTATTATAATAATCTTTATTCAAGTGTTGCGTTCAGGGGTTTTCTTTTGTCCCACTGGAGACCGTCAGTGTCAGTGAGAGTGTGACTGGTTGTTTGTCTCAGTATGTTGCTCTGTGATTGGCTGGTGACCTGACAAACGTGAGCAGGATAGATCATTTCATGTCCGCTTCAAACGTCTTTGATAAAATGATAGAAATGTAAAACAGATTAGATTGAAAGATCCGGGACAGGATAATGATCGGTCGATGACGAGGTGTTGGTTTGGATCTTTTTATGTGGCTCAACTTCACTGCAGCTTTGTCTGTTTGTTTTCATGAAGACCGAACCTCCACCCGAATCTGCTGGATGAAACTAGAGGCCCTGAACGCATCAGAAACGCTGGGTTGGGACTTCATGTGCTGTTTACTATCTCATTATTTTTTCACCTCTTCCTGAATGCGAGTTGGCTGCACAGAAAGAGTGAGTGTGAAGACACAGAGCCAACTGTGTGATCATCTAGCCTCTGCAGGAGGAAGAGTGGTCAGGAAGACGAGCCAGAGCTTAAGACGTCTTCCACCTGAACTGGATTTTGGCTGTGAAGGAAAAGTCCTGAGCTGAAGTGAGCTTCTCGACAGGTGCCTCTTTGAAACGTTTCCTTACAGCCACTGGAAAATATCTGTCCTTGGCTGTGTGGAGGTTTAATGTGAAACCCAGTCGTCAGTGAGAACAAGTGCCCCTCTGATTGTTTCCTCCTCGGTCTGGACTCTGACTCAGTCCTTCTTCCTGTCAGAGGTGTTGAATGTTGCTCGTTTTTCTTCTGTGTTGGAAAGATTGATTTGCTGTAATGAAGTTTGTTTCAGAGTCTGGAAAGAGGATTCATTTCCTGCATCAGTGGACGGACAAGGTGATGTCACAGGTCACATGAGCTGCAGTCCTTTTAATTGACTTACTTTGAGGCTTGAAGTAAATGAATGTGATTTTTAAATTTGATTTTAAATGATAATTTGTAATAATAATGTTAAAGTTGATCTGCGTCAATAAAACAGTAGTTTTCTTCGTCTACGCCCCCGACTGACAGGAAGTGGGCGGGGTTTACATTCAGTGGGTGATGGTGTGTGTTCATGTGGAGCAGCTTGAGATAACAGATAACAGATAACTGGGCCTGAAGAGTTTCTCCTGTATGGTGACGTATGAAACAGTTGATGGTCAGTGAACCCCTGTCGTAAACAGAGATTTTCTCCTGTTTAAGATGTGTTCAGGGACCTGCAGTGCAAACAGCTCCTGTTAAAGTGTGTGTGGTGTTTTAGGGAATTTCCTTCAGCCCTGGAAGAACTGCTCTTATTTATGTGTTGGACTCAGAGCTGGAGGATTATTTGGGTCTGGACCCTGTGAGGAGGCGTTCGCTGCTCTCCAGGCCTCACAGGCTGTTCTCTTCATGTAAGCTGGCATGGAAAATAATCCCTCCTCTTTGCCGCTCGGCGTTCCAAACCTGAGAAGCTCCAAGTGGGGGAGCTGACATGGTGGCGCTGGCCTGCACGGGTGACATCTGCAAACACTTTCCAAATCACTGCAGCGGCGGAGCAGGAGAAGAGGACCAAAAAAACATAAACGTTCATTTTTAAGTGTCTTTTCAGAGGCCCTGAAATATCCACATGAAGACACATGAGGGGACAGCCTTTCAATCTGTGTGCCAGTGTTGTCTTCTTCACCAACGGTCAACCTGATGGTCACCTGGAATAACTGAACTGAAACTCATGTAAACAAGATAATAGCCCATAAACTCAGCCAAAGGATCTGAACCACTTCATTACCTCCACCTCCATTTTCCCAGCAGCTCCTGAACGCTGCACCAGCAAGAACTGACTTTCCTCTTCCTGTCCTGTGGCTTCACATGAAGGAGCCCGAGTGTCTGCTCGCTCTCTGGCTCCGGACAGCAGACGCCACACAAGTCTGAGAATTCATTCAGGGCAAAAAAATGGCTAACGACCTCTGTGGTCATTACGCCATTACCCATCAGCCACCTAGAAGACGGAGGACGCGGCTGGCAGGAGAGTCCCCGAGCAGTGACACCACCTGATGGGTCGGTTATGAAATGAGATGCTGCACACTGAAGATGACATGGGGAGATGAAAGGACTCAGAGGTCAGCAATGAGAGAAAGGTCTGTGGCATTCTGGGAAATAGCCTGGTTTGCTTTAGAAAACTTTTTACCTCCAACAACTAAAGTGACCAGGATTCCAGTCACAGATGAACATGAACATGACGGCAGGAGCAGCCAACAGGTTCCTCATTGGTCCAATTTAACACTCCAATTAGCATTAAAGCTACATGCTGCTAAAACCTAGAGGGTTTTGTTTTTGTTTGTTTTTTTCTTAATCAATGAAAAGATTTAAACGAAAAATCAGAAATGATGCAGGTGAAGCTTCTGCCTGAAGTTGTGAAATAAATCACATTAAAATTCCTTTAAACTGCTTGAACTATTTTTACGTCATGAATCTCAGAGAAGCCTGAGAGAAATGAGATGGTTTCTCTTCCTCTTCTCACTTATTCCTCTGTCTCTTTTCAAGCGGTTGTCCAGGCCTGGGACGGAGACAAAGGCCTCATTGTGCAGCAGGAAGAGGCTGCGCCGCCGTCTGACGGAGGTTATATAAACGCTGCTGGGTTTTCTCCTCTGGCTTCAGAGCTCATCACTGTGATGTGATGCAGGTGCCGCGTGGGTTCTGGCACGCCGCGTCAACGGCAGCGCTTTAGCAACACGAGACATTTGACTGGTTTATAAGCTCTGTGTTCCCAGGAGCAGCTGGATGAGGAGACACTGTGAAAATGGACTTTAGTGGAGACTTAAGTGGTTTTGAAGCCTTAAAAATAAAAAATGTGGTTGATATATTTCATAACAGTTGAACTTATCACCCGTAAGCGATTAGGTTATTTTAGTTTCAGTAACTTTCTTCTCTTGTCTGTAGTTTGTGAAGACGATTGGTTGGTCGATCGGTTGGTTGGTCGGTTGGTTGATGGGTTGTTCGGTCAGTTGGTTGGTTGATTGATGGGTTGGTTGGTTGGTTGATTGATGGGTTGGTTGGTTGATTGATGGGTTGGTTGGTTGGTTGATGGGTTGGTTGGTTGGTTGGTTGATGGGTTGGTTGGTTGGTTGATGGGTTGGTTGGTTGGTTGATGGGTTGGTTGGTTGATTGATTGATGGGTTGGTTGGTTGGTTGATTGATGGGTTGGTTGGTTGGTTGATTGATGGGTTGGTTGGTTGGTTGATTGACGGGTTGGTTGGTTGGTTGATTGATGGGTTGGTTGGTTGGTTGGTTGATTTGTTTGTGTCTGGAGGTTAAACTCATTTCATTTGTAAGGGTACCTCTGTGTGCCGGCTCCTTGAGTCTGACTTGGACCCACTCTCGTTGACTTGCTGCAGGTTTTATGGTGCTATTATCAACCATAACAACGGTACGTGTGTTCGTTTGGCTGTGGAACAATGGTGGTGCGTTGAGCTGGTTCATTAGTGCGCTGCAGAGAGGGTGTTGTGCCTTGGGGCTGTTTAGAATAACAGTGTTTTTTAATCAGTCCAGCCGCGCTGCTGTGTGATGTGGGAGCTGTGGGCTTTTACAGGCCGAGTCATGGAGCCACTCCGCCTCACCAGTCAGGACGTCGAGATGAAGCTGCTGTTTGTGTGGCGGCACGTCGGGGCTTGACGTTTGCAGCTGTCTGCGTTTTGATTGACAGCTGCGACTCAACGTCAACACTTCAACGACCCCGGATAAACATGTGACCTCCACTTCATGTGTTCACGCTCCCTCACGCTCCCTCAGCTTTTATGTTCACATGATCGTTCATGTTCTCTAACCCGCATTCATCTCATGATACAGAACATGACAACTTTACGTCTGCATCAAAACAACTCAAGGAGATTGAACGCAACTGGATTTTTGGTTTTTGCCTTTTTGAAGATGTTTCACCTTTCATCCAAGAGGCTTCATCAGTTCATGCTCGCTGACTAGGCTGGGACTACTTCTAGTCCCAGCCTACTTCTAGTCCCAGCCTACTTCTAGTCCCAGCCTACTTCTAGTCCCAGCCTAGTCAGCTGGGACTAGGAAAAGTCCAGTTGCGTTCGATTCAGTCTCCTTGAGATAACTATGACCTGGATGAATGAGAATATTCACAGGCTCATTAAAACGACACAGGCAGAGAAACAAAAAACAGTGAGAGACTGGAAATGAGAAGGACACATCAACGGTTTGACCGCAGGTCTGGAAACAGCTCTACCAATCATCTTATTGGTCCATGATGAGATGATTGGACGACCCACCAGCCTGTTCACTGACCTTTTTATCAACCTATGTATCATAGTCGGGTCATGATTGATTCTTTCTTACTGATGAACGAGACATGAGTCAGAGGAGTCTGCTCCTCCTACCAGCACTCACCTGTGGTACATGTGGTCATGTGTTTTGGGGGCGTGTCTTTGGGGCGAGGTCTGAGGAGAAAGCTTAGATTATGTTCCTGCTCTTTGAATTTGAATGGAAGAGGTTGTTGGGATGAGTGACAGGGGGCTGTCCGGGTGGCTCTTCAGTGTTTTCATCACTTCTTCTTCTGCTCTTTTGTTAAATTTTGCCTTTTTGTTGACACCAGTGGCTGTTTGGCAGCAGTGCATGTTCATTCCATCTGCTCGCATGTGACGACACGTGTTGGACCAACCGCTCCCACAAACCTGAGTCCACGACTGTGTTTGTGTTTTCCCTGCCTCGCCCCCCCAAACCCCACACCCTTCAGAGGAAAACCCTCACACACAACACTCTCTCTCTCTCTGTGTGTGTGTGTGTGTGTGTGTGTGTGTGTGTGTGTGAGATGGTTGTGGTAAATTGTGCGTCATGTGTAATGTTACAGTTTATACACAAACTGTAGATTTACACGACACAACAAAGACACAAAACGACCACAGAGACAAAGTCAGTGTGATTTACTTCCTGTCGAGTTCAGATTCAGATTAATAATGGTTGTTTATGTTTTCTCTCCACAGCAGATTTAAGTGTCTGCGTTCGTTGGAGTGGAAAACGACACTGTGTTAGAGGCGGGGGGAGGTGTGTGTGGGTGTGTGGGGGGGGGGGGGGGGGGGGGGGGACATAATGAAAAAAACAGCGAGGGAGAAAAAGAGAGAAAAAAAATATCATGTTTGAGTTCCAGAAAGAAAAGAGGGGAGGGTAAAGATAGAGAGAGAGAGGGGCGAGAGAGGGAGGGAGTTGACGGAGTGTACAGTATGTAAGCACACTATAGGGTTGGAGATGTCATTCAGGCCACACCCACCCACCAAGACTATAGATGCTGGCATTTCGCTGGTCCAACGCTCCACAGCGAGGACGTCCAACTGCTGAACAAGTCTGAAGACCAAGCAGCCATCTGCAGGGAGAGACGATTAGTGAAGTTGTCCAGCTCCTGGTCGCTCCTCATCCCTCCCCACACCTTCATCCTCCTCATCCTCCTCATCCTCCACATCTCCACATCTCCTGGAAGCCGAAGCTCTGACAAGTCATGGTGGACATCACTCTGCTCTTGCGAGTCCTCCTGCTGCTTCTCGGAGGGACGGTTCTCCTTGGCGGGACTCAGAGGATCAGAGGCAAGTCAGACACAAGACATGAGAACATACGGAGACAGGAAGACATGAGAACATATGGAGACAGGAAGACATGAGAACATGCAGAGACAGGAAGACATGAGAACATACAGAGACAGGAAGACATGAGAACATATGGAGACAGGAAGACATGAGAACATGCAGAGACAGGAAGACATGAGAACATGCAGAGACAGGAAGACATGAGAACATATGGAGACAGGAAGACATGAGAACATACGGAGACAGGAAGACATGAGAACATACGGAGACAGGAAGACATGAGAACATGTGAGCATCAAGGTTAGGTTAGAGTCTACAGCAGATCACATGGACCATAGAGACTGTAGCATCAACAACATGAAGAACAGGAGGTCCACACATATTCATCATCACAGAGTCAAAACTATTCACGGCTTCTTTAATCCTCTGTACACGCACATACTGTATATGTGTGTGTGTGTGTGTACATACTGTATGTGTGTATGTGTACATACTGTATATGTGTGTGTGTGTGTACATACTGTATGTGTGTGTGTGTACATACTGTATATGTGTGTGTGTGTGTGTACATACTGTATGTGTGTGTGTGTGTGTATACATACTGTATGTGTGTGTGTGTGTGTATACATACTGTATATGTGTGTGTGTGTGTGTGTGTATACATACTGTATATGTGTACATACTGTATATGTGTGTGTGTGTGTGTACATACTGTATGTGTGTGTGTGTACATACTGTATATGTGTGTGTGTGTGTGTACATACTGTATGTGTGTGTGTGTACATACTGTATATGTGTGTGTGTGTGCACACCTTCATCCTCCTCATCCTCCTCATCCTCCTCATCCTCCACATCTCCTGGAAGCTGAAGCTCTGACAAGTCATGGTGGACATCACTCTGCTCTTGCGAGTCCTCCTGCTGCTTCTCGGGGGGACGGTTCTCCTCGGTGGGACTCAGAGGATCAGAGGCAAGTCAGACACAAGACATGAGAACATACGGAGACACAAGACATGAGAACATACGGAGACAGGAAGACATGAGAACATGCAGAGACAGGAAGACATGAGAACATATGGAGACAGGAAGACATGAGAACATGTGAGCATCAAGGTTAGGTTAGAGTCTACAGCAGATCACATGGACCATAGAGACTGTAGCATCAACAACATGAAGAACAGGAGGTCCACACATATTCATCATCACAGAGTCAAAACTATTCACGGCTTCTTTATTCCTCTGTACACGCACATACATACTGTATATGTGTGTGTGTGTGTGTGTGTGTGTACATACTGTATATATGTGTGTGTGTGTGTGTACATACTGTATATGTGTGTGTGTGTGTGTGTACATACTGTATGTGTGTATGTGTACATACTGTATATGTGTGTGTGTGTGTGTGTGTGTGTGTGTGTACATACTGTATGTGCGTGTGTGTGTGTGTGTGTATACATACTGTATATGTGTGTGTGTGTGTGTATACATACTGTATATGCGTGTGTGTGTGTGTATACATACTGTATATGTGTGTGTGTGTATATGTGTGTGGGTGTGTGTGTGCGTGTGTGTGTGTGTGTGTGTGTGTGTGTGTGTGTGTGTGTGTGTGTGTGTTATATAAGCTGAGAAGTGATGTGTGTGTGTGTGCGTGTGTGTGTGTGTGTGTGTGTGTGCGTGTGTGTGTGTGTGTATATGTATGTGTGTGTGTGTGTGTGTGTTATATAAGCTGAGAAGTGTCAGAGTGACTGTGATGTGACAGCTCTGTGTTACCTCACTGGGCGAGAGACAGCCAAGAGCAACACAGAGAGAGAGAGAGAGAGTGAATGTGTTGAGACAAGCTTCAGCTTTTGCTTCTGTATATGGACGTTTAACAGTCACTAAAAGACACAGTGTTTTTTCTGTTGTGTCAGTACAGTAACACAGTAGTTGTACTGATATATACTTGTACTCAGTAGTAGTACATTGGAGGAGGGGGGGTCTGTTTTCTAACATACAGCAGCCGTGGGCCTGTCAGCTCCCTCACGGTGAACATCATGTGCACGTTTATGCCTCCACTCTCTCAGCTGCTGTTAAACATCAACAGCCAAGTGATGCTGCCAAGAACGAGCTGCATGATTCCACATGTCCAGTCCAACAGTCAGCCCAAAGAAACCCTGCACGGAGGACGGCCTCGCCGTCCAAATGAAAGACACCCACAGGACGGGATGTGATGTACACCTGATATATACTTACCTATATATTATCTCCTGCTCCGCTGCAGGTCATTAAATAAAAGTCCAGAACAACCAAAAGCCTCAGATCAGAACAGGCTGTTAAGGTTCAAAAGTCCACTGTGATGTTTGTTTTGAACCTCGGAGACACCAAGTTCGATCTACTGCAGGAGACATGTTCATTAACCAGAGGAAACAAATCATCCACACACGAAAACACAGACGTGTTTTCATCAGAAATAATCATAACATGGACAATAATCAATAGTCCACGAAATCAAACTGTGGATACTCATATAAACGTTTGTCTAACCTCTCCTCCTCCTCCTCCTCCTCCTCCTCCTCCTCCTCAGTTCGCCGTCAGAACATGAAAGTTCGGATCAATGCCACAGGTGACACCATCGTGATGAAGTTTGTTCATCCGAACCCTGACGTGAAGCTGGAGGGATACATCCTTGGATACGGCAGCAGCATGTTCTCCAAACAGTTCATCCAACTGCCGGAGAACGGACAACCCTATGAGACGGAGATGGGTAAGCTGGGGGATGGAATGAAGAACTGATGAACTAGACCTTTCAGTTCATTGAATATATACGACATATGTCAGCATTAGTACCACACTGTACAACTACTCTCTAGTATTGGGATCAGTGTTTGTTCGTGTTGGTTTTCTTCATTTTTGGAGGTTAAACTCATTTGATGTTGAGTTTGATGTTTAAACCCTGGTTCTAAAAAGTAGCCATGGGTGTCATGTTCTGAAGTTCAGTGTGCATGGGAAACACAACATGAGAAACTGGGACGGGGTCTCGGAGCAGCAGGTGGTTCTGATTTTGGTTCTGAATCGCAGCCAAAACAACACAGAAGCTTGTGATGATGGGTTTGAGGGAAGCCTGTAATTGGCAGAACAGGAAACGGCCGACATTTATCCTTGTATTGTACTTTTTGTTTCAGCAGACAGTGTAAATACTTTGATTGCTCTACTGTGTTTGAACACCTCAAACTTCAGCGGACGGTTGTTGAACACATTTATAACCCAAGGAGCCTTGTGTGTGTCCACCTGATTAGGACAGGGACAGGACGAGTTGTCCAGCTGTCTGTCCTCCTGGCAGAGTCTGGCAGAGGTCGCTGAGGTCAGACTTTAGCTTTGTTCTGATCAGATGTTTCGTTTCGATGAAGCTGAGTAGGAACTTGAAACAACACAGAATCAGTCTGCGTGGATCTGTTGGCTCAAACGTCGACAGGATGTCTGATTATCAGCTTATGTTTTCTCCTGTTCACATCAGAAGCACAGTGACGTTGATGTCAGCCTCGAGTGCTGCAGGGACATCTCACTCTTCATGCTCCATCTGAGCCAGTAAAGTGAAGCCAGAAGTTTGACCTCCACTGGAGGACTTTCTTTTAATCATGTGTCTTGTTGTGGTTGGTTTTGCCCTGGGGTCACCTGTCTGTCACAGGCAGGGGGTGGGTCTGTGTCGTCAAGGTTTGCTCTTCAACCAATCATGTGGTGTTTACTGACCATCCATCAGACAACCACTTCAGTGTTGACTCTGTCAATGCACTGCTGGTTCATGTTTTTCCTTCAGCTAAATGAAACGCAGTCGTTTCATGTTTCCCCTGTGAGTTTAAAGTTAATGTGTCCATACTGCATTTCCTATAGATTTTTCACAATAAAACTCTACCTGAGGTTTGCTGGTGAAAACCTTTATTTCACAAAGTCAACAGCAACAACAACAAAAAAAAACTCTCTGTGAGTTTGACTTTTTTAAAAAAGCGAGTGAGTGGGGTGACAGGTGATTGATGAGGTCAGGAGGGGGGCGGGGCTTGTTTCTACCTGTTGTGTGGATTCAGACTAAACGACTGTATGAATCTTTGAAGAGAAGATGAATGTCTTTGTTTGAGGCACACAGTAAAAACTGCTCGGTCTTAAATTCCTGGATTTTACAGTGAAGTCTGGAGTGAGTTCAGGTCATCTGGGCACCGTCACAGTGAAACCTGGTTTGCTGAAGAGAGAGACAAATGAGGTGTTCAGGTGACCCGAACCCTGACTGGAAACATTCACAAAGATTAAAGGTCACAGTTCAAAGTTTCAAATCTTGTTTAAGTTTGAAGATAATAATTATTACTGAAGGTAAAGTCCTCTGCAGCTGTAGGAGAGAAAAAGTAAAACACGTGGTTTAAAGGGTGAAAACTGAAAACATAAGAGAAACATGAGCATCACATGACTGCGACTGTTCTCGCACATGTATGTCATCTCTAATAGTTCACATGTGTGCGTCTGCTTTCTGTCTGCCTGTGGGGGGCATCGTTCAACAGCACCCATCGTGACATCATTATCATCATTATCATCAGATTTCATGAACAAAATCCAGCAGCCTTCAGAGATGACATCTGGACCAAGAACCTGACGTACTTAACATAGTAGAAGAAGAAGTGCAGGTTGAGCTCACAGTGAGGAAACCAGACTGTTATTGTGTTAAATTGTGTTTGTTTAAAGAAGAGCAGATGTGGATGAATAAAAGTCCTTTCATGCGAAGGCTCACCTGACTGCATGTTGTATTTCAGATGCTGAGCCTAAGTACCTGGTGGCCGTCCAGCCAATCCCAGTCAACGATGTGAAGAAACAGTGTACAGGTACACCATGTTAGCTGTTAGCGTCAGACTGCTGTCACAGGCTGACAAGAGGCCTCACTCTGTCCTCACCTGTCTGCACAGGTAAAGTGAACCTGGAGAAGTCACTCCACCTGGTCATCGGCTCCGTCAGCCCAACGGCGGTGCTGCTGTCTTGGGGAAACTACCTGAAGACGCCATATGAAGGGAACATCATGAACGAGTGTCTGGAGGACGGGTGAGAGATCATAGTTACGGTCCCTGAATGGAGCATGAATGGAGTGGATATTTCCTCCAGGTGCTGATTGTGTTTCATGTTCGTCTGAGACTGGCTTCCTCTCTCCTCTGCCACCAGGTTTTACACCATTCGCTACAGGGAGAGGAACAGGAAGTGGAATTACCAGACCTGCCCGACCAGTGACACGGTCATCGACAACCTGAAACCCAACACTCCCTATGAGTTTGGTGTCCGGTCGAACAAGGACGACCGCAGCGGCACCTGGAGCAAACCGGTGATCCACAACACCAACATGGGCAGTAAGGAGCAGATGTTATTCAACTCAAAGCTGAGGCTCTTTAACCACTGTGTGTCTTCACCAGATGTTCACATGAGAAAGTCAAAGCTTCTTCTCTGTGCTTTACAGTGAAATAACTTCTGATGTTTCTACGTTTGTCAGGATTTCAGCTCGTTAACATGTCAGCTGTCTTTTTAAAGCGACGCTGCCGCGTTCCCCCTAACTGACTCTCAGACATCTTCTCTGTGCGTCGCAGATAAAAATGCTCAGAAGATGTTCAAGCTGCGAAACCCTGTGGCCAAACCAATGGTAGGAAAACAAGAACTACAACTATGACCAACCGGATGACGTTTACCTCACTCTTTCTGTTTCTGCGTTATTATTAGAAAAAACTGCAGAGAGCATCAGTGCCCAGTTTTACACCTTTTTACACATCTGCACATCTGTTTGCATTTCACTTAGCAAGACTTGAAACGGCCTGAGCGTCTCCCACCACTAACTTGCCTCAGGCCTACGTTTGCATTGTGTTCACCTTCTTGTGGGCCTCTGTGCATGTTACATGTTCTCAGCACGTGTGTAACATGAAGCAGAGCAGACAGACATGTGTTCTGTCAAGATCAAAGGTTGAGGCCGTGTCAGTTGGCTGAGAGAGAAAAACACACTTCCTTTTCCACCAGCGTATCATCTCATCGGTCTGTAGCTGCCGATGCTGAACTACATATCTCATTTATTATTTTGATTCCATTTTAAGACAGGAGTGAAAAAAATGTCATCTGCTATTGTAGTTAGTGTTTTTCATTTGAAATGATCTCACTGTAACTCAATCAGTCAACTGGAACACATCTGGATGTCTGATCTTAATGCTTGATGTTTTCCAGAAGCCTCATGGACCTCACGCTCTGTTCCCACCTCGCCCAGGTAAGGACTTTTTTCAAATGTGACTTGTTCAGGCAGTGTTTATTTCTGCCTGATGTTACTGAAGGAATCTCTTTAGCAGCCATGGAGGTATGTACAGTAGGTTCAGTGTGTGTGTGTGTGTGTGTGTGCGTGTGTGTGTGTGTGTGTGTGTGTCATGAACACTGACAGACGTCACTGCGTGTTCAGGCTGGTTAGAAACACACCTGAGCCAGTCTCACGGCTCAGGTGAAACAAAGCTCCATCAGGTTATTTTCATTGGTCCAAAGTTCACAGGATGCTTGGAGAACTGCAGCCAACCAACTGTTGCATTTGACCTCAGATATTTTCTAATTGATTCTTATTATTGATCCACCAGCCAATTAAATTATTATTTATTAGGTTTAACTTCTCTTTTTATCACAGCTTTGCACAACCGGACACAGCCTCGACTTTCCACCTCACTCAAACACTCAGGTTTTCCTGGAGGAGCACGCACGTCTTCTGGTGATTATTTGTCTCCAGTCTTTCCTTCCACACACACACACACACACACACACACACACACACACACACACACCCACACACACACAGGCTCTGCATCTGTATGCAGAACGATCCATGCTTTTACAATTTCACCTCTTTTTCATGTGTATTTTATTTATTTGTATTATTTCCCACAGCGCCACCTGAGGGCCAACAGGAAACACTACCTATACCTGGCGCTGCTGAGCCTAAATGGCCTCATGCGTCACTCGGTAACAAGACAGACGCTTGTTTGTTTCTCTAATCGTTCGGCTTTATCCACAGCCCGACTTTACCTGCTTCAGCCCAGCCTGATGATGCACCCGGGAGGGGGTGGGGCCTGGAATATGCAGCTGTTTTGATTGGCTGCATGCTAGCATGCTTTGTGCCTGGTTAGAAAGTCGAAACAAGGTGTGGAGGTGACATCAGGTGATGAGAGTAAGTTGACTTTGCCCTGCCCTCACTGACAGCAGCTCCCGCTAGTTTATTTAGAGCAACCCATTAAAGTCATGTGACCATGATGCTTCACCTGTGCATTCTACGTTTGTCGGCCGCTACTTTTCATCTTCTGCTTTTCTTCTTTGCTCTAAAATGATCAGTTGTTTTCTTCATTATGTCTTCACGCCTTTTCTTTTCACAACCTCAGTATTAAATTGTAATTGATTTCTATCGGGTCCTAAGAAAAAGTTGACAAAATTTCCCATTTAAATGTCAACTCCAAATCATCTCTTTGATTTGAGTCTGTCCCTGTCCTTATTGCTACATTGCCATGTTTAATCAACGTGCATGACAGGACTGCATGTCGACCAGTGGTTGGACCTTCTTACCGGGGAGGACAACGCGAGTCATTCTGCTCAGCCCTCTCTGTCTGTCTTCTCACAACTTCAGTGTCTTCTGGACGTCTCTGTATTTCATTGCATTGAGGGATGAGATTATGGGACCAGAAATCTGTGGTATCTTTACAATATAGCTCAGTTGGTTTTCTAAGATCAGCAAAACTGATCTTTCTGAAAATAAGGAACTGTTTCCATCATGGACAGATTACCTTGTCTTAAAGCAAAGTCAGGGACAAAAATGTCCAGCCTCTTAAAGACATGTATGTGGTGACGTTCATTTCTCTCAGACTGATGGAGATGATGACAAGTTCAGATGCACGTTTGTCTACTTTAATAGACATCAGCCTCAGAATTTTGGGTTCCCATAGCAACGGTACCTCTTTCTTCTTCTGCTCCAGACCAAGGGAACACTGTTACAACCGACACCAACCGACTGGCGGATCATCGTCTCTCTACCTCCCAACTCCTGCCCACCAAAGCCCCCTCTGCCAACACCACAGCCCCCCCCTTTACTAAATTACCCTCCCACAGTGACTCACTTCAGATGCAGACTCCTACTAACGCACCTGAGAAGCCTCATAACCCTGCTGGTAATTTACACCTTCCACCTTCACTTATTTTATCTTTGTGGCATCATCACCGTGTAGAAAACTGGATTATAAATCATGTGGTTAAAAATGTAGTTATCCCACTGATATTTATAGGACTGCCTACTTTATGACCCACAGACTCTGTACCACCAGCAGGTAAAGGAGTATGTCGTCTGCAAACAGTTACACTCTACAGGCTGAGCTGCTGTCAGTTCTCTGCCCATTCCCCTCATGGGTGCAACCTAACCTAACCTTGCCCTTTTCCAGCCTTCTTGAATGGTTGCTGATGATACATGATGATTGTCTGTAGTTAATTTTTTTTTGTTTTTGGACGGCGAGTGGTAGTTTCATATTCTGTAACAGTCGTTGAAAATCAGTGTCAACTGCAACATTCAACACTGTGACAGTTGTGGGTAAAGATAATAAGTCTGACAATAAGAGTCTTTTGGGAAATTTGAAGGTGTTGTCTGGAAACACTTAACTAATGTTACTTCACTGTTTTCAGATTTTAATGTTTGGATGAGGGACGTCCTGCTCTGGTTTATCCAGCAAATTTCTTCTGACCATATTTAACACTGAGGAGTCTGGTTTTTATTTTTGTTAAACCTTTTTCCCCCCACACAGCTTCTGGCAAATCACAGGACGGATCCCTGCTGCTGAGAGCAGCTTTGACCGATAAGAGAGCTAAAACTAACAGCTGGGGTAATAATGACCTCGTGAAGTGCTTCCTGCTTCTTCTTCTTTCTGTCTGTTCTTCATCTGCGACTTAGCGCTTCCACTTTAACTCGCAGTGACGTTTTTATCCACAGGAATGGCTGCTCGCTCCAGGAATCACATCTTTTCATTCCATTCAACATGGCCACCACAGTCTGCATGTGGCTCACAATCTTACAGTCATGGTGACATCATCACAACTTAGCAGCAGCTCCAGTGACTGTGGCTTCTGCAGATTGTGTGCTCGTAGACATTCATCATGATCCCATCCACTCCTTCCTTCATGAGTGGATCCATATATAGAACCACAGCTGTAATGGTTCATTACAGTAGGAACCTCACTAACATCACGCTCAGGGCTGCTGCTCGCTCGCTTCACCGCCAGCATAAATCCAGACATAATCAGGTTGTAACCAGGCCTTAACTGTGTTTGATCTTTTAGGTCAAGGCAGATCTCTCAGCCCGTCTCTGCCTTTGCAGCCCTACAACCCAGGGGCTCCCACGGTCGTCAGATCCATGAGGCCTGCATCAAGAAACCCCCTCTTTCCCCTCTCTAACAGCTTCCGACACCCCCACTCCTCCTCCTCTAGACCCAGTAACTCATCCCCCACCTTTGGGACTCTCGGGGGTAATCACTCTCTTACCTTTACCTCTTTCCTGTAAAGCTGATAAGTGCCACTGTTTGTAATTTGTTAAATGAAATCATTTTATTTTTAAAGGGATCTTATCATCTTAACACTGTGGTTCTCACCTCACACCTTTAACACTGATTGTTCTGCAAAGCTGCTGAATCAACCAGTGGACAACTGAGTTAGCCTGTTCACTTAAATCCAACAGTCGCTAATGGAGATGAACACTGAACCTTTTACTGCTCAATAGTGTTTTCTTTCATCTTATTTCATCTGTTAGTTTTTAAAACTGACACTTTATTGAATTTCAGAAGAACCCATTTCACCTCTATGACAGAGACAGACAGACAGACAGACAGACAGACAGATTTATAGTTCTTTGTTGATCCCTTGGGAGGGTTCCCACTGGGAAATGAAACCTTTGCACACACAGACACCATCTCTTCGTAATGCTCACTTTTCTCCCCACAGTTAACGGACAGCCACATCGGGGCATTTCCCCACCTAAACCAGCCTTATGGCACAGACATCGACTGGGTAAAGACAACACCTCGTTTGTGTTTCTGTGTTCCATCATTAACCCTTCAGTCGCTTTTGCAGCATCTTCATTGCCACCGCAGCTCATGTCGGTGTTTTGTCTCACCATCCATTTCTTTCATTAATAGTTCATGTTCTCCATCCATCTCTCCATTCGTCTGTTCAGTCCACCACTGTTGCCTTCTTGTTACCTCTTTCCAGTTGAGCTTCAGCAGATTTTCAGTTTCTGGTTGCAACTTCTTCAAATAATCGAGTGGATCATGAAGTTGAGCTCGATTATTTGAGATGGACACCTCAGTCCATTCACAGCTGTAGATGATGTTGCTGGGTGCTCCTGTCCTGGTGCTGGTGGTGGGGGTAGGGGACGAACATTTCAGGCCTTCACTGAGACCTGCTGAACCTAAGGATGTTTTCTGTTTCACTGTCTTCGTCTTTTGACGATGAAGACAATGAAGGAAAAATACCCTGTCTCTCAGTCTTCCTCAACAGACAAACATGAAATGCGAAGGAAGACCATGAGACACAGCTGAAGGCTCTCTGTGGCAGTTGTGCTTGTTTCATGGATCACCAATTTACGATTCTTCACCAGTCATTAAGTGCATCCAAAAGCATCTTTTTAAACGAACGTGAAACTCGTTTATGGGTAAAAAATGAGGTCGTGTTTGAACATGAACAAAACCAGGATTTTTATGTTAAATGTGCTCGTCAGACGTTATTTGACTGATCCGGGTCCAGATGACTCCGGTAAAAGCGAGTGGAAGCGTGTTTTGTGTGGTAGCATGAGTTATTGTTTGGTCTTGTTCACACGTGGAGAAGTTTGATCTTATTTTGAAAGGAACGTTTATGAGTGTGTGTTAAAGTCATTTGAGGTTTGAGTGTTTGTATCCGTGTCTCTCGTGCTGCAGTGAACACCTCGGTGCTGGACAACCAGAGGTCTCAGCTTCCTGATTGGTTTGGTCGAGCAGGTTCCTCCGTGGATGAGCGGTTTTATGGTTGGTAACGGCATGAAGCTCGCCTGTCTCTGCCCAGAACTTGCTCGTGCCGTCGAGCCGACTGGCGCTACAGTGGCTCCGCATCGCCAGCCCTGCATGATTTGGCCAGTTGTCAAGAGTCGAATCTTTAAAAAGACCAGAAAGAAAATAGTAGGCTGAAAGCTTTGGCCGAAGGCCTCAGCCGAGCCTGTGGAAAATACTTCCATACATTGGAAAGAATCTGAGATTGTTAAATTACTTTTTAAGAACCACCACGCTTTGCAGAGCTTTGTGCTTTCAGTCACAACAGAAACCCAAAGAGTCAGTTTGCAGTTGTATTGTCCTTCAGTCTTTGCTTCTTGCCTGGCTGCGAGAGCTTGAGATGAGCATCGAGCAGGTTTCCTCGCTGCTCTGCCTGGAGACCAATGTTTGCTTTTGGTTTCAGGAATGTTTGAAACAAGTATTTATTTCATTTTGACTGTAATCAAGAGGCAGCAAACATCGAACGAGGCCAAATTCTGTTGACAGGAGTTTGAATTCATCTTTATTTATGTTACAGAATAATGGAAGGTTTATTCAGCAGCAGCCTGGCGTCTCCTCGCCGTCACAGTCACACGTGACTGATTGAAAGGAATGCGTCTGTAATGTTTCATGTTACGAGCTGAAACTTTTCAAGGCTCCTCCATCTTTCATGTTCCTGCGTTTGCATTTATTCCATTTAGTTTTGGACGCAGGTCAATTCCTTGATTGTGAAGAATTTTGGCTCCTCTCTAAATGAAAGAAAGGAGGGGACGTAATTGACTGCAGGTTCTGGACTTGAGTCTGCAAAACAAATCCTCTCTGACCCAGTGGAATTACACAGGATTGTTCATGTTTTCGGGTTCGTTTGGTGTCGGGAAACCGTTCTCAGGTTGTTCCTTCTGAGAACACACGCCATTTTCCAACAGATTAGGAAGAACCTAACAACCTAAAACATAGAAGCTTCACTGGCTCCAGAACCTGAATCGGATTAATCTGATCTGCAGAGTAAACACAACTCTTATTAGACAGCGTGTGATGATTGTGTGTGTTTCAGGATCACCAGCACATCCAGCGATACCACTCAACAAGAGACCAAACCTGGTGGGGAAACCTGAAGAGACAGGTGGGGGAGGAGTCTGTGGACACAAGTCACAGGCTGGTGATCAGGAAATGATTACTGATGTTTACATGTTTGTCTTCAGACAAGATGAACAACCTCAAGCAGACGGACAAGTTACCGATCCTGAAAGCCAAAGTCCCAGCAGCCACTGCCAGGCCCAGCAAGCAGAGCACTGCAGCACCCACTGCAACACCCACTCCTGGTATGAACCCTGACCCCTGACCCCTGACCCCAACGTAGACCTGTAATATTTGAGATGTCATAGTCAGGTTTGTCTGTCATTAATGTTCGTCTTTTTCTCTCAGCAGCTCGACAGGAAACGTGGGAGGACTCCGACCTGTTTAAGTCACAGCCGACCTCAGACATCGATGCCATGGGAAAGAAACGTTATGTGGGTGAGTCATGATGTGACTTAAGCTTCAGTCTGGATTTTAAACAGCCACATTGCACCAAGAGGTACTAACCCCCATCCCACCCCCACCAGCTCCTCACGTCGTCTACCAGACAGGTAAAAAACCAGATGAGCCGTGCTCCATCACCTCTTCGCTCAACTACTTTCCCGAAGACGAACGCAGCGGCATGAATGTGACGGCTGCGCCAAAGAGTCCACCCTCCAACCTGACGGTGGTGACGGTCGAGGGATGTCCGTCCTTCATCATCCTGGACTGGGAGAAAGCTGACAACGACACAACTGGTGCGCTCATTAACTGTAAATGAAACTAGTGTTTACTAGAAAATACTGGTTCCATTTTGTCCCGTTGTCCTGAATGAATCGTTTTGTGTTTGTAGAGTAACGTACTGAAGACTTGATTCTTGATTCTCTTCTATCCTCAGAATATGAAGTCATCTCCACCGCTAAAGGACCTGATGGTGAGCAGGTTTCTGTCCTGACCACCAACCAGACGCACACAGCTGTGGAGAACCTCAAACCAGAGAGCAGGTATGTATGTCAGGTCTCAGGTCCCTGAACCTGAACCGAGGTCTCCTCTTTTACTCAAGCACTGAACTTTGTGATTTTTACAGTTATGAGTTCAAAGTGAAGCCAAAGAATGAGCTGGGTGCAGGTCCGCCGAGTGAGCCGGTGTCCTTCAACACGGAGTCAGGTAACCTCCAGTGTGTCCAGTGTCTCCATTGTCCTCTGACACCTTATGTGTTACAAACAGAGGGACACAATGTTTGATTATAACGTAGAATATTTATGCATCATTGATCTAAATAATAAGAACAGAGGGGTAAAGCGATGACGTCATTGTTCCAACAGTCATTTGATGTGTCTCTGTCTTTTCTCTGATCAGCTGATCCTCGCGTGAGCGAAAATGTTTCAGGTAAGTTGAAAACATGGTCGTTCATTTGGCGAGCCGCTAGTGTCACCATGGAAACACTCCTGTCTCTGCAGGCAAAGACGCCATCTGGACTCAGTTCCCCTTTAAGACGGACTCGTACTCTGACTGTCATGGGAAACAGTACGTGAAGAGAACATGGTACCGAAAGTTTGTTGGCATCCAGCTGTGCAACTCTCTCAGGTACAAGATCTACCTGAGCGACTCTCTGAACGGTGAGTGATGACACTGATGCTGGCTGCTGATCTCGCACAGTTTGATCCTGCTGCTCACCTGCTCACCTGCTCACCTGCTCACCTGCTCACCTCTCGGCTCTTTCTCCTGTTCAGGTAAATTCTACAACATTGGGGATCAGACCGGCTTCGGAGAGGATCACTGTCAGTTTGTTGACTCCTTTCTGGACGGAAGAACAGGTCGACAGCTCAGAGCCGACCAGCTGCCAATACGACCAGGTACCTGCCCTCATACAGGAAGTTTACATCCTGTGAGAGCCATGAATGCAATACTGATATGGTTAAAACGGGACGTAGATGTACCAGTGACCACTGAGAGTCCACAGCCCAACCTTCAGGTGGTGTCCTCTTGTTTCTCTGTAGGTTTCTACAGAGCCGTACGTCAGGAGCCCGTCCACTTTGGACAAATAGGAGGACACTCCCACGTCAACTATGTCTCATGGTATGAGTGCGGAACACCCATTCCAGGTAAATGGTGAAGAGAGTTATCCTCAGAGACTCCAGACAGAGTGGTGCTGCAGCAGCGGCTTCACCAGCTGTACCCGTGCTGTATAAACATGTAGGATATACTTGTCAGGGAATCTGTTTGTACGTAACAGGAAATGTTTGGGTTTTTTGTTTTTTTTTCCAACGTTTGGTTTCTCTGTTTCTGTTCATGTGTTGGGAAGCTGGCTCCCTGGAATAATAACTGTTATTTATCAAAAGGTCTTTAACACGTTTCATCAGGAGGCTGTAATGCATTCGTTTGTTTCACTGTGGTGACCCTGGTGTGAGTGAATGGACTCTGGAGTAAAGGATAGTTACGTCATTAACTCGCTGATGCACCTTAATCCACAGCAACAGACTAAAAAAATCATTTCATCAAATCCAAGATGTTGTTTTTTTTTGGATTCATCTGCTGTTTCAACATAGAGCTTCACTAAACCATTTCTAT
Organism: Trinectes maculatus; assembly: GCA_016785345.1. Lineage (NCBI taxonomy): Eukaryota > Metazoa > Chordata > Actinopteri > Pleuronectiformes > Achiridae > Trinectes > Trinectes maculatus. Next base: position 580,551 of record JAFBJQ010040714.1, read on the forward strand.
ATGTAAACATTAACCTGATCATGATTGGTATGACCTTCAGTCTGAAACCAAAGATTTCAGTGTAAATGTCCGTGCTGAGATTTATTCATATATGACTTGAAAAGTTGATTATTTTATCATTAGCTGCTGATTAATTAATAATCCTCTGCTTGTTTGATGTTTATGTTCAACGTATAAAACGTTGCGTCATGCAGACTTATTTCTGGTGCTTTATATGAACCCTCCACCCTCGGCCTCAGACACGCAACGTCTACACTTGCAATTTGCACAACAAAGATGTATTTATATGTATATGGAGAAAATGTATTTTTTCAATACATTTTGCGGATGCATTTCCCCATGTGGCCTTATCATTGTATAATAATTGTCTTGATGCTAATACAAAAGCAACAAATGCATCCACAAACAGAAAAATCAACCATCACCAAGCATCACCTCATCTTTCAGCTGACAGCCGTGATCCATCATGTAAACTGGACATTTGTGTCAGTGGGGCGTTGATTAAAACACCTGATGATGACGTATAATACAGACTGATTGTTGCAGGAAACAGTCACATACATCACAACATGACTGACATGTCCATGAAATGTGCTGGATTGGATCTACGAGCTAACATACTAATCACATGTTTTCTAAGGCTGTGCTGTGGCGTGCAACAGCGTCTGATAATAAAACAGTGAACTGTGCTTTTGAAGTAGGAGCCCTGACTGTAACCATGTGTATACATCATTTAAAGGTTTTTGTACATTTTTTATAAGATTGTTTCTGTATTGATTTTAAACAATAAAGGAGTTTGATTCTTTTGTAAAGCTGCTGTTTGTTAGCTCTTGAACATCATGTTTCTGTGACTGGACAAGCAGGAAGTTAAAGGGGATGTCTAATGGGGTTTATCCAGGGTGTTAGATGTCGTCTGTCCCTCCATCAAACTGTCCAGTCTCCAGGACACTGCAGACAGGACGAATCGGGTTTCCATTTACTCAGGAGCTGCAGCCTGAGAACCGTGTCGTTTCTTGTCCATTGAATGTATTTATATTTCATTAAATATAAATTGGAACAAACTGAATCACGGTGACACTGAAGGAAACAGAAAACATTAAAATTTGCAATGGAGTTCAGCCGCTTCACCTCCCTCAGTCAGTCTGAATAAAAGAAAAGAAAAAAAAAACAGGAAGACAGTTTGATAAAATGGAAAAGTGTTCAGACCCCCCACCCCCCCCACCCCCCCAGTCCCCCCCTCCCCCCAGTCAGAAACACCAGTGGTGCTGTGACAGATTACATCGCTTTTCCAGACGTGTCTCTGAAACCACAGGGCGAGGATGCAGGCCCCAGGCACCATTGCTATGGCAACCAAAGGATTTTTTTCAGCTAAGAGGGAAAATTGTGACAAGTTCTTGACTCTGTGAGGAGAAACGTGGAGGTTTGTTCACCACAGAGGAGAAATAAGAAAATAACTGTGTTGCCAGCTCCGCTGTAATTCCACCCTGCTGCAGAAACACAGTTACGTAACACATGGACACATGAAGCTGTGGAATGAGACATGGGACGAGTGGTGGGTGACGTAATGGACTGAGACGAGGCAGCAGCTGTTCGAGTTCAGCCTCACGATGTAAAGGAACAGTGTTATTCCCACGTCAGACAGATGTCTTTATTTTCATACGAGACAAAAAGAAAACAAACATGTTGTCATGTGTTTCTATAATGTGTTTAATGACATTACAACAGCTAATATGTACAATGTGCTCTGAACCTGTGAGCTGAGTCCTTCAGCTCGACGATCGATTACCTCGGTCTGCTTTACCGGAAGTGTCTCTGCCACAACAAACACAATAATATTTACACTGTCATTCTATATGGTTTGACTGATATTTGCACAATGGTGTCTTATAAGGAGCCGACTCGTCTTCCCGGAGCTGTAGTGATGGATTTCTAATGCTGTTTAGGGGTCATACCAGCGCTAATTAGCTTCCCCCATAGCTTAGCATGCGCGCTCCTCCTGCTGCGGCTCATTGGCCCTCCGACCTGTAGAGGGCAGGAGGCACGGACCACGCTGCCTCTGGCTTCCTCCGGCTTCATGTAAACAACAACTGTCAACCGGAAGGAGTGAAACGCAGGTTTTATTCATTAGTGACATTAGTGACGTGAAACACTCGGTGTGTTCTGATTTATCCGCTGTTATTCCTCATTCACTGTGACGGGGAGTGGAGAATCGCACAAAGCATTAGCATAAGAGAGCCAATAGAGGACGATGCTAACACGGTGCTAATGAGCTGACAGCTGTTAAAGCTGTGCGAATGACACCTGACCCCGCCCCCCGTCTCACATCGTGGTGGTGAGTAGAGTTTAACACATTAACCAGCCTCGTGCAGAGACCAGCCCCCCCCCCCTCTCCATGATCTATACTGTATCAACCAACAATGATTTTTTTTATTATCGAACTTGAAATTTAAAACAGAGAAACCCAATAATAGTAATAATAACAATCATCATCATAATAATGATGATGATAATAATAATAATGCATGTTGAAAAAAGTAATGGCCAGTAAGGGAAGGGCACTTTGGACTGCAAGGGGACAGGGGCTCCCCCACCCACCCGCACATTTTTTTATTATCGAACTTGAAATTTAAAATAGAGAAACCCAATAATAGTAATAATAACAATCATCATCATAATAATGATGATGATAATAATAATAATGCATGTTGAAAAAAGTAATGGCCAGTAAGGGAAGGGCACTTTGGACTGCAAGGGGACAGGGGCTCCCCCACCCACCCGCACATGCATAACATTAACTGTTAATGTAGCCTAAGTTACTGTTAGCTTACTGCTAGCGTAGCGTAAAAGACTGGTTTATTGTTGTTAATTGCTGTTTTAACTGAAGCTTCTTGTTTATGTGATTGTTGTTTTTTGTTGTTGTTCTATGATATGATGTTAAGAAATCAAAGTTTGTTCTGCTTTTTTATTCAGAGCCACATTGATATCTATCTATAAGATGAAAGGTTTGCGTTAACATTTGAGACATTATAAGTAACAGCAGATTCTATGGCTCATCTTACAGATGGGTCACTGGAGAGAACCAGGAAACTTGTTTGATTTTACAACACACGGACCAGGGGGACGTCCACGTGCAGAAGGAAACTGAGGAGATACCTGTCCTTGAGCTGCAGAGCTGGGATCACTCAAAAGGAAAGACTAAAACTGGAGCTTCAGGTCCACTTGTCCTTGAATCCAGAGGGGATGTCAGTCCTCATTAGGCCTGGACCCCGTGCTTCCTCTGTGGTGGGTGTGTCATGATTTTTCTCCAGTGAATAATGCGTCTGTGATGACGATGCATTTAGAACTCGCCTTCCTCACTGAACCATCAGAGTTCAGATAAAGGAACATAACCACTACTTTTATTTTAAAATAACCTCCGTTTCAGTCTTACAAGTATAACAGTATATAATAATATCATTCACAGCTACTTGTATTTTCCTGCACCACAGTAATCTCAAGCTTTTTCAGTTACAGTCAAACATTTTTGGTGAAGTTCATAAATGTAAATGAAGCGAGTCTTTAATGCCTTATCTCAGAAAGACGCTGCAGCATATTAAAATAATGTGTCCCTGTAAGAATGTTGCTGGTTTCATGGTGTCACATGTGTTACCATCTGCTCTCATGGAGATTTTCCTCTGAGTTTCAAACAAAAGCCTGAACCTCAACCAAAAGACATCACTTAATCAGCGCTGGCCCCCACATCTCCCACCTGGGGCCATCCAAACTGGCCCCGCCGGGTCCAGGACCCTGATTACTCAAACAGACATGAAGCAGGGCCAGAAGAAAACCAGATTGTTTGAGCAGAACACGAGGCTCCATGTGGCTGTCAGTGGGTTTATATTCCCAGAAGGATGATCTTGATGTGAGGAGGAGGGTGAACAATTTATGGGATGTGTGTCTATCCCAAAACGTGTGTGTGCGTCCTTGTGCGCGGGTGTCTGTGTGTGCATACGTGTGTTCTCGGACAGGTCGCCTCTGGACAGTGAGAGCAGTAAACATTTCAGCTCAGGGCTCAGCTTGGCCTTTGACACAGGATGCTGAAGCGCAGCTGCCGTGGTGCTGCATGGCGCTGTGAGACGTTCTAGGTCAAACAGTTGGTTCAGAAAGCTCTGTTAAATTATAATTGGCCACCCTGAGGGGCTCGGGGCCTCACGTGACCTGCAGCAGATCCAGCTCTGCTCCACCTGGTTTCATTTATGATTGGTTATGTAAGAGTCAGCAGCCTGAGGAGACATGTCCACAGAGCGGTGGACAGAACAGGGACGAGTCTGTTAATTCGTCTCTTCTGTAGATACTTCAGGTTATACTGCCCTCAGATACTGCAGGTTTGAGGTGCTTGTACTTTACTTTCACTGCAGAGCTGTTGTTGAGTGTTCATTAATCAGCAGACGTTTGCTCGTGGCAGTGGTAATACTTATACTGTGGTATTAGTACTGTTCATGCAGTAAAAAGGTTCCTCTTGCAGTGTGTAGAGCCATGTGGAGTCATGGGATGTGACTAATGGCTGAGTTTAGTTACTAAACTGAACGAACAGTGCCTGTTGAACATCATCATGTCTGTTTCAATCTTTCAATGCCTCATTCACCAGCTGCTAAGAAACAATACATCTTCTGTTTAACCCTTTGAAAGCTGCCCAGATAAATCACAACACTTCAGAAAGAGTGACCTGCTCCTTTAATCTGTCCGGTATGGTTGTGTTGTGTGCTCCTGCTGACTGAACTCTCTTTGAGCTGAACAGTTAAATATTAATATCACTCACTGGTGGTTCACTGCGTCTGCAGCTGCGTAAATCTGATTTAGTGCTGGGCTTCGGTTTCATTTCCCTGGAAGCTTTTTATTTTCTCTGTTTCTGTCGGAGTGACTCGGCTAACAAGTGTAACGAAGGTGGAACTCCACCACCTCTGGAAAGATCTTGGACACTACTGAGGTGATGTTGGCTCATTTCTTCCACCGTGTGGCGTCACATTTACCGTCCAGTTCCACATGCTGCTGTTTATATTTACACGAAACGTGTCCAGGTCGCGACCTTCTGACTTTTTAAAGACGAGCTGTGGCTGATGGGAGCTGAAACGCGTTGCCCTGTTTGTGTGTGAGATGAAACTGCACAGTGAAGGATGATGCACTCTGACAGGGAGCGGCCAGTTCAGCTCAGCAGAACCACACTGAGGAAGAACTTTCAGGGCCTACACAGTTGAGTTTTTCTCTGGTGTGTGTGTGTGTGTGTGTGTGTGTGTGTGTGTGTGACATGACATTAGCCATGTAGCTGGTTCAGAACAGCACCTGATTGGATGGACAGACCTGCCAATCAAACAATCAAACAAACAAACAAACAAACACTCTCGCTTCATTTCTCAGATGCACTGAGATGCTGAGATGAAATGTGCTTCATGAAAGCTGAGCAGAACCAGATCTGACTGGACTCCACACACAGCAGCACAGTGATCCAGCAATGGAGGAAAACCCCCGTGCAGGACTCATGAAGTCACCAAACCACATACTTTAACTCCATGTCTGCTTCCAGTCAGATCCTTCACAATGTTTCTACACAGGAGGCCTAATGTGCTCCAGATGGCACATTCTGTCCCACCCGCTCCTCCTGCACACCCCCACAGAGGAAACAAACCACCCTGCTGCAGAGGGGTCAACTCAGGATGGATTATGTAACAAGTTTCGTCTTTCACCATAAAGGAAGAATAATGATTTTTTTCTTTCCCTGATGTGTCACAAACAGTCAGAGATTTAATGACACATAATGTTATTTCCCTTCTTTCATACCGAGCGCATATGTGCAACGACAACAGCACTATGGAAAAGGAGAGGATCGCCTTTCAAAGTAAAGTGTCTGATCACCAATGAAACCCTAACAGATTCCAAACCAGTGTTCAAATTCTGTCTGAACCCTGATGCTGCTCCAAAACTGTGACTCACGTGGGATTTCTAATTCTAAGTGACTTGAATTTGATTTATTGGGATTAAATTTGACAGATTATAGTCCACTCAGTTGAAATACCTGCAAAGGGTCAATGCCGTTAGTTTAAAGTAGCTTTTTTTGTTGATGGCAGCTCTGCTGATCGTCTGGAACCAGGTGAGATGACCTCTGACCTTCAGGTTGACAGATGACAAACAGACCTACAGTTTCCATATGAGGTGAGTGGGAGAAACAACAGCTCAGTCCCCAGTTTCCCTTTCTTAATCTGAGTAGAACTGATTCTGGATCAGCTGGAGCTGCTGTGGTTGTTCCACAACAAACAGACGCTCGCAGCCAAACGCTGAGTCAGCGGGAAACCCTGAGAAAATCTCCTCCAACACGCTGCAGAAACCACAATCTGATGACTTATCCTCGTCTTTTCAGAATCTTTACTCCCCATAAGCTTTCTTTGGACGCTGCAGAGCGTGGTCACCGTGCGTCAGTCACAACGCTGCTGGACAGAGAGTGCGTACGGGGATTCACTCGAGTGTTTTCTGAGGGAAGTCCAATGACGAGTGTGAACGAGGAGTTTTACCTCATTAGAGATGAACTTTCTGTTTTCACTCTGCTCTGTTTGTTTTTCAGTCAGAGTCACATGTTGTGGTTTTCATGTTTGTGTGTGAGGACGTCCTGTAACTGGTTGGACTTAGGCTGCAGATGAGTCAGTGTGTCCACTCAGGCCGTCTGTATTTAACCGACCAGAGGAGTCGCTGATGGCATCTGCACCAAACATTTACATCACTGACTCGTCTTTGTCTCTTTCTGGTTCCGTGGCAGTGAAGAGTCAGTGAGGATGATGAAGGCAAGTGTGTGAAAAATATATTTTTTCCTTCCCACTGGTGACTTTATCGCAGCTGCCTCCTCCTGACAGCCACGAGAAAACCAGAACGTCTGCATGTCTTAGACCTGAGGACGCAGAAGCCTCTGATGTCTCCACTGATGGAGACGTTTCAGCTCTCGACAAGACGTCTTTAAGGTCCACGTCATGGAGACGTGACGTCTTCTCCATGGAGACGTGACGTCTTCTCCATGGAGACGTCGTCTCTCCACATGTTGGCTCTCGTCTTCAATCCCTGCAAATGATTTTTATTACCAAAATCAGTTGAAGGAAACCTGAGAGAAATCATGTGTCACAGAAAATAAATATAGCTGATGTTTGAGTGTCAACAGCAGCTGCAGTTAAAGGACAATGCCACAATTTTCTGTGCAGATAATCGGTCCCTCATTTATCTCCACTCACACTCGGAGCTCCTGCTGAGAGAAAAACCTTTAATGACTGATCATAAAGTCAACATGTGGTCGTTAAAGCTTTAACGAGCCTTGTCAGCGTTTCTTAAACGCTGGACCTGAACGCCTCATCTGTGTTCAGCTGTTATGGTCAGAACAGTAACGGCGGTATCTGTCAAAGTGCATACCATAAATATAACATACAGTCGCGTCAAGATGGTTCTTAGTTTGTGAACAAATGCTGCCACCTAGTGTTTTTACACTACCCTGCACTGCAAATGATGAGAGAAGTTTTTTATTAACCATGTGTCTCGGAGCAGCTTCACCAAAGGAGTCTGCAGACAGTACAGTACTTCCCTCTGCAGGGCTGGATGGAAACTGAGGGCGGGGCCATGTAGGACAGACAGGCTGGGAGACAGTGGCTGTGAGGGACAGTGTCAGGACCATCAGAGAGACACAAGCAAGAGGAGGAAGGACAATCTGTTCTTCTAATCTTTAACCCGCTCTGTCAGACCTCCTCTTTCATTTGACGTTAGTGTGATCAGTGTCCTCAGGGGACAAAGGGACACACTGAGACAAAATCAGTGAAGAGACTTTAAACAGCTGACTCCGTTAGAATAACAGCGATGTGTTCAAAGTCCAGCTGAGCGCTCATTAACTTTTCTGCCTGGTTAATACTGATCGGTTAAGATGGTCTCATCATCCTTATCTGTCCCACCCTGACCTTTGACCTCTGGCCTCCTGCAAAACAACAGGATCAATAATGAATAACGAGTCAAAACAATGAATCTTTTTATTTCTCACACAGCTCAACCCACCGTGTCATTATCTCTTCATGTTTAATAACTCTTAGTTATAAAACAGGGATGTTCTGTTCCTGTGTACATGATCACTCATAATAACTGATCATTCCAGACATTTCATTCTCTGACAGGGAACTGATCTTTGTTTTTTGACTCCTCATTGATCAGTGATCAGCAGTTTGATTGATGATTGGTTCGTAGTTAAAGCAGCCTTTTATTTTTAAGCTGAGGATTATTAATGATTGACAGGGGGAGGGAAGGGGGGCGGGGGGCATTGGCATAAGCTGGGACTCTGCTGGTTTTGTTCAGTCGAGAGGCGTCATGGCTCAGCTGGTGGAGTGCGTCCCCAACTTCTCAGAGGGTCGAAACAAACAGGTCAGAGATCAGAGATTCAAGATGACGACTTTGTTACTACTATTAATTATTGATAAAACGGTTTTGACGGATTTGAAGGAACCTGTTTGTCCTTTAGTTCAGTCTTAAATGGCAGACTGTTGTCAGTGTGAATCCAGTGAAAATAACTGTTACCTAGTGAACTGTGACCTTTGACCTTTTGTCCTGCATCCAGCGCAGCTCAGGCCTGCACCATAGTTAAACACAGACTGCAGTCGGCCTGTAAATGGACATGATGTGTGACATGTTAGTAAATCATCTCCAGTCAGACGCCGGGGTTGCCTCTCTCCTAAAACCACCAAAACCTCTTTCTCCTTGAAAAATGTGCGTCAGGTGATCGATGCCATCTCTGCTGCCATCTCCGGCACCTCCGGCTGCAGCCTGCTGGACGTCGACCCTGGAGCCTCCACCAACCGCACTGTCTATACCTTTGTGGGCTCCCCGGAGGCAGTGGTGGAGGGAGCACTGAACGCCGCCCGTCAGGCCTTCGACCTCATCGACATGAGGCAACACTCAGGTCAGTGGGCGCCACAGCCGCACACTGGTGTTTGTGATAAGAGCACGTCTAAACATATGTGTTAAATATTTAGGTGAACACCCTCGGACCGGAGCGCTGGACGTCTGTCCCTTCATTCCTGTCCAGAATGTCAGCATGGACGACTGTGTCCACTGCGCCAATGTGTTTGGACAGAAGCTGTCAGAACTGTTGCATGTTCCCGGTGAGACGTTCATGTCCGATTCACTGCTGACAAACTCATATAACAAACATATTCTTAACATCAGTCAGATGTTCCATGAACAGAGGACAAAGGTCATGGGGTCATAACTACATGAAGGTTCTTTTTCTCAAAAGAAGACCGAATGTGGCACAATTAAAATAATATTTGTTTGTGAGGCGGATTCAAACCCTCGCCGTGTTATTGTAAATGGTTTGTGTGTTTAAATGTCGTCACAGTGTATCTCTATGGCGACGCAGCTCGACAGGAGAAGAGGAGGAGTCTTCCGTCTGTGAGAGCTGGAGAGTACGAAGCTTTACCAGAGAAGGTGAAGTGTTTTCAAATTCAAGTCTCAAACATTCCGAACTTCATTTTAAGAACAATTTCAGCAACACATCTGCAGCCTCTGTAACTGATGCTTACAGGTGCATTTTGATTTTCTTTGTCTTCTCCAGCTGAAACGTGACGAATGGGCCCCTGACTTTGGCCCCGCAGTCTTCGTTCCATCGTGGGGGGCCACGGTCACTGGAGCTCGTAAGTTCCTCATCGCCTACAACGTGAACCTGATCGCCACCAAAGAACAGGCTCATCGCATCGCTCTGGACATCAGGGAGCAGGGTCGAGGAAAAGACCAGGTGACTGTGAAGATGAATCATCGGTCATCAGATGATTCATCTACTCTCTGTCAAACTGTCTTATCAGGATAAAACTGTGGTTCTGATCTCAGTGTGCAGATGTGCGGACTTTTCCTTTATGTCGTATGTTTTTTCCCGACACAGCCCGGGCTGCTGAAGAAGGTGCAGGGAATGGGCTGGTACCTGGATGAAGCCAACATCGCTCAGGTGTCCACCAACATCCTGGACTATGAGCTGACTCCGCTTCATACTGTGTACCAGGAAATCTGCAAGGGTGCTGAGGTCAGAGGTCATAGGTTCAGACAAAAACCACTGACAAAGCCTCACTGGGACAATAAAACACACAACATGAAGTGAGAGTACAGGTGTGAATATGACATCTAACAGCAGAGTGTCTGTGTCCAGGAGCTGAAGCTGCCCGTGGTGGGTTCTCAGATGGTGGGTCTGATCCCTCTGAAGGCTCTGCTGGACGCTGCAGATTTCTACATCCAGAGAGATGAGCTGTTCATCCTGGAGGAGGAGCACAAAGTGCGACTGGTCCGTCTCCATGACAGCGGTGTGTCAGAGCGGTTGTTAGGTCAATGTGATCTGAAGCTTTCTGTTTCTGTGTGTCAACAGGCGGTCAGTAAACTGGGCCTGGACTCTCTCGGCCCGTTCAACCCGCAGGAGAGAATCATCGAGTGAGTTCATGATCATTATTGCAGATTTCATTCAGACGGTGCATTGGTGAGTCATTTTATCTGAATGCATTAATAGATTGTACACCTGTGCCTGTGCAGGTACATGGTGAGGTCACAGGACGACACACAACTCGTGTCTCTGTCTCTGCGTCGGTTCGTCCAGAGAGTCGGTGCTCGAACAGCGGCTCCTGGTGGAGGATCAGTTTCTGCTGCCATCGCTGCTCTGGTACCACTTCCCAACTCTGTGATTGTAAAACAAAGCCACACCTCTGTGTGTGGGAACATCTCTGATCACCTGGTGTGTGTGTGTGTGTGGGTCCTGCAGGGGGCAGCACTAGGGGCCATGGTGGGTCAGATGACGTATGGGAAGAAGCAGTTTGAGAACCTGGATGGAGTGATGAGGAGGCTGATCCCTCCTTTTCATGAGGCTATGAACGAGCTGCTGCAAATGGTGGACGCCGACTCGTCCGCCTTCAGCAGCTACATGGTGACACCAGAATCATCAACAGTACTGTGGAGTGTGGTGCTGGGCCAAGATGGTGGTCTGTGTGATGTTTGTGAACCTGTGTGTCCATAAAGTTGGTCTTTGTGTTTCAGGCGGCGTTGAAGATGCCAAAGAAAACAACAGAAGAAATTCAAAGGTTTGACTGTAAAAGAGTGTGAGTGTTTGTGAGTGTCTGTATGTGTGTGTGGTGACAGTGTGTGTATGTTTACGTTGTCAGGAGAGAAGCGGCGATGCAGGACGGACTTCAGCGAGCTGTCAGTGTCCCATTGGCTCTGGCTGAGAGGATCAGTGTCCTGTGGCCGCCTCTTAAACAAATGGTTGTCTACGGTAATGTGGCGTGCACGTCTGATGCTCAGGTGAGACGCTGCAGTTTGGACCTGCTCAGGTGAGGTCAGTTCCTCCTCTGATGTAGTGTTTCTGCACGTTGTCTCCAGGTGGCAGCGAAAGCCTTGGAGACGGCGGTTTGCGGAGCGTACTACAACATCATGATCAACCTCAGAGATGTGACAGACGCCGCTTTCATTGCTGCGGTGAGTGTTTTCTACGCCACTGTCACCACTCTGTAAATCAGCATGTGACCTGATGTGTGGGTGTGTGTGTGTGTGTGTGCAGACTCAGCAGAAAGCAGCAGCGTTACTGCAGGAGGCCAAAGACAGCGCCGCCGCCGTGCTCCATGCTGCTGAGGAGAGGAAGTGAAGATTGACAGAATGAGGCAGAGCAACTGCTCAATCATTATCTACTCAGTGTTAATGATCCAATGTTTATTTCTTTATTGTTGTTAAAAGTAACTGAATACATTTACTTAGGTACTGTACTAAAGTAGAATAGAACAGAGTAGAATACCGAGATTGTCGTGATACATTGTACAACGAGATGAGATGAGGAAGTTTCATTTTCAGCTGCTTCATCACCATGTTCCAGTTAGTTACTGATTACTTTATGTACTTTATGTTCGCTTTAGTTACTGGTTACATTTAAAGCACAACACATGACTAAACACAGTGGTGGAATGTAATGGAGTATAAATATATATACTGCATGTATAATGACACAGTACACTATACTACACTTTTAACCCACACACACCTGGGGAGTGACTGGGGTTGGGGGCCTCGCTGGGGGGCCCAGGGTGGTGCCCTTACATTACATTTACATTAAGTCATTTAGCAGACACACACACACATGATTTTTATATGCACACTACAATGTGCTACACTACAATCAATCAATCAATCAATCAATCAATCAATCAATCAATCAATCAATCAATCAATCAATCAATCAATCAATCAGATTTTATTTGTATGAGTTCATAGTGACACATTATAATTTTAATGAACTTCAGTTTACATTGAATGGAAATGAAATAATTATCATGATAATTGATTATGATCGTCATAATGACAGTTTGATACAACATCAGATAAACATATTGGTACATTGATGTAGGAAGAATCAAAGTCCCGCCCATAAGGTTTGATTGACAGGTGGTGAGCACAGCAGTGAGCTTTGAGCAGCAAACATGGAGCCATCAGAAGCTGAAGATTCAAACAGATCATTTAACTCACTGCTCCTTTAATAAGTCAAGTCTCATTAAGTTGACAGATCTCAGCTGTGGCTCCATAATAAAGATAAAGTCCAGCATAGAGAGGCTGAGTGAACGTGGTCTGGACTCTGTGGAGGAGAGTCATGGTGTCAGAGATGCTGTAGAAGCTCAGAACACCTGCTGGATGATCCAGGTAGACTCCCACTCTGGACGACACAGCACCTGAGAGTGGAGTTTCAATACTGTTGTGATAAAAGTAAGAACTGTTTAGGACACAGCGTAAACACCATGATTTGTCATTGATTCCAAACCCACATTCATATGAGCCCCCTTCTCTCCTGATGTTCTTGTATGCGACTGCTACACCAACAACTGCTCCTCTCCACTCCACCTCCCAGTAACAACGTCCAGTCAGAGCCTCTGTACTCAGCACCTGACCACAGTTAGTGAATCTGTCTGGGTGACGAGGATAAGACTGTTGTTGTCTCATGTGTGTTACTTTTCTGTTTCCCTCAGACAATAACAGTCGTGTGTGTG